>JAQHUG010000279.1:1405490-1427312 GCA_028555095.1 Dicrostonyx torquatus | reverse complement strand
CAGACTGGTCTCTAACTCACAGAGATCCACCTGCCTCTGCCTCCCGAGTGCTGGGATTAAAGGCGTGCGCCACCACCGCCCGGCCAATTTCTTTATTCATTAACCAATAAAAGCAACATATAGACAGAAGGACCTCCCATACTTTCTGCAAGTACAATCAGTGCCCTTCAGCACTGATCCATCTCTTCAGCACCACTGGACTCATTGTTTTCTTCTGGTTTTAAAGGAAATTACAGCATTTTCACAAACACCTAAGAAACAACTATCTTTCAATCAGACATCTGGGGTATGAATTCTATAGATAAGGTTCACGTTCAAGGTAGTGTTTTGACTGAGGAACTCCCAGGACATGTTGAGTTCTGAGCAAGGTTTGGTGCCACATACCTGTAAGTTCATTACTTGGGAGGTTGGAGCAATTGGCCTGAGCTCTGTAGTGAGAGGTGGTGGAAGGTGGTTTACCTGAAGCGGCTCACTGAACACCCATGGGGCTTTCTACCTTTACCTATGTGAGCATGACTCATGGCACAACTGTGCCCTCTGTGACCACACCCTTCCTGCCAGGACCCTTCAATTTCTGAGATCCCAGTGCCCCACAGGACTGTGGTACCCTTGACCGGCCACCCCCTATAGCGGTAACTATTCATGGAAATTACTTGAATTCTTATAGGTGATTATCGTTAAGGGCTCATCTGTCCTTCTTGGGCTCAAGAGATATTGTTGCTTATTTGCTTAAGGATCAACATAAAAGAACAAAATAAAGAGCAAAATTAGCTAAGAATATTGTTGAGTTATTCGCTAACAAATTAACCTAAGGGTGTTTTTTTTTTTTATCAAAATGAAATGCATTCAACAGATGACCATGACACAGTCCCACAGGTAGGCAGAGAAAGCTGGAAGGAAGGGATAGGCTGCCTTCCTAGCACCCTTACAGCTGATTCCAGTGTTCTGTGCAGGTGCTGTAGTGTTCAAGAATGGGGAGACTGCCCCTTATATCCAGAGAATGTCCCTTCCAACCCACAGCAGGTATTTTAGCCAAGAATTAAAAGACTAACAAATAAATAAATGAATATACATGACCACATTATTCAATGTTTTGATCCCTATTCATCCTGGGGCAACACATTTGCCCTGTGACAGAGACAAGTCTAAATCTAGTTAGGAGCTATTTGTGATTGCCTATTTCTGTTTCCTTCTAAGGTGGCTTGTAATTTACGTAACCACTGGTTTTTCAAAAACACAGAATGTATGAAAATGTTTTAAATCAGCTGGGTGGTGGTAGTGCACACCATTCATCCAAGCACTCAGAAGGCAAGAGACAGGAGGATCTCTGTGAGTTTGAGGCCAGCTTGGTCTACAAAGATAGTTCCAGGACAGCCAGGGCTACATAGAGAAACCTTGTCTGGTAAAAACCAACAAATAACAACAGAAAAGCTTTAACCATTTCAGACTTACTAAGCATCCATGTTTGGCTGCAGGATTCATGTCCAGAGCCACTGTTGTTTACAGCTCACATCCTCACCTCCCTGACCTCCACCCAGGGCACACATATCACATATTGCTCCTTTCCTCTTCCAGGGCCTGGACTTTGCTCGTTTCACAGTGCACATGTTCCTTGGGATCTGCCTCATTCTCCTGGTTTCCTTCCCACTCCTTAGACTTCTGTACTGGAACAGAAAGCTGTATAACAAGGAGCCCAGTGAGATTGTCGGTAGGTATGAGCACCTTCCCGTGCTGCAGAGTCTGTTGTAGGATTCTCCCCCAGCCCCAGGGGACAGTCTTATAAACAGGAGGGGTCCACTCCCCCACAGGATCACCAGGAAGTGTTTATTTGTCCACAGGATGCTACAGGCTTAGGAGCAATGGATACATCCATTGGTCCAACAAGCGGCTCTCTGGCTGCTTCAGTCTGAGGCTACTGAGTAGCCATGAAGGTTGTCTTGCTTTTAGCCTATCATCTTGGCCTTTTCCTATATATGTTTTCAAACTATAAAATAGAGGTTAAGTGTAAGCCTCATAAAATATCTTATTCTCTTAGGAGGCAATGGATGGCAAACATCTCTCTCCCGTTTTCCATCAGAAGGTGTCTGAATTCAGCCTTGGGTGAAGGTGTTGTTTGCTTCTTTCTGGCCAGCATTTCGCCAGCTGATTCCTTATCTCTCCTGTGTGAGATAGGAGCTGGGGACAGGGAATAGGAGAGGGAAGGCATTCCTGCTTCCTGCTTTCTTACCAGAAGCCCTCTAGAGGTGCCAAGCATGGCTGCCTGAGAGCCGGATCCACACTGCTGCTATTCAAGAGCTCTCTGAAACCATTCAGAGACTGGGCATCTGACCGAGTTCATTTGTGTTGCTCTAACGACCACAGCTCGGCAAGCTAAAATGTCAGAGGCTTATTTAAGATAGCTCACTGTCCAGGAGACCTGCAAACCTTAGAGCATGGCTCCAGCAACTGGAAAGGCCTCTTTGCTGCTCCATGGCCTGTCACATAGTTTGGAGAGGACAAGCCAGGTACACTTGGCTTTTAGCCAAGCAGCTGAGACGCGATGGCAAACTGTATTCAAAGCACAGCAGCAACGTGCAGATTTTGGTTGATAGCAGAGCCGGTGAGAATGGGCTAGGGTTGTGGAGTTAAGACATTGCTCAAACAAAAGTACAATAATAATAAATTAATAAGTGAATTAAAAAAGATATTGCTTGAGAAAGGCCTTTGTTCTCCAGGCAGCGTTGAAATGGCTTTTCTTGCTTAATGATGACTTTCAGAGTTCAGTGCTGTCATCTGGTTCCATCACCATAGCTCATGCTGAGAAGAGCCCGTGCTAGTTGAAATGTGGGAGACCATTGTTGGTGTATGGGAACAGTTGGGGGGGGCGCTGCTGATGCCTGAGGGTGGGAGAGACTCAGCACCTTGCCCTTCTTTCTCTGCAGAACTGAAGCATGAGATTCATGTCTGGCGTTTGACCGCACAGCGCATCAGTCCAGCCAGCCGCGAGGAGACAGCCGTGCGTGGCCTGCTGCTGGAGAAAGTGCTGGCCCTGGAGCACTTGCTGGCCCAAAGGTTGCGTTCTTTCCACAGGTACCACACAATCCTGCTTGGATGTACACCAGGGCCCCCTTACCAGTTGTGCTTAATGGTGGCATTGCACGAGGTACATAATCCATTGCAGTCATTGTCGTATGATACCCGAGTTGAAAAAGATTTTTGATCAAAGCATTTAGTTTCTATAATTAAGCACTGTAGCAACTGAAAGAAAGAAGGGCTCATTTGGGTTCACCGTTTGTCCTAGGGCACTTGCTATCGCTGTCATCAACACCATGACTCAAAGCAAGTTGAGGAGGAGAGGGTTATTTCATCTTACAGCTTACATGGCTGAAAGAAGTCAGGGCTTATCAATTTTAGACATTTTTAGAAGCTTTCTGGCAGAATTTTTGAACTCTCTAATGCATAGATAGCTTGGCTTCTTATTTCCCTGTTTATATCCTTTAGTTTCCTCCTCTTGTCTGGCTGCTCAAGTTAGAACCTCAAGTACAGTGTTGAGAAGGAATGGAGAGAGTGTACGCCCTGCCCCATTCCTGATGTCAGTGGGGCTGCTTCAAGCTTTTCTTCACTTAGGATGAATTTGGCTATGGGCTTTTCATATACAGATACTATTATGTTGCAGTATGTACTCTCTAGCCCTACGTTCTCTAGGACTTTTATCACAGAGGTATTTGGAATTTCTCCAAGGCCTCTTCTACCTACATTGAGTTGATCATGTGATTTTTATATTTAAATCCGTTTATGCGATTTGTTATTTTCTTGACTTGTGTGTGTTGAACCATCCCTGCATTTTAGGGACAAAGATAACTTGGTCATGCCTAATAATCTTTTTGAAGTATATTTGTATCCCATTTGCAACCATTTTACTGAGCATTTAAAGGACATATCAGTTAGGGATATTCACCTATAATTTTCTTGTTTGGTTGTGCTGCTACCTAGTTTTGGTTTTAGGGTGGTACCGACTTAGAAGAGGTTTCACTGTGCTCACTGTTTATATTTTTAAAAATAGTTTAAGAAGGGTTGAATGTGGATCTTTGAAAGTCTAGTAGAATTCTGTGGTGACCCCATCCATTTCTTCATTTGTTAGGAACTGCTTAGGCTGTTGACTTCTTGGTTGAATTTTTATGGTTAGTGTGAATCTAGGAATTCATCTCTTTCCTTGAGGTTTTCCAGCTTAATTAAGTACAGTCCTTTGTAATATATTGAATTTCTCTGGTGTCTGTTGCAATGTCTCCTTCCTCATTTCTGATTCTGTTAATTCGGGCTCTCCCTTCTTCCATCAGCTCCTTGTTTTGACTAGTTGGACCAATGGTTTACCAAGTTTGTTTGTCTTCTTGAGGAACTAACTCTTGGATTCACTAATTGTGTCTGTTATTTTCTTCATTATTCATTGATTTCTGCTCTGATTTATTATTATTTTTTGCTGTTGACTGGGTCTGGATTTGGTTTATTCTTGTTTTTACAATTTTTTTTAGTTGTATCACTAAATCTCTAATTTTGTCTCATTCTGAGTTTTATTGTTGGCAATAGAGATATTAATTACTCTTGTAGAACTGCTCTCAATGTGTCCCAGCGGTTTTATTGTGTAGTGTTTTCATTTTCATTTGCTTCTAGCACATTTTTTCTTTATTTCTTCTTTGGCTCATTCAGTACAGAGTCATTTAATCTCCATGAGTGTGTGTGTGTGTTTACTAAAGATTTTTTTGTTGTTGTCAATTTTAAATCTTTTTTATCTTGTGGTCAGATAGGATACAATAGTTACTCAATCATTCTGAATTTGTAAAAATTTGGTTTGGGCCCCATAATGTGGCATATTTTATAGAGACCTCCATGTCCTGCTTCATAGAATGTTTATTCTTTGGTGGTTAGGTAAAATATTCTGTAGGAACTTGTTAAGCCCATTTGGTGGATGATGTTAATTAATTCTGATGTTTTTGTTTGTTTTTGTCTGTTGAGGAAAGTGGGGTCTTGAAATCACCTACTATTAATGGATTGATTTTAATCTGTGCTTTAAATCTAGTAAGACATTATTATTATAATTATTATCATCATCATCAAATGAAATTTTAGTATTATTATTTTTTTATGAAATAATATACATGTAGCAGAGTTTGTCGTACATATTTTAGGATAGTAAAGCCTTCTTGGTTAACTGTTCCCTTGATTAGAATGATGGGCCCCTCATTATCTCTTTTGATTAGCTTTAATTTGAAGTCAGTTTTTCAGGTATTAGGATACCTGCTTGCTTCCCGGTTCTTTTATTAGGGTATGTTTTTTCATTCTTTAACTCTAAGGCGGTATTTCTATAAAGCTCATATGTGTTTCTTGTAGAGAACAGACAGATGGATTTTGATTCTCTTTTTTTTTGTAAAAAACGTTTTTATTGATTCTTTGGGCCTTTCACATCACTCCCTAGAATCATACTCATCTTTCAGTCCTTCTATGTCTACCCCCACCCGTGTAACCTCCCCAAAGAGACCCCAAAATGAAAATTGAAATAAAAAAAAGTCTAATTTGTGTTATATGCTCACCAGAACATGGTTGAACTCCCAGTGGCCAGCTCCACAAATAGAACTGAGTCTTCCCCCTCCAGAACCCGGGTCAGATGCCATCAATTACGGAGGCAACTTCAGCCTCCTTCCCACACTTCCTGTCTAGGTCGCTACGTTTGAGAGGGGGAGTTTAGGGGAGTAGGGGTTGCCATAGAAGCCTTCCATGTGCCTTCTTCCTAACTGTGTGCCTGCAATCATCGCTATAATTGCAAAAGTCACTTCCTTGCTCTTTACAGTCAGTGGGAGCATGAAATCATGGTTTTCCACATGATTTCTGGCAACAGCACAGACCATGAACACGACCTTTGGCTGCAGTAGGAACACAGACCCAGACAAGGTCCTCAGAGGCAGACTGGACCACAGACACCAACCTGGTCCCAGACGGCAGTGCAGGCTACCTGCATCCACATGGGAGCAGTAAGGCCCACGGACACCATCATGGTTTCAGGTGGCAGCCCAGACTATGGACTTTTGGTGGTAACACTGGCCACAGACAGCGCAGACCCTGGCTGGAACATAACCTCTGTCTCAGACATGGCCCTTGACAGTACCGCAAATTTGTATATCCCCATGGGCTGAGATGGCAGTGTAGGCCACTCACTTGGTCCTCACGGCCATTTGCATTTTCAAGGGCAATGCACCTCTCTCCACAGTGCACACGCTGCTCCCTGTCTCTTTCTCTCCCTCCCACCATCATAGACTTGTTCGCCATAGCAGCATGCACCTGCTCGCCTGCGGCCTACCCTGTGAGGTGGAGAGTGGGCCTGGGTGTCTTCTGCCTGGTCCAGGTGCCTTTCATGAGCTGACATCGTTAGGTGGTGGGCCTCAGATTTTGGTTCTTGATCCATTCAGTCATCCTAAAGCTTTCTATTGGAGAATTGAGACCACCGATATTTAAAATATTATAGAAATAAGTGTGTCAATTCTGGCTATTGTGTTGTTGAGGTTTTAGGGTGGTGTTTGTTTTCTCAGTGGTACTTAATGTTTCAGTAAACTCTTTCTTTCTACAGTCTCTCTGCTATGCTCATTTTTCTCTTTAGGTCAGAACACTATTTCCTATATTTTCTTTATTTCCCATCAATTGTTTTCTTTTTAATTGAAAATAGAGTCTGTTCTCATGCATCATATCCTGATCACAGTTTTCTTTCCCTGTACCCATCCCAGTTCTTTCCCATTTCCCCTCCAGATTCACTTCCTTTCTGTTTCTTCCTAGAAAAAAAAGGTCCTTAAGAGATAACAAACAAATGCAACAAAATAAAATGTAGTAGACTAGACTAAAAAACCTCACACTGAGGTTGAACCAGGCCACCCACCAGAAGGAAATGAACCCCAAGAGCAGGCATGAGAATCAGAAACCCCTTGTTCATGCACTCAGGAGTCCCATACAAGCACCAAGTTGAAAGCTATACACACACAGAGGACCTGGCGTGGACCTGTGTTGGCCCTATGCTGGCCCTATGCGTGCCTCAGTCTCTGTGAGTTCATGGAGTCCTGCTCACCTGATTCTGAGGGCCTTGTTCTTCTGTTGTCTCTGTTCCCTCTGGCTCTGACACTATTTACACCTCCTCTTCAGAGTTTCCTGAGCTCTGAGGAGAGGGATTTGAGCTGTGTGTTCCAAAGACTCTCTTTTTCTATGAAACGTCTGGCTGTGGGTCTCTGCATCTGTTCCTGTCTGCTGGAGGAGGAAACTTCTCTGATGATAACGGAATAAAAGCACTGATCTTGGGTTTTGGGATAACCTAATCTTTGGTTCTTGATCACTCAGGTAATGTCAGGCATGGATTCTGTCTCATGGAATGGGCCTTAGGTCAAGTCAGACATTGGTTGGCTACTCCCACAAGGTCTGTGCCACTGTTGCCCCAGCTTATCTTCCAGGCAGGACAGTTTGTAGGCCAAAGGTTGTGGCTGGGTGGTGTTTGCATTTCTCTTTAGTAGATGCAGAATATCTTTCTGCCCCAAGGGGATATAACATAGGGATGGAGGTTCCATGTAGGTACCAGGTCAGCTTCTTTATGTTTGATGAGTTGTATGGGTGTTGTCCTCAGTGATGGGGCCCCACTGTGGATTTGTGGAAAGCAACCCATTGTTTCAACAACAGCCTTGATTGTTTGGGGGTTTGTATGGGAACCCCCTTGGCCAACAGCTCAACTGGAATGCAGCGCAGTCCTGATATTGGAATCCTCGTTTGGTGGTAAGAGATGGCTAGCTGGGACTCCTTTCCCCCATTATCAGGAGACCTCATTAGGATCACCGTCACATATTTTAAAGTTTTCAGTGCCCTAGGTTTCCATACCGTCCCTGAAATGCCCCTCAATTCCACCTGTGGTGTCCTTTCCTATCTTTTTTGATCAGCTTTGGTTTGAAGTCAGTTTTGTTAGATATTCAAATTGTTACATCAGCTTGCTTAAATCTGTTTGTTTGGAACATTGTTTTCCAACCCTTTACCCTGAGCTTATCTTGGATGTGGGGGTGTGTATCTTGAATGCAGAGAAGGATAGAACCTGTTTTTGCAACCATTCTGCCAGTCTGTTTCTTTTTATTGGGTAATTAAAATCATTGATATTGATCATATTAATGACCAATAATTTTTGATTCCTGTTATTTTGTTGCTCTTGTTGGTTTTGTGTGTGTGTGTGTATGTGTGTGTGTGTTTCCCTTCTTTTAATTTTTCTGGTCTTAAATTATTCATTTCCTGTGTTTTTATGGGTGTAGTTAGCCTCCTTAGTTTGGGGTTTTCTTTCTACCACCTTCTGTAGGGCTGGATTTGTAGATAGACACTATTTAAATTTGACTTTGTTATGAACTATCTTATTTTCTCGGTCCATGGTGATTGAAAGTTTTGTTGCATATAGTAGTCTAGGCAGGCATCTGTGGTCATCAAGAGTCTGCAGCACATCTGTCCAGGCCTTTCTGGCTTTAGAGACTCCACTGAGAAGTCAGGAGTAATCCTAACAGGTCTCCCTTTATATATTACTTAGTCTTCTTGCCTTGCAGATTTTAATTTTCTTTCTTTATTCTGTATCTTTAGTGTTTTGGGCTAAGGGGACTTTATTTTCTGGTCTAATTTATTTGGTATCTTGTGTTTTTTTAGACGTTTATAGGCATCTCCTTCTTTAGGTTAGGGAAATTGTCTTCTGTGATATTTTTAAATAATTTAAAAAATATTTATTTATTATGTATATAATATTCTGTCTGTGTGTATGCCTGCAGGCCAGAAGAGGGCACCAGATCTCATTACAGATGGTTGTGAGCCACCACGTGGTTGCTGGGAATTGAACTCAGGACCTTTGGAACAGCAGGCAATGCTCTTAACCTCTGAGCCATCTCTCCAGCCCCCTGTCTTGTGTGATTTCTGTGGAAAATATTTTTTTTTAACTTCTGAGCTTGTATTTTTCTACTTCCTTTATTCCTATTATTTTTAGGGTTGGTCTTTTCATAGTATTACAGATTTCCTGGATGATTTGTGTCAGGAGTTTTTCAGGTTTAACTTTTTTTTTTTGACTGATGTATCTACCTCTTCAATTGTATTCCATTCATTTCCTGAGATTCCTTCTTCCATCTCTTACAATCTGCTGGGTGAAGCTTGCCTCTGTAATTCCTATTCAGATTCCTAAAGTTTTCATTTTCAGAATCCTCTCATTTTAGATTTTCTTCATTGATTCTATTTTCATTTTTAGGTCATGATCAGTTATATTCATTTCCTTCCACTGTTTGTGTTTTTCTGGATTTCTTTAGGGGATTTATTGACTTCCTCTTTAAGGACTTGTGTCATCCTCATACATGCAGCCTTAGGGTCTTCTTCCCGTGCTTTAGCTATGTTAGGATATTCAGGTCCTGCTATGGGGGGGTAGCTGGTCTCTAGGGGAGATATAGTGTCTTGATTGTTGTTGATTGCAGTTTTATGCTGGTGTCTAGGCATCTGGGATTGGGTGGTTATAAGTCTAGGCACTGATTTCTGGATTTGAGTTTGTTGGATGGATGTTTTGTTCCTGCTTTCTGTTTTCTCTCTGGATTTTTGGGATGTTTTAGGGCTGTGTGATGCCTGGTAGGAAATTTTCTTGGACTTGATAGTTATGGACACTGGGGCTTCCAGGTAAAAATGTATTTCTGAGTATTAGGAGCTAACCTTTAGGAATGGGGAAAGGCTAGGGTTCTGAAGGGCTTCACAGGAGGGGAAGAGCAGAGTGTTCCACCAGGATCTGTTTATTTTTGTCTCCTTGGAATAGGGGAAGACAATGAAGAGAGGTTACCCCAGAAGGTCCTCAACAGAGGATGAGATGGGGAACTGGACGTAGAGAAGCAGGAGAGAGGAAGATCTACAGACAGCTTACCTGCTTTCCTGACAGGAGTGGATTAGCAGGGAGCGCCTGCTGGAGTTGGGGTTTGGGATAAAGTGGCAAGAAAAGGGAGGTAGGTTAGAAGGGTGTGCTGGCTAGTCTCATGTCAGTTTGACATGCAAACTCATGTTATCTGAAAGGAGGAAACCTCAATCAAGAGGAGACCTCCATGGGATCTGACTGTAAACCATCTTCTTAATCAATGATTGATGAGGCAGAGCCCAGGCCTTGGTGGATGGTGGCATATCTGGGTTGGTGGTCCTGAGTTTTATAAGAAAGCAGACTGAGCAAGCTAGGGGAAGAAAGCCAGTAAGCCATGGTTTCTGCATCAACTCCTGCCATGTTTGAGTTCCTGTGCTGACTTCCTTCAATGATGAACAGCAAGGAATAGTTTTAAAACTTTAGTTTGGAGAGAAGATACAAGCTTGATCTTTTATCTTGTTGGCATTTTTATGCTGAAACCTGTGCAGATCTGATATGAAAATAGCAGGTTGAGATAGAAGATAAGATGTGCAGATGGGTTAGGACCATAGCTTGGGTGGAATGAAGTCAGCTGGACAAGGGGACTTGGTGGGGGTGGGGGTGGACAGAGTGTGCTTTCTTGTCTGAGCTGAGAATGTGGCTGGGTGAAAAGGTTGGATGTGAGTGGGCAGGGCTTATGGGTTGGGGGATGTTGTGCCCAGATTATGACCTCCAGACAGAGACCACCAGAGAGGCCCAGACTGTAATAAGCAAGGTTTAATCAGCACAATACAAACATGTTTGGAACTCATCTCTGACCTTGCTACAGTGAGGTAGAGAGGAGTTGTATCTCCTCTGTGGGATAAGCTTTTAAAGGCATAACTACAAAGAGGCTTCTTGAAGCTGCTTTGGTATGGGAGCAAAAGGTTTTTGCTCCATGCCACCCTGTTAAGTCAGGAATCTCCCGGGTGGGAGGGGGAAGGCCACTATCTTCCTGGGAAAACATTCTGCAAGGAAATTCTCATCCCTTTGAGAATAAAGGGTGAGGGTCCCACAGGGGATAGTTAGGGAGGGGCCTGGAATAAGCCTAGTGATTGGTTGTGGTGGAGGCAGGGGTGACCAGTCTTGTCTTGGGTACCAGATGTGGAGCCTGGGCTAGATATGGTGGGTTTGGGATGTTTTGTGAATGGGAGAATTCTCAGGTTAGACACTGGAGAAGGATGTGGGAGATCTGGCTAGGTGGAGAGGCTGGAGACAGTGCAGAAAGGCAAAGTCCCAAACTCTTAAAAAAATTCTGACAAAAAAACAAACAAAAGGGCATTGATGGCACATGCCTTTAATCCCAGCATTTGGGAGGCAGAGGCAGGCAGATCTCTGAGTTCAGGGACCATCTGGTCTACACAGTGAGTTTCAGGACAGCCAGGACTGTTATATAGAAAAACCCTGTCTCAGAAAAAAAAGATAATGTTCTGGGATATTTCAATTCCTGGAAAACTCTAGTCCTTGATGGGTCACGGTGTGTGGCTAGGTTGAGACTTGGGTTGTCAGTAGGACAAAGCTATAGTCTACTACATGGGACACAACGCCCCAGAGATACAGCCCAAGGATGAAGCCCAATCTGAAGAGCAGGTGTGGTGCTTTGACTGAGAATGTTACACTTAGTCACCAGACAGTGGTGATGTTTGGGTAGATTTAGGAGCTGTATCCTTGCTGGAGGACATATGTTGCTGGGGGTGGCCTTTGAGATTTTAAAAGACTCGTCATTTCTAGTTCACGCTCTGTTTCTTGAATTTGTTTTGAAGTGTGAGTTCTTAGCTGTTCCTGCTGCCATGTCTACCACTTGCTGTTACTATTCTTGGCCATGACGGACTTTTAACCTGTTGAAAACAAGCTCAGATAAGTTCTTTCTTTCCTAAGTTGTCTTGGTCATGGTGTTTCATGACAACAATAGAAAAGTGACTAAGACACAGGACTCCATTTCCAGCTCAGAATCCACCTCATCCCACTAGTGGTACTCAAGCCTCAGGAAACTTTGAGGTTGTCTTCTGGGAACAGGGTGACCAATTTCAACAAGCATTAGCCTCTGCACATGAGTTAGAGATACAAGACCAAATCTCGGCATGGAGAATTAAAGAATTAAAAGTTTTCACATTTGGTCGACTCTGTACTTAAAACAGTGAAGACATGAGGACTTGAGGGTTTGCCAAGTTTTCTTGAGCTCATCCTTGCTGTTTATAAATAAGGAAACTGAAGCCAGAGGATGGAGGTGGACTCCCAATGTGCGCATTTGTGAGGTGTGTAGTGAAACATTTTTTTCCAAAGTTGTTCTCAGAATTACTCCTCTTTCTGCTGTGATTTCCTTTAGAGCTATACTGGATGTGTGGCTAGTCTCCTTCAGTGTCCATTTGTAAAACTTGAGTGTACATCAAAATGACCTTCTTCACTATGTAGCATCTTTCCCATGGTTACTGTAGAAGAGAATAAACCAGAAAAAGTGAGCTGACTTTATCGATCAAAAGGAAATTTGTGTGCTAAGGAGATCACTCAGTGCATAAAAGTATATATCATACAAGCATCAGGACTTGCACTGGATCCTAATGTAAAATGCCAGATGTGTGGAGTGTACACCATGACCACAGCACCACAGCACTTCTTATGAAGGAAAACGTGTAATTGGGTAGCTTACAGTTCAGAGGTTTAGTCTATTATAGTCATGGTGGAAAACATGCCAGTACACAGGCAGACATGGTGCTGGAGAGGGAGCTGAGACTTCTTCATCTGGATCAGCAGGCAGCAGGAAGAGAGAGTGACACTGGGCCTGGCTTGAGCTTCTGAAACCTCAAAGCCCACCATCAGCGACACACTTCCTCCAACAAGGTCACAAGTCTGAATCCATTCAAGTAATGCCACTCCCTATGAACTTACAGAAACCATTTTCCTTCAGATCACACGTGCGCGCTCGCACACACACACACACACACACACACACACACACACACACACACACAGAGAGAGAGAGAGAGAGAGAGAGAGAGAAAGAGAGAGAGACAGAGAGACAGAGAGAGAGAGGGAGAGGAGAAAGTGAGAGGATCTGGGAAAGAGAAGAAAGAGGGTGGTGACAGCCGCTTCTCCTTAGATAACATCATCCCTAAAACAAGTGACATTTCCTGTTTCAGCGTTTTCTCTAATTGATTTTAGGGATACAATGTTCTCATTTGGGAAACAAAGAAATTCAGAAACAGGGAAAGTACAGTTGGCCCTCTGCAGATTTCACATCTACAATACAGTCAATTATGATAAGAGATATTTGAGACCTTTGTTCTGGCCACTCCAACCACTATGGTGTGTCACCGCAGAGTCACAGTGCTGAGCTCCCAAGCTACCGGGGTAAGGCTGTAAGGGCATCCTGTGGGGTACATACCCATGAGGACCTGCCTTGGCAACGATCTCAGAGGACAGAAGATTTTCTTTGCTGCCTTGGCTACAGTGGCCAAGGACTCTACTTTTAAGGGTGGGCCTTTCCCTTCCTAAGTGACATTGGCTGAGGAAGAACTTCCTGGCCCTGGAAAGACGTTGATGTGCCTGTTGCATAGTGAGTGATCCCTGGAAACCCCTTTATTTGCGCATAGGAAACAGGACTACAGCCCTGAAGTCAGCCTTTAGAAGTGGAAACTGAAGATGGGGAGCTTCTAGGGTCTCCCCACCTTCAGCCAGGAGGTCATCTGGAGAACATTTCTCTACCTGGGGCTGGAGGACATCCAGCCAGTAGAACAGGGTAGTCTGTACAACAGCCCAGAGCAGGCTCGGCCATTGACCCATGGCCATACCTGGGTGTGGGGTGAGCCTCAACCTTCTTGAACTATAGACCACAGTGTGCGCATCCTCTGAGGCCCATGGCAGTCTGCTGGCCTGTTTGCCTCCTTCCAGTCAGTTGGTGCCTCTGTGGACAACACTGTGACTCCCTATCATGTCTATCCTCTGACAGGAGGGAGAGCTAGCCATCTCTGTGGACCACTCCCTGTTGGTTCTGACAGGGGCTTTTCAACATCTGTGGACATACACTGTCTACAGCAGGCACATGAAGGCTCACCATTTCTGTACCATCTCAGGAAATGTGGCCTGAGTTCCTAGCTGGAAGGAAGTCCAGAAACTGGGTGATAGCTGCTACAGGTGGCAGTCACCTTCCCAGGAAGACCTGTGTGAGCTCCTCTCCAGGAGCAAGAGATAGCGATGGCCTGGCTGGAAACATGGCTTCAAACACTGAGCATTTTGCTGAGGTGGGAGCCAACATTGCGGTCTCTCTGTGGCTTATTAGATTTATTGTTCTTGTTTAGGACAGGGTCTCATATAGCCTAGGTTGTCCTTAGAATGACTATGTAGCTGGCAGAGGATGACCTTGAACTCTTGATCCTTCTGCCTTCACTTCCCAATTGCTGAAAATATAGGCATGCACTACTACGCTTGGCTTTGTCAAGACATTTCTTAGTATTATTTTTCTTTTAGAAACAGAATTTCTAGCCTAAGCTGGCCTTGAACTCCCTGTATAACTAAGAATGGCCTTGAATTTCTGATTGTCCCAAACTCTTGGGTGCTGGGATTACAGGCATGCACTACTCTGCCAGGTTTATTAAGTGCTTGGGATTGAATGCGGGGTTTCCCACTTGCTAAGCTACCAACTGAGCCACACACAACTCTGTGGTATTTTTTTGAGACAGGACCAGGTGTGGCCTAAGCTGGTCTGGAACTCACTGTGTAGCCTGACTTTGAACAGGCGAGAGCCTTTCCCCAGCCTCCCAAGGCTCCCACATGCTGGAAGGACCCGTGCTGGGTTTGAATGAGACTGTCTCCCATAGATGTGCTTGAACACTTGAACCCCACTTGGTGGTGTTTTGGGGGAGGTTGTGGAAACGTTGGGAGGTGGATCCTTGCTTGAGGAAATACACCGTGGGGGAGGGGGCAGGCTTTTGAGCACTTAGTCTTTGCCTTGTGTGTGTAGTTGAAGATAGGAGCGAGCGCTCAGCATCCTGTTCTTCCTACAACATCCTGGTCCTGCTACAACATCCTGGTCTTGCTACAACATCCTGGTCCTGCTACAACATCCTGGTCCTGCTACAATGCCGGCTGCTTCTCCATCATGATGGATTCTTATCCATCCAGAACCATAAAGCAAAATAAATCCTTCTTTTTTCATGAGTTACCTTGGCCACTGTGTTTTATCACGGAGACAGAACAGTTACTGGCCCAAGAGCCCACCCAGCAGTTCTTATGAGGGGCTCTTACCACATCCCTGAGGTCACAAGCAGTGTGCACCCTTGCCTTGGCATGGTGGTCTGTATTTGGGTTCTTTATTTGCAGGGTTTGATTTTTTTTTTAAAGATTTACTTATTTATTATGTATACAACATTCTGCCTCTATGTATGCCCGCACACCAGAGGCACCAGATCTCATTACAGATGGTTGTGAGCCACCATGTGGTTGCTGGGAATTGAACTCAGGACCTCTGGAAGAGCAGCCAGTGCTCTTAACCACTGAGACATCTCGCCAGCCCGGGTTTGATCTTTCAAAACTTTGGTCCTTGGGGCTGCCAAGATGACTTAGCAGGTAAAGGTGCTTGTCATCAAGGCTAAGGACCCAAATTCAGCTCCGGAAGCCACATGGTAAAGAGAAAGCAGACTCCTGCAGGCTGTTCTCTGACCTCACCCTGGGCTGCGTGCAGTGTACTCCCAAGTAAACTGAAATAGTTTTTAGAGCTGAAAAAATACGATCAACTGAATATGTATAGCTGTTTTTCTTGTTATTATTCTGTAAGCAAGCATCTTGTTGGACTAGGTGCTGCAACTAACATAGAGATTCCTGAAAGTGTGTGGGAATATCAGGGCAATACCTCAGACACTGCCCCATTTGTCCGTCGTCTGTCCGTCATTCTTGCGCACTGGCACATGATCTTTATGACAGTTTTCTTCTTTACAGTTGCTCTAAAACGTCTCTCAACTTTCAGATCATGATTTTTGTTCTTTTTCTTTGGGAATATAGAGAAAATAGCTTTCCTAATTTCCGTGGTCACCTTCATGGGCATCCCAGCCCTCACACGACTGTGCCGGGATCCATAAATACATCTAGGCTCTCACAGCTGTCCGTGCCACCTTGCTGATCTCATGCAGCAGCAGTGAGCTTCCTGCAACACAGGAATAATGAGAGTCCCTTCTCTCTTACAGACAAATCTCACAGGAAGATAAAAATTGGGAGACCAATATCCAAGAGCTGCAAAGAAAGGTATCTTGTCTTTTTTTCTCAAGGGCTTCTGAATCATGGCTTGTAGGAAAGGTGATTATTTTGCTTCTTGGATTTTATTATCACTTTCAGCTGACACAGCTAATTGTAGACCATTGTGTGTCATGGTGCCGTAGCCGGATGCAGGTGCGCCCTGGGCTCGGCTCACACCAGCCCACCTGCATTTCTTGTCATTTCTGTGTGCTGGTCCCTTCAAAAATCTCTTTTCTTTTTCTATGACCTCAGATTCAGCTAGCGATGGAAAACCATTGCTGTTTTTATTCCTATAGCTTTATCTGAGGTATCATTTATTTTTATGCTAATGAGGAAAATCATTGTGTAAAATGGTAGAATTATTTTGTCAGGAGATGGAAGATTTTTCTATGTGCTGAAGATGCATTCCAAGTGTGCCCCGGAAAGGCCTGTGGCCACCCTTTTGCCAGCCTCTGCTGTTCGGTTCTCCTGACCCAGAGAGCTTACCGGGCATGCATTTTTGAGGCATACCATAGGAGATAGGGTTTTAGGGACAGGTATGAGCTACGTGTATCCTACCGTTGTGGGTTGGACTTCTGGGCAGAGCATTGCTTCTCCCTTCTGCCCATTTTCCTGCTGTCATAAACTGTCCATGGAGCCCAGGACTTCTGAGGGACCCACAGGAAACAGTACCCTCATTGCCTTGTCTCCCAAGTCACGAAGACTCTTCAGAGACACAGCACTCTCTGTGCTCACAAGTATGTATCTGCCCCATTACTCGTGAGCCCACAAAAAGAGGCAAAAACTGCATTTCACCGCCTTTGGATTCCTTTTGCTGGAACGGCAGTATTTAAAGAATGTCTTAAGCGTGTTAAAGACATGTAGAACTGGCACTGTCAGGTAGGTCATGCTAGAGCACCACACCTTGTAACAACTCTTAGGTGTAGCATCACATGGGTGCTACTTACGGGAAGGACATCAGAACTCAGACATAGAGCACACAGGCACCTTGGGAAATGCATGTGTCTTCAAGACCATGTGTCTGAATCTTATGGTTTCCACAAAGTGTCTGTTAATATCTCACTGCGCGACAGCGAGCATATACTCTCCGGCAATAGTGAAAGTTTCTTTAGTTCTCACAAGATTTTGACTTTCGGCTGCTGGAATGACAAGCTGGGATAGAATCGTATCTTCAGCCATGGATGAGGCCGACACTGGGTAAAAAGAAGAATGAAACAGCTGTGCATTTCTTTGACAGATGCTGGGAAGTTCTAACAATGTCAGGCCTCACATTAAAATGATGGTTACTATTTATTAAGCAAAAAAAATTTTGACTTTCTATCTTTAAAAGGAAATACTTAGGGCAATACAAAGGATGTAGGACCATGGACATGCTTTGAGAATCTGAAGACTGTCCTGAGCAAATGAACTGTGTTTCTGTCTCTCACAGCACAGGATAACCGACAGGAGTCTGCTGGTGAAGTGCCTGATGGTGCTGGGGTTTGTCATCTCCGTGTTCTTTCTCAACTCCTTCGTCCCTGGCATTCATCTTGATCTTGGTGAGTCCACTATTCTGGTAACTTCTTTGCTAACTTTTGCATCTGATGTGGCAGTGTGGATGGGAAGGCCCCCAAACCTGTTTCCAGATGAATGACTGTATCTTCCACACAGCGTGACATCACAAGCAGACTTGTGGGTGGAGCTTTTCCTGTGTCTTGGCAGCCGCTCCCCAAATGACCATTCAGAGGCTTAATGGTAACTGTATATGCTCAGCCAATAGCTCAGCCTTATTATTAACTAGCTCCTACATTTTAAGTTAACCCATATTCCTATTGATGCTCTGCCATGTAGTGGTACCTTTATTAGCAGGCAATGTTCATCTTCTGCTTCCTCAGCATCTGTTGGTGACTCCTGACTCCACCCTTTTTCCTGCTGTGTTAGGCTCTCCCACCTACCTCTATCCTGTTCAACTGTTGACCAATCAGTTTCTTTATTAAACCAATCAAAGTAATACATATTCACAGTGTCCAGAAGGATGGCTGTGACGGGGCTGAGGATTGGGAGAGCTCTATTGAGCTCAGTGTCCTGTCTGGTTACAGATGGTTTCTCCATGCCGTAAGCTTCTTCTCCCAGTTTATCCCTTTGGTCCTCTCTCGTTGTCAGCACATTCTCTCTAGTGGTTAGCCACTGCCCTTCCCCAGTTCTGTGTCAAGGTCAGAAAAATGGCTCTTTCAGGTTGGAACTCCCAGGGCACATCCTCACCACAGACACCCCACACTTGCCGTAGACTTCATGTTCTGTTGTAGCAAACTTTATGTCAGTACCTGAAATATCACCGAAAAATCTACTAGTGACACCTACCTCATCTGAAAGTATAGATCAACGAGAAATAGATGTTTGATGTAGCATCCAGTTTGGCTGGCAACCCAGGTTTGGCTCTGAGCTGACAGGTGCTCTTTATCTACACCAGAACTAGTTTTCCTGGAACCTCCCAAAGTCCCGAGGAAAGCAAAAGGCAGTGTTAATGATGGCATGGATCTCAGCTGAGTTTGGTGGGGGCAAATCTAGAAATGGTAACAGTGTGATCATTTTAATTATACCCAGGCAAGCCACAATTTTACCATTACAGATTTTTATCACTGAGAAGATAAAGTCACCATGGATAATTAAACAAATACAGTGAACCTGGTAGACACGAACAGAAGCCTCCCATTGGAGATTTTTTTGGGGGGGGGCTCACAAATAAGTTAGCTTTATTTCTCCTTCCTCTACTCCTCCCAGTCCCCCCCCCATGTCCCCTCTCTTCCAGGTATTCCCACTTCAGAAAAGAGCAGGCATCCCAGGGACATCAACAGAACAGGGCATAACAAGTTATAATAAGACTTGGCTCAAACCTAGACTCATATCAAGACTGGGCAAGGCAACCCAACACGGGAAAAGAGTCCCAAGAGCAAATGAGTCAGAGACAGGCACACTCCCACTGTTAGGAGTTCCACCAAGACATTAAGCTAGCATCAGTAACATGTATGAAGACGATCTAGCGCACACCCATGCGGGCTCCGTGATGGCTGCTTCTGTCTCTGAGAGCTCCTATAAAGCCCTACTTAGCTGATTTCTGTGGACTGTGCTCCCCTGGTGTCCTCGACCCCTCTGGCTCCTGAAATTCTTTCTTCCCATCTTCTGCTGGGTTCCCTGCACTTCAAAGGAAAGGGACTCGATGGAGATCTCTGATTTAGACTCTGCAAATGTCTGGCTGCGGGTCCCTGTACTTGCTTGCATTTTAATTTAATACAACATTTTCCTCTTCCCTTTTGTTCACACAAATTTTTCTGGATGCTACTCCACATGTTTCTCCAAGTTCATGGCCTCTCTTCTTCATCAGTAGTTTTTGCACATGTATATGTGCAAAATTTCTTGAAAATGAAATATATATATATTCCCAAATATAACTTTAGTTTGCTGAGCTGATATGTTACTCATATGTAGGTTTTCAAGGCTGAATGTTTGTCATTGGACAACCAATGCACTTTTTGCTGGGGTAGGCCACATTGCCTGATCTCAGTTTTACCCAGTGGCCTGCATTCATGTAGGGCTGAGGCCTCGGAAGCTAAGCCTTTGTACAAAGACATCTCGTTTCTTTGTGCTGCTGTTGCACCTGTGACTGCGAAGTAGAATTTTTGTTCTACTTTTAATGCTCGTGTTGTTTTTTCTTCCCCTTTAGTTTGTGAACAGATATCAGGGATCCGAGGATACACATTGCCTTTATTTGCTTCTTAATCCTGAAAGGTTAGGTAGACTAGCAAAGGAAGTCTGAATAGCATTTAAGACAGAATATTTAAATGGGGATATCTTCATTGTATGTAGTACTAGTTTTCAAAAGGACGTTTTCTTAAAAATGAATAATGTACTTTGAACACATCTGCCCATTCCAGCACTGTCTCCTTTCCCCCTCCCCTCCTATTTGTCCCTGTGTCCCTATAATGTCCCTCCCATGTTCATGTCACATATATAATGATCAGATATAGAATCTAAGGACCACGAAATACAGAGACATGTATTTATCTCTCTGAGACCAACTTAAGTCTCTTAATGTAGTGGCAATAAGTTGCGTCCATTTTTCTGGAAATGACTTTCATTCTTTTGTGTGTGTTCCACATATTCTCTTCCCTTCTTCCCACTGTTGGATACTGAGCTGGTCCCACGGCTTAGCTGCTGTGAACCGAGCTGTAACAGACATTGGTACACAAGTGGTTGGTGGACTTTGACTCCCTGGAGCAAATATGTAGGAGTGGCATAGCCGGCGCGTGTACTTGATCTATTTTTTAGTTGTTTTTCTTCTCCGGAGAATCAGCCATGCTGGTTTCCATAGTGCCTGTACTAACTGATCATCAAGGTTTTGTTCAAACCTCACTAGTATTTGCCATTATGTGCTTGCTCTCTTTCTTTCTGTTTTGCTTTTCGAGCCAGGGTTTTTCTGTGTAGCTCTGGATGTCCTGAAACTCACTTTGTAGATCAGGCTGGCCTCTAACTCACAGAGCTGCATCTGCCTCCACCTCCTGAGTGCTGGGTTTAAAGGCATGCACCACGACCCTCATGGACTATCAGGTACTCTGAATGACTATTATTCTGACAGGGTGAGGTGGAGTCATATTATAAATTTAATGTAAATTTTTCTGAAGTCGAGGGATGTTAAACATTTTTTCATCTGTCCATGGCTACTTGTATTTCTTATTTTGTCAGTTCATTATATTAGTCTATTTATTGATTGATTTACTAATTTATTTCTATTTAATTTCCAGAGCTTTGTATATTCCACAGGTTATCTGTCTTTCAGGTACATAGTGAGCAAAGATGTTATCCTATTCTGCAATGTAGGAGCAGAAACTCTGAGCCTGTAAGAGGGGAAAACGGGGAGAACAGGTTGGGATTAGCACCTTTGCTTCCTAAGGATTTATTTTTGTTATTTTTATTATGTGTATGTGTGAGTATTTTCATGGGAGTGCAGGTACCCACAAAAGCAAGTGTCTGGAATCACAGGGATTATAAACTCTCCGATGTGGGTGCCAGGAATCAACTCAGGTCCTCTACAGAAGTGTCATCCACTGTGGGAGGGGCTGACGCACATCTAGCATCCCCAAGAAAACATACAAACCTTTTCTCAATTGTGGTTCCCTCTTCCAAAATGACTCTAGCTTGTGTCAAGTTGACATACAAATGAGTCGGCACACTGTGTGTTGTGTAAGCCAAAAGTCAAATAACATAGAATAGCATCACGTAGCATCGTGGTATCACGTAATGATAAAAAGTTATGTCATAGCACATGAAATGTATCATGTCACAAAACATGAAAACATCATATATAGAGCATTCATTATGTATTACGATGTAATGCCCTGTGACATAAGACACATGGTCTCATGCAGTGCACAAGGACGTTGTGAGATGCCGACCATGTGACGTGTGTGGCATCATCTGATACATTCCTTCTCTGAAGAACTGGAACCTAAGCATGGCATAGACTCAGCATTCTCATTTCTTTTTTTTTAATTTATTTTTTTTAAAGAAAAATTTACATTTACTCCCCTTGTCCCAGGCCCTCCCACTCCCCCACTACCCCACCGCCCTCCCCCTGCTTCCTTAAGATGGGGCAGGATACCCTGCCCTGTGGGAAGCCCAAGGCCCTCCCCCCTCCATCT
>JAQHUG010000279.1:1350608-1364398 GCA_028555095.1 Dicrostonyx torquatus | reverse complement strand
ATTGTTGCTCTTATTGTCTGTGCCACTGGGGTTTTACGTAGGAAGTGATCTCCTGTGCCCATGCATTGAAGGTTATTTCCCACTTTCTTTTCTATCAGGTTCAGTGTGGTCGGATTTACACTGAGATCTTTAATTCATTTGGACTTGAGTTTTGTGAATGGTGACAGATATGGATCTATTTTCATTCTTCTACAGGATGACATCCAGTTCTGCTGCCTATGGTGGATGTGACCCCCTTCTCTCTTCTGTCTCCAGTTGGTATCTGTAACTTTCCTCAGCTTCTGTCCTGTGTTTCTGACATATGCATTACCCCGAGGTATCTGGTGCAGTGTAAATTTCACCTTCACAGCTTCACACACAGCCTCCCCTGGAGCTCCATGTAGGAAATCCAATACTGCTACATGTGGCCTGGCTTCTGCAGCCCTCTAGAGCAGCTAGCTGTGATGTCATCCCTCACTCTTGTTCTGTGGATCTGCAAACCCAGCACATCCTGGGTGAAGTCGACTTCACTGGCAGCTTGAGATGTAACTATGTGCACATAGCTGTGAGTGCATAGGCTTCTATGTGCCTGCAAGGGTGAGCCTGGGAAAACACTCCCCAGGTGGCCAGCTCACAGTTGGAGACCTCGGAAGCACTATCTGTCCAGGCATTCTCTTCTGTGAGTGAATTTGCTCTGCTGTGCTCTGAAGTTCCTGCTGTGTGGATTCTTGCCCTCCAGTCACACTTCCTGTGTTCACCGGGTCAGTTGAACATACTTCTGCCTACAGCTGAACCTGGATTATGAGCTTTTCTCTGCCACATTACATGTCATGGGTATGTTTTTGTCCCATGTTCTGTTCTCTCTCTCACTGCAAATATGGGTGAATTCAGGAAGCATAATGACGCAAAACAATCCTACACCAGTTTGATTAAAAGGGGTTATTTATTGGAGGGGATAAAACTTACAGATCAATGTCCCAAACCACAGTCCTCTCGTTGCAAACAGGAAACAGAGAGTCTAGCAATCAGAAAGGGAGCTGGAAGCAAGAGATAGCCAGCGGAGGGCTGCCACCAGTTTTTAAAATGGATGAAACCACGCCCCAGTGGGCTGGTATCTTAAAGGCTATTGGCTGAAGGAGAAGGTGGTTGTCAGCTTGCTGAGTGGCTCTTGACTGGCACCTGGAACTCAACTTTAAAAAGTGTTCTTTCCATTCTGTGGTGGATATGAGTCGCTCACTGTGCCCGGGCTGTCCATGCAGTTTCATTTATGTTACAAATCCGAATTTCTTCAGGAAGTGTGGCATTTTGGTATGTCTTTAGAGAGAAGTGACCCCAGGAAAAACCTAAGTCTACAAACATGTCTCTGGAAGAAAAGTCGCACACACACCACTGTATTCTTATCATCCTGTTTCTGTTCTCCTTCTGTGATCTGGAGGACAGTCTTTTTACCCCACCGAACTACATGTTAGTCAGGTGTGCAAGTACAATTCAAGCCGTGAAGTTTAGCAAATCACTAACTGTGACTGTATAGAGGAAAAAATGTTAGCATTTGCCTATTAAATGAAATACTGACACCGAGATGATCTATTCCTTTTATCATACTGAGAAAACAGATTTCAGTTCATATTTTCTTGAGTCTTCTAATTATTAATGGGTACTGATTTTTCTAAGGATTGATTTTTTTTCATGCTAGAATTTATAGTGGTAATGTTCCTCTAGATCAATTAATGTAATTCAAGCTATTAATTAATTTATTATTATTGAAAAAGCTTTCAATTTTAGAATAAATCATCTTTGTCTTAAGACATAATTTTATTTTTTGAAAGTTTTTATTAGTGTATGTAACATGAAGGCTGGCTCATTGGGGTTTCTGTCCAGCCCAGTACCCCACAGCCTGCAAGCCCCAAAGAAAATCACACAGAGAGTCTACATTAGGTTATTAACTGATTGGCCCATTAGCTCAAGCTTCTTACTAGCTCCCATAAGTTATATTAACCCATTGTTCCCATCCATGCCAGGCACATGGCCGGTACCTTTTCTCAGCTGGGACAGGGACACATGCTGCTTCCTTGGAGATCTGCACAGGAATGCCAGGGAAGCTTCCTGCTTCCCAAATCTCCTGTTTTCACCTCTACTTCCTGTCTGGTTTTCCTGCCTGGCCAATCAGCATTTATTTAAAACATGATTGACAGGATACAGAATTGTCCTGCACCAAGTGTATGTTAATTATACATAGTAATAGATTTCATCATGATATTTTAATATGCATGTGTAAGATATTTTCATCACATTTACCCAGTCTCCCTCTCGGCCCTCCTCCTACTCCTGCATACCATGTCCTTTTTTCCAGCTTGCTCCCCTTCTGTTTTCAAGTCTTTATTTTCAGTCACCCAATGATGTTATTGTGATTTCTTACAAGAGCTTGGCAAACATTATTTACGGGGGCATAAGCAACTTAACAGTAGCTCTACCACTGAAGATCTTCATCCCTCTGCTAGAAACCATAAACTGCCCCTGAAATCTCAGGGAAGATATCTGAACCGCTCCCCTGTTTCCTGCTATCTTCTCTTTGCCTTGCTGGGGTGATAGAAATACCCATGAATGACTGAACATTCAACCATCACTTATAATCAGCACGTTGACCAGTCGCAAGCTCTGTAATAACTATCCTTTGCAAAAAAGATGCTTCTCTGATGATTTGGGATTTATGAATGTTTTATTACCGTTGGTTAACAAAGAAACTAATTTGGCCAATGACTTAGCAGAATAAAGTCAGGCGGGAAATCCAAACAGAGAGATAGAGAGATGTAACATGAGGGTCCTGCTTGTTGGGGTTTCTGTCCTGCCCGGTACCCCACAGCCAGCAAGCCCCAAAGAAAATCACACAGAGAGTCTACATTAGGTTATACACTGATTGGCCCATTAGCTCAGTCTTCCTACTAGCTCCCATAACTTATATTAACCCATTGTCAGCCACATGGCCAGTACCTTTTCTCAGCCAGCAGCTTCCATGTTGCCTCCTTGGAGATCTGCCCAGGAATGCTAAGGGAGCTTCCTACTTACCAGAAGTTCTCCTTGCACTGCCTCTACTTCCTGTTTGGTTGACCTGCCTATACTTCCTACCTGGCCAATCAGCATTTATTTAAAACATGGTTGACAGAATACAGACACATCTCCCGCACCAGAGAGAGAGAAGGCAGAGTCAAAGAGACACCCTGTAGCTGCCGAAGGAGAAAGATGCCAGCCAGAACGTTACTGGGTAAGCCACAGCTTTGTGGCGATACACAGATAAATACAAATGGGTTAATTTAAGATGTAAGAGTTAGTTAATAAGAAGCCTGAGATAATAGGTCAAACGGTGTTATAATTAATATAGTTTCTGTGTGATTATTTGGGTCTGAACGGCCAGGAAACGAACAAGCAGTCTCTGCATATACTCTGATCAAAGCTGTCCATAATGCTCATTGATGAACATAAGTGTACATATGTAGAAGGCAGGTTGGCAAGCACATCACATCCAGTTAGCAGTACAATCGCTGCAGCCTTCTCTGGAGGCCTTGGTTCCTCCGCAGCTCAGGCTTCTTGACCAGGTTTCCAGAAGTAGATTTTAATTCCTCAGAGGAGCAAGTCTGCAATCCAGTCAGAAAGAAGATAGTTACCCAAGACAGACTTGCCACTGTCGCTCCAGTGGGCGCATCTTGCCTGGCCTGTTATAGTGCAGTAGGCAAGGGTCACAACTAAGACAGACTACTGATGACAACCTCCAAGTTCATTGCCAGGAACACAGCTCCTCCAAAAAGACTGCACCTACTTCCCACAAGATCACACCTGATCTTGCCCAAACAGTCCTACCAACTGGGGACCAAACATTTAAATATATGAACCTGCGAAGCTATTCTCATTCAAACCAGCACAAGGGGAAAAGAGTTTCTAGTTCAGGTCTGACTTTGTTCCTCTAGACTCTGCTTCCAGAGTATGAGGTAGCTTCAGCAATAGGGTCTTATCATCTAGTCCTGATGGGTAACCAGTGTCAGTGGTAGCTGCCTGCATTGCTTCAGTAGCCTCAGAGGCCTTCCTCACTGACAATTCACAGGGAGCTATCTATCCCACTCTTGGCAATGGGACTTCCATAACCTTATGGCATCTGGGAGTGGTTTTATTCATCCACTCAGGGTACCGCTGGTTAAACTCTTCAGTTTTAAAAATTAATCTACAAAGTAGCAGGTTTCCATTTGGCTTTTTCATATATACTTAGTTTTGATTGATCTTCTCTTCAACTACCTGCTTTCCCATCTCCTGTTCCTACCTTGGTTAAATCGTTTCACCCCCAGAATTCGCCTTTACACTTTCATATCTTATGTGTCAATACCATAACTCCCTCACTTTAAAACCTCTTCTCCTGCTGCTCCCTCATGGACCCTTTTTATTTTCATTGGCTTCCATACCCACATAAATTCACAGACATAAAAATTAGAAGCTGGGATCCACATATGAGGAGAAAATGTGGCATTTATCCTTTCGAGTTTGGGTAACCTCACTTAAGATAGTAATTTCCAGTTCCATCCATGTCCTTGCAAATTGCATGATTTAGTTTTTCCTTATGGCTGGATACAGTTTCTTTAGGGCCTCTTAGGGTTATAATCGCTTCTGCTACAAATAAGAATGCTTGATCTTCTTTAATTTTTGATTGACTTCTTCTTACTCTTAAAATTAAGACTTCCAGGATTCTACTGAATGAGAATGGAGACATTGCACACACTTGCCTCACTCCAGATTTTACTGGAAATGATTTGAGATTTGGCTGGAGGCATGACATATGTATCATGAGATATGTTCCTTATAGCCTTTTTTTATTTTTGAGATGGGTTTCTCTGTAGCTTTTGGTGCCTGTTCTGGAACTAGCTCTTATAGACCAGGCTGGCCTCGAATTCACATAGATCCACCTGCCTCTGCCTCCCAAGTGCTGGGATTAAAGGTGTGCGCCACCACCACCCAGCTCCTTTATACTTTTTTGATGAAAATAGGTTGAGTTGTGCCAAAAGTCTTCTCTGTATTTATTGAGATGATCATATTATTTATTTTTTATTTGTTTTAGTTAGAATACAATTATATCACTTTCCCTTTTCCCTTTCTTCCACCCAGCCCCTCCTATGTCCCCTCTTCCTGACCCCTCCCTTGTTCTACTCTCATTAATATTAATATATATATATTGTGTTGCATGGCTATTGATTTCCTTATATATATGTGTGTGTGTATACATACATGCACAAAGTATACATATAGCCTGATGAGTTCATTTTTGTTGTTTGTTTGTATAAGATTTCAGGAATGACCATTTCCTTTGTTTCTTTGTTTTTTATTTTTACATTCCAACTAAAGCTTCCCCTCCCTCCCCTCTTCCCAGTTCCTCACCCCTACCTCCCTCTTGTAGGAGTCCACTTGTTGGAGTGTGTTCCCAGCTGCCTGGACTCCCGAAATAACCACACAGAAACTATATTATTTGCAATACTCTTTGGTCAATAGCTTAAGTGTATCCCTGGCTAGCTGGCTAGCTCTTATATCCTAAACCAACCATCTCCACTAATCTGTGTATTGCCTCGTGGCTGTGGCTTACTGGCAAAGTTTCAGCATGTCTGTCTCTGGCGGTGGCTTCATGGCTTCTTGCTGACTCTACCTTCTTTCTCCCAGCAGTCAGTTTAGTTTTCCCCACCTAGCTCTATTATGCTAAGTCACTGGCCAAAACAGTTTCTTTTTTTATTAACCAATAAAAGCAACACATAGAAAGAAGGATGTCCCAAATTATCTCCCTTTTTCTATCTAAATGAAACAAAGGTTTTAATTTTAACATAGTAAAATTACATATAATAAAAACAGGTATCAACCAAGAATTACAGTTACAATATTTATATCTATTTTATTATCATAACTAAAGAAAAACTATAATTATAACTACTTATTCAACTCCATCAAAGACCCCAGAAGGATGTAATATTACCTAAGTAAACAGGAAGTATATTGTAAGCAACTTCCAAAACTCTAGAATTGACAGAGACATATCGCTGCCTGTACAGTAACCCA
This sequence comes from Dicrostonyx torquatus, assembly GCA_028555095.1. NCBI lineage: Eukaryota > Metazoa > Chordata > Mammalia > Rodentia > Cricetidae > Dicrostonyx > Dicrostonyx torquatus. The sequence goes on along the minus strand of JAQHUG010000279.1, from coordinate 1,358,341 downwards.
AAGTTCTTTTGAAACATTGTGGGCACCCATCTTCAGCCTACTGACCCATAGTATCTGGGAAACTTTTCCATGAAGCAGGAAATTTCAAAGATAGTTCTACCTACATTGGCAATTTGTCAGTCACTTTCTTCTGTGTCCTGCAGAATGTCTGGCAGACTCTTTCATGAAGCAGGAACCCTGAAAGATCATCTCACCTTTAGGAAAGTCCAGCAGTCATTTCTCTGTGAGTTCTGCATGTTCAGCTCACACAGCATAACATTAAGCAGTCCAGGCAAGGACAGTTTCCTGCCCAAATGGCTAGCAAGCTCCATAAGGAGCCTCTTCAATGCCCATCTTCCTCTTGAAATAGATTGGTGCTGTCAGTATTAGATGTGTCTAATATCATGAAAAAAAAATCTAAGTTCTTAAAACATTTTAAGTGCCATATTCTGTTAGTCTTTGAGAGGTCTGAAGAATAACTATCCATCTGAAATACATCTCTTTACATCTAAAAAACCTAACATGACAACAAGCTTGACTATTATGGATGATTATTAACCTGTATTTCTTAATTATCTATTGCGTTTTAATGAGCCGTGCAAACACAATACCTTAATCAAGAGCAGAAATATGAATATAACTAAATTGACCTTACATTTGTATCAATAAACCAAGATCCATACCAATGCGAATCTCTATAGCACCTCTCCTCTTCCCCTACCCCTTCCACTTCTCCTCTACTGTTTTTCTTCAGATATAGGTAGGTAAGGAATGACCATTTTGTATTGGGCAATCAATCATGGGCCTCATCCCTAGAAGAGGCTAATTCTCCCCCCCAAACATCACTAGTTACCGTTAGTTCTTTGTCTAGTGGCGGAACCCCGTGAGATGCTCCCACACTCTGTGTTACAGCCTGTTGATATCATTACTTTCCGGGTCTTATTTATGCAGCCATTTCTAGGAGAGGGTCTCACAACAGACTTTCTTGTATTCTGGCTGTTGTTGTCTTTCGGTCCTCTCTTTTGGAATGTTCCCCAAGCCACAGATGGAGGAGCTGATCTCTGAATTGTGTCCAACTGTGGTAATAAATTAAGGGTCTGTGGTAGTTTGAAAAAAAAAAAGTGGCCCCAAAGGAAGTGGCACTATTAGGAGGTGTGGCTTTGAGGTGTCACATGTGCTTAAGCTGCGCTCAGTGTTTCAGACCACTTCTGGTTGCCTGCAAGTCAAGACGTAGAATACTCAGCTACTTCTATAGCACCGTGCCTTCCTGTATGCCACTATGACACACCGTGATGATCTTGGACTAAGCCTCTGAAAATATAAGCTACCCCAATTGAATGTTTTCCTTTATAAGAGTTGTGGTCATGGTGTCTCTTTACAGCAATAGAAACCTTAACTAAGACGGAGTCTAAATTTCTCAGTAAAAGAAATAAACTGACTTAAAAAAACTTCAAAAATATTCGTTTTCCTTATTAATTAGGGAAATTAAAACAACTTTGAAATTTCATCTCATGACAGTCAGAATGGCTAGGACCAACAAAACAACCGAAAACAAACGCAAGACTGTGGGGGAAGGGGAAACCCTCATTCGCTGTTAGTGAGACTGAAAATTGGTGTAGCCCCTCCTGAAGTCAGTATGGAAAAGTCTCAAAGATTAAAAGTAAACCTACCATATGGCCCAGGCAGACACTCTTTGTCATATGCCCACAGGACACACATCCCACTCCACAGGTAGTTGGTCGATCGTGTTTATTGGTGCCGCATTCCTTGTCTTCTCTGTATGCTTTAGATATTAACTGTCTGATTGATGGATAACAAGTAAAGATTCTCTCCCATTATGGGAGAGTCCTTGTAGCTTGACTGATCATTTCTTGTGCAGAAGCCTTTTTATGAGGTCTCAACTGTCAATTATTGCTTTCAATTCCTGGGGCAAATGGAGCCCTGCTAGGAAGCTTTCTCTACACCTGTCTCTTGTAGGTGCTGCTTATGCTTTCTCCTACCAATTTAGCATTTCAGGTTTCAAAGTGAGGTCTTTGATCCACTTGGTGATAATTTTTGTGTAGCTTGGTAGATAAAGGTCTAATGTCATTCTTCCACATGTGGATTCCCATTTTCCCAGTCCCATTGGATGAAAATGTTTTCTTTTTTCTCTATATGATTTTTGTCTTCTTGCCGAATACCAGATGTTTTAATCATGCATGCTGTGTTTGAGTCTTCTTTCTATTGGTCTACAAGTCTACTTTTGCTCCAGTGTCATACTGTTTTTATTACTGTAGCTCTGTAGTGTATTTTGAAGTCTGGAGTCGCAGTCCCTCCAGTACTATTCTTTTGTTCAGGATTTCTTCGGTTATCTGTGTCCTTTTCTGGTTCCTTATGAATTTTATGATTTTTCTTTCAGTTTCTGTGAAGAATATAGTCACTGTTTTGATTGGGGTTCCATTGACTCTGTAAATTGCATTTGGTTTAATGATCATTTTCACAGTATTATTCTACCAGCTAATTAATTCTAATTAATACCAATTAGTTCTACCTTGAACACAGGGTGTCTTTCCATTTCCTAGTGTCTTCTCAATCTCTTCCTAGAGAGGTTTGAAATTTTCATTATAGAAGGTTTTCACTCTCTGACAGGTTTATTTCGAAACAGTTTATTGTTTTTGAGGATATTGTAAGTGGGAGTGTGTTCATGGCATCTTTCTTGGTGTGTTTTTTTGTTAGCATATATAAACAATCGATTTTTGTATGTTGATTCTTTACCCTGCCATTTATTTTGTTATTGGTAGGTTCTAGATGTTTTCTGGTGAAGTTCTTAAAATACCTTATGTATGATATCATATCTAGTGTGACTTATCCTTTCCTTATTTGTACCCCTTTAATTTCCTCCTCTTGTCTTATTACTTCCGTTAGTGCTTCCAACACTATAGTGAAAAGAAGGGGAGAATCCTGTCTCACTCCTGACTTTAATGGAATTACTTTGGGTTTTTCTTCATAATGTTGGCTGTGAGTTTGTCATATATAGCCTTTAATATGTTGACATATGTTACCTCCAGCCCTACTCTCTCTAAGCCTTTTTTTTGAGACAGGGTTTCTTTGTAGCTTTGGAGCTGAAACTTTCTCTGTAGTCCAGGCTGGCCTCAAACTCAGAGATCCACCTGCCTCTGCCTCCCAAGTGCTGGGATTAAAAGCACATGCCACCACTGCCCAGCTCTCTGAAGGACTTTTGTCATGAAGGCATGTTAGGTTTTTGTCAATAGATGAGATAATCGTGATTTTTTAAAGTTCATTTACATGGTTTATTGACTTATGTATGTTGAACCATTCCTACTTTTCTAAGATAAAGTCATGGTAGATGATCAACTTGATATGTGCTTGTATTCAGTTTGCTCATATTTTATTAAGGTTTTTTTTTATCTATGGGCATTGAGTGGTATCTTTACCTGGTTTGTGTATTAGAATAATACTTAGTACTGGCTTCATAGGACAAGTTTAGAAGTGATTGTTGTATTTGTATTTTTTTTTTTTTTGGTTTTTTGAGACAGAGTTCCTCTGTGGCTTTGGAGCCTGCGCTGGAACTAGCTCTTGTAGACCAGGCTGGTCTCGAACTCACAAAGATCCACCTGCCTCTGCCTCCTGAGTGCTGGGATTAAAGGCGTGCGCCACCACCGCCCGGCTGTATTTCTATTTTTGAATAATGTAAGAAGTATTGGTTGTAATTTTTCCTTGAATGTTTGGTAGAGTTCTGCTCTGTATCCTGGGATTCCCAGCTGGGAGGCTTCTTACTGCTGTTTCTGTCTCTTCCTTTGCTATGGGTTTGTTTATGTTGTCCGTCTCTTCTTGGTTTAATGTCAGTAGTTTGGATGAGTCAAGAATTTGTTCATTTCTTTTAGATTTTCCCAACAGAATGGAGTTCATATTTTGGCTTGTTTGTTTTGTTTTTTGAGACAGGGTTTCTCTGTGTAGCTCTGGCTGTTCTGGAACTCTCTTAATAGACCAGGCTAGCTTCCAACTCAGAAATTCACCTGCCTCTGCCTCCAGTTGCTGGGATTAAAGGTGTGCACCACCTGGCTGGAGTTCAGGATTCTTTTTATTAAAAATTTTACTTTTCATGTTACATACCAGTCCCAGTTTCCCCTCCATCCCCTTCTCCTGTCCTCCCATCTCCTTCCTTCCTATCCCCATCCACTCCTCAGAGGGGGTAAGGCCTTCCTTGGGGAGTCAACAAGGTCTGGCATAACAACTTGAGGCAGGACCAAGCCCCTGCCCTGTGTATCAAGGCTGAGCAAGGTTTCCCACCATAGGGAATGGGCTCCAAAAAGTCAGTTTATGTACCTGGGATAGGTCCTGGCACCACTGCCAGTCCCCCCAAACAGATCAAGTCACATAACCGTCACCCACACTCAGAGGGTCTAGTTTGGTCCCATGCAGGTCCCCAGCTGTCAGCCCAAAGTCCTTGAGCTCCCACTAGCTCAGGTCAGCTGTCTCTATGGTTTTCCCCATCATGACCTTGCTCATATGATCCCTCCTTGCTCTCTTCAGCTGAACTCCAGACCAGTTCTTGGCTGTTGGTCACTGCATCTGCTTCCATCAGTTACTGGATGTAGGTTCTATGATGACAATTAGGGGAGTCACTAATCTAATCAAAGGGAAGGCCCTTTCAGACACCCTCTTCACTATTGCTCAGAATCTTAGTTGGGGTCATCCTTGTGGATTCCTGAGAATTTCTCTAACACCAGAGTTCTCCCTTAACCCATAATGATTCCCTCTTCCAAGATATCTCTTTCATTGCTCTCCCACTGCATCTCTCCCTCAGCTCAGTGTTCTAGATCCCTCACGTTCCCATCCCCCATCTCCTCCCTTTCACCCCCTCCCCAGTTTACCTAGGTGATCTTAACTATTTTCCATCCTGGGAACCTTCCATGTTTTGTGTCCCTCTGAATTCAGATGTTTAAAGTATTCTTTTATAATTTTCAAAATTTCTTTGATGTCTGCTGTAATGTTTCCTTGTTTATCTCTGCTTCTGTTAAACTGGTCTATTTCTATCTTTCTTTTGTTTGGCTGGGCCAAGGAACTGTTGATGTTGTTATATTTTCAAAGAACCAGCTCTTAAATTCATTTTTTTGGTGTTACTTTCTATGTTTGCATTAATTACTTTCTGTTTAATTATTTTTTCTGTCTACTAAGTTGGTTTATTCTTATTTCTCCAAATTTTTGAGTTGCATCATTAAGTCATTTATTTGTGATCTTCATGACTTTTTAGGTATAGGAACTTGGAGCTATGAACTTCCCCTTAGAACACCTTTTTCACATTCCCCAAAGGTTTTCTTGCATTGTGCTTTCACTTTCATTTAGTTCCAGAGATATTTTCATTTTATTTTTAAACCTAGTCATCATTCAGTACTGACTTGTTTGATTTCCATGAGTTTGTATATTTACTAGAGTTTTTTTCTATTAGTTTTAAGTTTCATTGCATAAACATCATATATAAATAGTATACAAGGATTTATTTCAAATTTGCTGTATTTTTAAAGTTTGTGTGTGTGTGTGTGTGTGTGTGTGTGTGTGTTGTCCTAGCATGTGACCTGTTTTAGGACATTTCCACGTGCTGCCGCGTAGAATGTCTATCCTGTGATATTTTTGTGAAATATCCTGTCGATATCTGTTAAGTGCGGGAAATCTCTCCAAATACCAGGGCTGGCCCAGTAACGATCTGCATGAGGCAATGAGGAAGTCCGGTCCAACGAGACTCAAGAGCCGGTGTTGGTTCAAACTTGTAGAGTCTGACACAGGCAGTTTATTTTTGGCATATTTAAACACAGCACAATTTTGGGAAGATATTCCCTGATGATTATTTGTTCAACTCTGCATGCCCAACAAAGTGTAAAACATGTTTACACTGAAGCTTTTTACAAAGTCCTTTTGGCCTCTTCGGCTAAGATGGGTTCTGTTGACTCAGAAACAATGCTTAAGCTAAGGGTCTATGGAGAATGAGATAAACAAACAAACAAACAAATCTGTGGGAATCAGGTGTGGCCTGGCTCTACAGATACAAGTTGCTCAAGCTGTTGTAGAGTACATGTGACATCTTCCATAAAGATGGGTTTTATTGAGCAAGAGACTGGGATAAAGAGTCTGGGATAAACACAATAGTCTGTGGCCTGGTCCTACTGAAAGCACGAGTCCCCAGGCTACTAACTACATCCATGCTCAGTTCTCCAGGTGGACAGTAGGGATACCGCTAGCTCCTCCATTAAGTGAACAACCCGACATGTTTAGCATCCCTGGTTTCCCTAGTGCTTATCTCTGAGAACAAGGATCTTGTGCCCTCTAGAGCAGCTATGTCCATTTTAGTGTAAGTTTTCATTTAATTCTTAGATTTCTCTGTTTGTTTTTTGTTCAGATGACCTATCTATTGGAAGAAGGGGGGTTGGAAACTGCCGAGAATTATTGGATTTGTGTTCATCTGTGTTTTTAATTCCATTATTAGAACGTAGGGTGAATTGTTCCGGGCGCCCCTGGCTCTGTGTAGAGAAAGAGCCATGTGGAAGACAAATGGTCAGATACGTGTGCTCATTTCCCTGAAGGCTGTGGTGCTGAGATTCTCAGTTTCTCGCTGGCTATTGACTTCCTCTGTGCTGTCCTGTTTTATGTTGTTAATTTTGAAAGTTGAATATCTGTGTTATTCTGTTTTTGCAGAAGAGCACAGTTTTATTTACTTCTTTGAAATCTCAATAATTTTGCTTGAACGTGTGTCCAATATTCTTGCTCAGTAATGGCACCATTTCTCTCTTCTGTTTCCCTCCAAACGGCTCCTTTGTATAGTCGCTCCCATTTCTGCTGCATGTTGGGCTCTTCAGTTTATTTTAACAATTTAATTTCCTCAGTTATTTAAAAACCTTTCTTCAGTGACCAGAATTATGTTTTCATTTATTTCTGTTTTTCCTTTGGCATCCCATGAATTTATTATTTATTTCTGAGAAATTGTATCCTGTAAGTCACCCCTGAGGTCCATCACTGTTTTTCTTGCCCGTTACTTACTATTTCATCTTTGGTTTCCGACTTCAAGTGTGTTTAGCTTATTCTAAAGTGTGGGCTCTCAGTCTCCCTCTGCACCACGGTTGAGGACGGAAGGAACTCCTCCCCTCCGTTCCCCTAAAGCATAGCATTTCACTGCCTGACCCTCCATGTTTTCTTAATCTCTGAAACATAAAGAAGTGTTTTTGTTCTCTTAGCATGTTTCTTGAAAAGAATTTCATACAATATTATGATCATGCTCCCAACACCTCATGATCCCTCTCATCTTTCCACCCACCCTACTCCTTGCCCTTTCCTTCTCTTTCTAAAATTTAGGTCTAAAATCTACAGAGCACATACAGATGTAAGCTCCACTCTCAAACAAATAAGCCAGTCAATAAATGGACAAACAAAATGAGTAGGCACATGGCAAAAAAATGTATATACATATGAAAATATTTTACTCTACTAGCCATTATGAAAATCTAAATCAAACACTCCATTGACATTCTATCTCACCCCAATCAGAATGGCTAGAGTCAACACAAAACCACAGGCTGGGGCACTAGCGCCTTTGCTAAAGTGCTTGTTTTGTAAGCATGAGGATCTAAGCTCAGTCCTCAGAACCCATTAAAAATAAAAAGCCAGCCTTGGTGACATGCACTTCCAATCCTAGCACTAGGGGGCAGATAAAGGTCTGCTTGGTGGGGTTCAGGCCAGTGAGAGATGTCAAAAACAGCTGGGAT
>JAQHUG010000279.1:1336513-1349269 GCA_028555095.1 Dicrostonyx torquatus | reverse complement strand
TTTTAGGGTGGTGGGGACATTGGAGGTGGGGTGTTTTAGGGTGGTGGGTACATTGGAGGTGAGGTGTTTTAGGGTGGTGGGGATATTGGAGGTGGCGTGTTTTAGGGTGGTGGGGACATTGGAGGTGGGGTGTTTTAGGGTGGTGAGGACATTGGAGGTGAGGTGTTTTAGGGTCATGGGGACACAGGTAAGCACTGCTTTCTAACTGTTGTACAGTTTCGAAGTCTCCTATCTTCAAATGACGAGGAAAGCAAGCATCGTAGTGTATTTTCTGCTGGTGAAATGATATGAAAATACTGGGTCTCTTAGACTGTAATAGGCCCCTTCTTAGCTCTCCTGTGTTTAGTTCGGGGGCCTAGGGTCCTGGTGTTCAATGGCCACCAAAGTTGCCCCAAGCCAGAGACTTTTGGGTTCTGTCTCATAAAACCAAAGAATGAAATTCACTGGCTACAAAAGGTGAGATTTAGAAGGACGTAATTTTAAAAAGAAAAAAAAAAGCAGCATTCACGTACAGCAGAAGGGGCACAGGAATGGAGCACCATTGAGTCTCCCGGCTGAGTTAATACAGCTTCAGTGGATGGACTGGGGATGGGGGATGAGCTGTGCTCCAGAAGTCAGGAATGCCTAGGGTAGCCATCACATCCTCGGGACGGTTTCCAGAAAGGAGCACTCTTTCAGGGTAAAGTAATAAGGAAAAGCCAGACCACTTCCCCCTTCCTAGCTTTTCCAGCCTCTGACCATGGTGGAAAACGCACATTCTTGACCTAGACGCTTCTGATATTTCCGGCCTCCTGCTATAGGATGAGGTTAGAGAGATTCTCAAGGGCATTCCTGGTTTTTATCCAAGAAACTGGTGCTGTCTTTTTGGAGTCTTTTAGCCCTAAACTGCCTGGCCAGTGTCTATCCTCTGCCCTTATCAATAATTCCTGAAGGTGGACAGATATTTATAATGAATCGAAGTTGGTTTGGTTCAGGGTTCTGGAGGCTGAAAGTTCAAGATAGAAATACTGTACAGTGGTCAAGTACAGTGTGTGAGAGGAAGCAGGGCTGGAACAAACCCACTGCCTTGAAATGACTTTAATTCACCCTGAGCACGGAGAGCGTCAGTAGCCTAAATGCTTCCGAAGGCTCCATCCGCCAAACCGCGTCCGGTGTTAAACTCTCAGCGCATGACCTGTGAGGGACGGGCTGAAACCACAGTAGAAGTATTCTTTGTTCTTCTCTCCTTGGTTTTCTTGTCTTTAGGGGAGAAATTTTTGGGACAAGAGACGTATGCTGTACTGTGTTGCCAGTTTATAAAATGAAACCCCTGTGAGCCAGTCAACAAACACTGCGCGCTGCTCTACTGTGGTGGCCACAAGCCAGATCAATGGGCGTTTCACGGTGCCTGCGCCCGATGTAAGGGCTGCCTCAGGACCTCCATTCTCACCACTCAGTCCCGGTGACCTCCACAGCTGAATGTGTCCTGATAGGGCTGCATCTAGAGCAGAAACATCTTTTCTGGGTTGACTCTCCTTATATCCCGATGTGGTTGAAGGATCCACCTCTCTGTCCCGACAGCACCAGTCCTCACAGGCTTGTATCTTTGTCTTCTGGGCATCTTCATCAAGGCCATGCCTCTTATTGCAGACTAGACTCTGCCGCTCACCTGGGCCTGCAGCAACAGCCAGCATCTGTTTTCCTTCAGGCTTAGTCCTGAGTAGTGACAACACAGAGGGACTTGGAGTCCCCGTGGGGGTTCTTTGTTTCATTGATAAAAGAATTTAAGAGTGGACTCAAGGGAACCTCAAGGGCAGTTTAAAAGGAAGATTGGAAAGTAGCAAGCTGCCACATGCCGTAGGGCAGGGTGGGGGGAGGAGCTTTACAGAGAAAGAGAAGGAAGCCCAGAATGTTGAGTTGTCAGTGTCCAGTGTGGCAAGCGTACCCAGAAAGAAGATAAATTGAAGAGTAGCAAAAGTTAAACCTTTCTGAAGAAAATTGGTCAGATTTAAAGGCTGCAAGGCTGTGGCACTGATGTCTTCCTGGAAGGCTGCGGCCCAGATGCCCTGCTACAAGGCTGCGGCCCGGATGCCCCACTGCAAGGCTGCAGCCCGGATGCCCCACTGCAAGCCTATATCCCGGCTGCCCTGATGCATGGCTTGCTGCCTAGACGCCCTGCTGCAAGGCTGCATACCAGATGCTCTACTGCAAGGCTGCAGCCTGGATGCCCTGCTGCCCCGTGGCTAGTCAGGCTACCTCACTAGAAGCAGTGATCCTGTGAAGAATGAAGCACATTCTCTCATTAGAGAACTAAGTATTCTGCTTAGCTCTTTAGCATGGCTTAAGGTGAGCCACCTTCCTAGGGGTGGCCCTGTAGCTGAGAGGGTGACCTGGCCCAACTGGAGGGCAGTGTGTTTTCTCTTGACTGGCAGTTTTTCCTACTCTTAATACTTCTCAATTAGAAGAGGTAACCCTAAAATCATTTAGGAACCAGGTAAGAGATCAGAATACCAACCTCGTTTGGCCTTGTTGACTGCTATGGAGGGCTCAAGGTCATCTACGGAGGGCTCAAGGCCATTTTTGGGTTTATCCAAGAAAGAAACTTCGCTCTAAACTATCCAGCCAGTTCAATTCTGTTCCACTCCCAGTATGATCCATTGCATTTGGTGTTGTCCCAACAGGCTTATCCTTTTCAAGACTCTGCACCTCAAGGGACCTACACGCTGACTTAGTGTCACGCTGACTTGATGTGGGAGGGAAGGGTGAGGGTTTAAGCTTGTCTGAATGTATCATGTTAAATTTTAATGTTTTTCTTGCTAATGGCCACTGAACCACACTCATCATTTCCAAAGACTATTCTTGTTAAAGGTTGAGACCCAGTTCTAGCACATGGAGGAATTTCTGTGTTCCGTGTTGTTTTAACGAAGAAAAGTTTTACAAGGGCTAGCCCATGAAATATTCATGCGGACTACTTCTCGAGTGAGAAGATAGTTCTGATATGTAAGACGCACTCTGCCAACATTAAAGATTAATTCCAAATAGCAAGAGAGCGGAACAGAGTGGCGAGATGCAAACGATTTTCCCAGAGTTAGAGTCATGACCCAGACTTCCATGCGGAGCTCGCCTGAGCCGCTGCAGTCTCTAAGGGCTTCTCTGTCCGCCCACTCTTTCTGTCCTGGAAGGGTGGGGTGGTAGTAATGGGGTAGGAGGGCTGGCGTCTTGGGGAAATCTCTGGTATTTTTATTTGTTTTTTAGCTTCATTTCTCTGTAATGGAAAGTGCTCCATACAGAGTAGACGGGACTAGAGGCTTTCTGAATCCACGCTTCAGTCTCCCAGGGTAGTTTTCTGAGCCAGGCTCCTTTTGTAGCCAGGACAATGGGACCTGTCGGGGAAGCACATGGAACCTGGGGTCACCATTCAGGTAGTAGGAGAGGACAGCTAATACACAAAAAAAAGAAGTGACCGACTCCTAAATGACCTCCGTGCTTACACAGGGGTCCGGGTGCAGAATGTGTGGTCCCTTACCAGCAGTGAGGAGCATGGCGTTTATAGGAAGAGAGATTCTGGAGAATTCTGCCTTGTGGTTATAATACCAGCTCATTGTGACTCAGTTTACCAATCAGGCTTCACAGTGCAGGAAGAGGGAGGAGGGTAGGAGAGCAGCCATTGCTATGCGTTCTCCCTGACTGTATCGTTGGTGTAGAGATGCTCTCTCTGTTTCTTTTTTGATTTCTTCTTGCTTAGAAGTCACCAGAGAGACCCCAGCCTCAATGGCCCCTCTACTAGGGTGACCCCTGAGTGCTCCCAACTGTAAAGAAGTCTTATAGTTGTGAGTCTCTGCAGATGACCACACACACACACACACACACACACACACACACACACACACACACCTTTATTTCTTTTCAAAAGAAACAAAGAGAAGGAGACCAATTTATTATGTGGCCTGGAAAGAGGTGGTTATGTCTGTGCAGTTATTTATTTAAATTAAGTTTTCATACAGAGAAGCATTGATGTTTCAGGGAAGCTAGACACTCAGTTGCTAATCAATGGAGAGAACTTGGGTGCCCCATGGATGGGGTAGCTTGAGGTGCACCTGCACTGCGGGCTTAGAGGATGACGGAAGAGGCCTGAGCACCCTCTCTTGCTACTTTGTTACGTTTAGCTTCTAAAACCTGGACTTGGTTGGGCTTTTTTTTCCTTAGAGGCTCTTCCTAAGACACTGTGGAGTGAGAACCTAGGGCCCCAAATTTCTTAAAATCCATTCATTCATATTTAAATTTGGGAAGAAGAAAAACACTCAAAAATAAAATTATTCTAGAGATAATTATGGTCTGAATAAGTTCCATTTAATGAGATTCTCCAAGCGTGATATGTTGAGTAAATCAAATCAATGATACACGTTAGCAATTCTGCAGTTATGAAATCATTTATACCACATAGAAAGAAGCGTTTCACAGACTTTAATTTTCTTCAGGATCTTCTTTTTGCTAAAACACAGGAAAAAAAAACCAACAAAACAACAGTTTCTTCTTTCCTGACTTCAAAATTTGCCAATATTCTTCGCTTGGAAGAGATCGGTCAGTGGGGCTTCTCCCACTCTGCACGCTGAGACAGGCCACCTAACCGGGTCAGGAACCAGGAAAATCGCCACCCTCTCCGAGGTGGAAGGATTTCTGATGGAGGGGAAACAACAGGGAATGTTTAGCGGAATCTTTCCATTTTAAGACTGAACCTTGGAGGTGAACAGTTGAAGAATGACCCTGGGACCTCCCCGCAGCTCAGTCTCTGACTCTGGGTGTGCACTCTGCTCAGCACTGGAAGCCTGGCTCATTGGGAAGAACCTACTGAGGGCTCAGCGTCCCAGGCAGGCGTGACTTCCCTTACCTTGCAGAAGAGCGAGTTCAGCAGCTGTGTTCTGCTGCTCCTTCCGGTGTGAAGTCTGGGATTCTGCTGGCTCCTCACTTATGATGTCATCTGCCACGTCACCTCAGGACTTTTCCCAGAGCCCAGGTCAGCTCCAACCCCTATGGCGGTGGTGGTGGAGGGGGCAATTGTGATTACGAAAATGTTTCCCTTCAGTCTTACAATACTCAGGAACTTGAAAAAAAATTTCAGAATTTTAACAAATTACAAAATTCAGTTTCACAAGCAAAATAATTCATAACTGAATGCCAATGATAGTCATTCTTAACTTTTTGATGTAAAGGGTTCCTATTTTGTGCATATATGGTAATACAGCCAAATTAGAATCATATATGCATATGATTTTCTAGTGAAATTATTCCCAAGTAGTACATATCCTTCAATGTTGTTGCTATGATTACTTCTCCATATGACTGTGTATCATCCTGAAAGTGTTCACAGTGTTGGTTGTTTGGGTGTGCCATGGCCAACTTTCTCCTGTCCCTTGTTATTTAGATGATTTCCTACTTCTACTCACCCGGAAGAGCTCTGCAGACTAGGTGTGTGTGTGTGTGTGTGTGTGTGTGTGTGTGTGTTATGTGGTATGTGTGTGGTGTACGTGTGGGGTGCGTGTGGGATGTGTGTGTGTGTGTGTGTTATGTGGTGTGCGTGTGGTGTACGTGTGGGGTGCGTGTGGGATGTGTGTGCGGTGTGTATGTGTGTGGTGTGTGTATGGCATGTGTGTGTGTGGTGTCTATGTGTGGTGATGGGAATTGAACCTAGAACCCAGGGCCTTGTGCATGCTTGGCAATTATTCTACCATGAGCTAATATCCAGTTCTGGGTGACTAAAGACTCCTCTTGTTAGACAGGGTTTAGCAGGAAAAGAACTATATGCCCAAAGTCAGGGTTTGGAGTCGGGGGAATGGGTATGTTGAGTTGTTCAGAGAACTTGGAAGTCATAGCCGCAGAGGCTATAGTTTCACAGGCTTGAATGGGAGCTGTTCTTGTGGGGGTGACCTGGCCTTGTGCCATGAAGGAGGCTGCTGGAAGAAACAGCTGCCCGCCTGGTAGGGGCAGTGCTGACCCCCCTGCTTTCACCTGTTTGCTCCTACCTGTGTCTCCCACACTCACCCGGCTCCAGAAGACAAACCAACCTGACTGACCTAGGTCGAAAGGGGAGGTGGGGGCAGGCAGAAGCTGGGGAGCAAAACTAAGCTGGAGGCAGGACTGAGGGACACATAGAAAGTACCCCAGACCAGGTCTCCACTTGGGATTGTTGAAATTTATGCCTCCCCCCTTTTTTTGGAGAAAGTGACTTGTCCCCGGTCTGAGTCATATAAATCCTGTCCAATGCTATATGATATAGTGATGCCAATTCAATTACAGCCATAGCCGAAAACGTTTGCTCTCTTTATTGTCCGACTCCATCTTCTGCTGATATCGCAAAACAGCTGAAACCGAATAATTTATAAAGAACAGAACTTTATTTAGCACACAGTTCTGAAGGCTGGGAGCCCAAGAACACGGCCCTGATACCTGCGAGGGAGTTCTTAGTACACTGTGGCATGGCGGAGGGCACCTGGCAAGACAGAGCCCATGTGTTGACTTAAGTCTCTCCTGGTTCTTGTGATGCTGATGTCATCAAGAGGGCCCTACTCTCATGACCTTATCTTGTCCTAAATATTTCAAAGACTCACCATCAAGTTCAATCACCATATGGATTTGGTTCCCAACACATGAGCTATGGGGAAGATGTTCCAAGTGTGTACTGTAGCACAGTAAAGCAGGCGAGGGGAGGGGCTCCAAGGCTCTCCGGCCTTGGGAGCTGGGCTCGGCTTCTATAGGAGACTGTCAAGTAAGCCTGAATTGCCGATCGACTTTCTTCCCTAATGCCATGTGCTTCTTATCTCAGCCGCCACCTCAGCTTCATATCTTCTATTTATTTCTGGGGTGAGTCAGACCTTCGTTGTCATAGACCCCAAATCCTCCAGAAGTCCTGAGGTGTCTCTGACCAGGGCTGTTGTGATGTTTCAGGCAATTCTTCTTGCTTCCGTGAGGGAACAATGATACCGCTTTGATAAGGGAGATTGTCTACTCTTTTCTGTGTGATGATATTAGGGCTTTGGAGCCACAGATGGCCAAGCGGTACCTGACATTTCAACCCAGCAGACCTTCCATTAGCCGGCAAGGGAAGGTCTCCTCAAAGGTCTTTAGTTCCCCTTCACCCGCAAAGGAACAGCCTTATTTCTTCCAGCACTTGAGAAACACTGCAGCTTTTCCCTTTGTCCTCACAGTTTCCCATGCGAAACTGTCGCTTGAATTTGTATTTTCCCGTAGGTAATACAGAAGCATCTCTGGCTCTTTTCAAGAGTCTTGAGTCCAGTTTTTACATGTTTAGGATGTGTCTTGGTGGATTTCTTTGGATTGTTACACTATCATTTTCCTTCAGTTCACTTGGCCACTTAAAAGTTTGTGTTTTTCGTCAAAGTTGGTCAATTTCAACATTCATTCTTAAACCACCCTTTCAGCTCTTTTCCAACTCCATCACCCTTTCCGGACTCTGATGGCAGGTGTACCAGATTGGAAGAGTGAGTCTCACAGGCTCTCAGGGCTCTTCCTCCATGACTCCCATTTTTAGAGAATTGCTTTAAGTGGCTTAAATTGAATGGACTCTAGTGCACTGTATGTAACCACTGGTTCTTCCCGCGGTCACCTCAGTTACACACTGAGAAAAAATGTAAAGTTCTAGGAATGTGTATATTCTATCTATCTATCTATCTATCTATCTATCTATCTATCTATCTATCTATCTATCTATCTATTATGTATGTATCATCTATCTATCTGTCTGTCTCTCTGTCTATCTATCTATCATGTATGTATCATCTATCTATCTATCTATCTATCTATCTATCTATCTATCTATCTATCATGTATGTATCATCTATCTATCTGTCTGTCTGTCTCTCTGTCTATCTATCTATCATGTATGTATGATCTATATATCTATCATGTATCTATATATTTATCTATCTATCTATCATGTATCTATCAATCATGTATCTATCTATCATCTATCTATCAATCAACCAATCTATCATCTATCTATTATCTATCTATCATCTATTATCTATTTATCATGTATCTATCTATTTAGTATGTATGTATGTATGTATGTATGTATGTATCTATCTATCTATCTATCTATCTATCTATCTATCTATCTATCTATCATTTATCTTTATCTATCCAGTGTCAAAGAGGACAGGCCTGTCTGGTCATGAGATTCCTTCTCTTGTCAAAACTGATTAGTAAATGCTGCTTTTTTGGAGGTCTGGCAGACATCTTTCAACTGTGTTCCTCATCTATCCTGGTATCCCAAACCAGTTTGGATTCCTTTCCACTTTCAGAGTTCTCCTCAAGTTGCTCCTTACTATTTCTCAGAGTTGATGTAGGAGAAAGGGGTGTTGGACTTTGGTGTGGACTGGAAGTTTCATGAAATTATCTGTTTGTTATTTTTCTTTTCCTCTGTGCCATTTGATTTCGACTTGGACATTTATCTTCTCATACACTGATTTATTCTCCTAGTTTCAAGACTATAAATACTATGTGTCTTCTCTTAATTGTTAGCTTGAAATGGTTTTCAGGAACAGGGCCAGAGAGCAGGTTCGGTGGGTAAAGCACTTGCCACCAGCTGGAGGGCCTTAGCTTTGTCCTTGGGCTCCATGGCCAAAGGAGAGAATGAGCTCCCGTTGGTTATCATCTGACCTCTGCTTTAGCACAGTGGCTCACACATACACATGCATATTAAATAATAAATGCTTTTAAAAAAAACCTTTACAAATTTACAGAAACATATTTAAATTTTCCTTTGTCTGGAAACCCTAGCACAACATGAGAGTCAGCGCTATTTCAGGCTTGCTGGAGAGCAAGCTGAGTAAATGACTTCTTGGAAGGCTTGTGGTTCGAGAGTCCCGAGTTCACCCTTTCGTCTGCGATACTGAGAAGCTAGCCCTCCCTTTTTGGGGAAGCCATCCGAGCAGCAGAAATCCTCCTTTACTGCCATGGGCACCATCCATCCTTTCTGGCACTGGGGAGGCAAGAATAATAAGTCTTTGTACCACGGGCAGTAGCACATTGTCCTAGCTGTATTTGGAGTAAAACCTGAGTCTCAGCTACAGCCTCGATAGCTGCACACAAACTCGCTGCAGCTCCTGCTCACTCCTATTGACACCGCTCCCACTGCACACAGTGGCTTCTTGTTGGGTGGGTGTGCATTTGCCCTGTCACCCTAGATGGGGGGCTCCTCCCCAGCATGGTGGTGGCTAGCTTGCCCTCCAGTGTCTGCTCTATGACCATCCTCGGGGAGGCCCTCCCTCATCACCCCATGGAAAGAGCTCCGGGTCCTCTTGCTGGCTCCCTCAAGCACTCCATGATTGCTCAGCAGCTTACTGTGGGTTCTGCATGATAATGATGCTCTAATGTACATGTGTGTGCCTGTACATACATGTAATTCTTTCTTCGTGTTGGCCTTTGCCAGGATTTAAGCTCTGGAAGGCCAGTAGGGATGCCATTGTTGAATCCCAGCTCACAGTGTGAGCCACAGAGCATGTGGCAGAGAAGGAAAGATGCAGAGGAGACTGAGCTGTATGAGATGCAGAATTATGATAGCCATCTATTTCTAAAATGTGTATTCTTATTAATTCAGCTGTGTGTCCGGGAATGCAATAGTCATTTGTTGTGAGGAGAGAGGCTCTCAGAGAGAAAGCTTCTTGTCAGATAGTTTTTATTTATCTCTTTTTATCACAATTTCAAACAGAGAAGAAATCAAAAAATAATGATAACTCCTGCCATTGTTGGAAGGTTTTGGTGGTTGCCCGTTTCCTGGGCAGTTCTGTATTCTTTGCCTTTGCAATCAATAATCATACAGCTAATAGGCCACGTAAAGGCTCCAATTTATAGGATGAATGTAATAATTGTATTAATAGTTGATATGTCATGCCAGATTTCAAAGAAGCCTCTGCTGTGATCTGCTAGGTTTTCCCTGGCTCCTGGTGTTTGGGCATGTGTGTACATATGTATGTGTGTGTGCCTGAGTGTGTATGTATAGTTACTGTTATTCATGAACCATAGGACTTATGGCAT
Organism: Dicrostonyx torquatus; assembly: GCA_028555095.1. NCBI lineage: Eukaryota > Metazoa > Chordata > Mammalia > Rodentia > Cricetidae > Dicrostonyx > Dicrostonyx torquatus. The sequence goes on along the minus strand of JAQHUG010000279.1, from coordinate 1,339,237 downwards.
AGATGTTCTGTAATTCTTATTCTACTAAATGTCTTGGGAAACTTTAAGGTCACTGGAGAAATTACATAGTGATTACACAGAGTAACAGAATAGCTGTCACTGAAGATTAATTGCCGAGGGGTGTTGGTGAGAGATGAGAGTGTCCCTGCACATTGAAGTTTATAGATCCAGAAATACCTGTTACTGAGGAATCTGAACTTCAGGTCATAGAATAATTAAAAAATGGACTAGAAAGGACAATTAGATTTCAATTAGCCACCGTGGTGGCTGCTGGGAGAAAGAAGACGAGAGAAAGGCATGTCAATTTTAGGCAGGCAACCGGCTGCATGACCAAAGAGGGAAGGATGAGTAGCTTTAGAGAAACCGAGGGAGCAGAACGCCTGGAAAACCGTGCTGAGACTTCGGCCACTGTCTAAAGGAAGAGAGTCAGAGAAAAAGGCAATGTTGTGCTTTTCTTAGTTACCCGGAAACACCTGGTAGGAGCTCTGTGAGTGGCAGTCTGGAGCAAGGGATTCTGGGCGGCTTCATGAAGGGGATAACCATTCCTTCCTACTTCTTAGCATGCCTTCAAAAGACCCAGCTTGCTTGTGAAGGCTGGAACTCCGGACCAGTGGGTTAACTCTTCAAAGGAGGGAATAATAGCTTGGAGGGCTTTCTGTAGCTTAGACTGCCATTTCTACCCAGAGCCAGGGGTAACACTTAGCGATGTTCCGACCTGGAGGAAATCATGGTCTTACTGGAGTCAACAAAGCCTGGATGTGTCTTCCCTTTCATAGAGTAATCTGAACCCTAGTGAGTGGCAGTGCTGGCATTTACCTTTCTAGGGGAAGTAGGGAAATGGGAGGTGAGGTCTGAAGCCTCACTGATCTCCAAGGATACTGTCTCAGGCGTGATGCCTTTTCCTGCCTTGGGGGGAAATAACAAATAATAATTAATAATAAAAACAAGAAAAACCCAACTAAACAAAACCCTACTCCCATTAAAAAAAGAAATCCAAACAAAGGGAAACAAAATCAAAGCAGAAGTAAAACCTAATAAGAGTTGATTATTACAAAAATACAAAGAGATCTTAAATTTTGCTCCTTTTTGCTTTTCATCCATGTGGCTCCATGTTCTTCTTTATGGGATAAAAAACAGACAGGATGGGAGATTAACTTACAGATGATGCCAAAGCTTGCTGATGTTGGCCAGAAGGAGCATCACAAGAGGCTCACACTAGACTCTCAGAGTGGCCCCCTGGCTTTCTTGCAGACATAGGAACCTGTCGCTTGGCTGTGACTCTGTCTTGAACCTCAGTCTCTGTGAAAAAGCTTTCTTAGAAGGAAGATCACCAATGATCTCCATGAGGAGACACATGCATAATCCTGGGCACGATTAATACGCGGGCAGTTTTATTTTTGGACTTGGTGGCAAACCTGACTTACAATGAGCTCTTTATCAGCTTTTCTCCTTTTTAAGTGTGCCACAACATTACTCCAAAAATAGCAGTCTAACTCAAGTTTATTTAAAATGATTGCAATTATAATGTATTCAGAATGTTTATAAAAATAAATAAATGCATCAGCTGTTAAACACTTAAGAATATTTTATGTTTGAGTGATGAAAAATTGGATTATTTTTCTTAGGTCAGATTTAAAATGAGGCAAGAACTATGAAAAGAAAAAAACTCAGCAAGGGGAAACAATAGAAAATGAAGCCCAAAGGCATTGCTTTCTCTTGACGTCTTGAGTGTCGGCACCGGCGCACTTTTATTCCAGCACAGCCTGTGAGAGCAGGCTGAGTACTGTTCCCTTTCCCGTCCAACTTTGTAGAGGGTTCCAGGTTCCAGGAGACCCTGCCTTTGTTCTCACCCACGCCTGGGGTGCTCATGGGATGTGGGTCCACCAGTGAGGAGGAGAAGATGGGCACAGGGGAAGCATGTTCTCTCTACTTCTAAATGTAGCCCTGGGTTGTTACTGTGTTGTCTGTATTTCACAAGAAGCAAGGATGGCCAACTCCAATTCTGCTTGAACACTGGAAACCCTCTAATGTCCATTCCTCCCTCTGATCAGAACTGGAATCTGGACAAAACAGAAAACCAACAGAGCACAGACTTGAGTGAGGGTTGAGCAGCCCTCTCTTGGGAGGTTCCCCTATCTTTTCATCTCCTTGACTCTCCCAGGGCAGGCCTCTGTCATGGAGTGTCATGGTGACATTGACTGTCAGCACTCTATAGCACTGTCCAGAGGACTGGACAGTGTTACCTGTGGGATGGATGGGCAGAGGATTTGAGACAAGAGAGCCAGAGGGCTCAACCAGTGCCATTCAGGATTTGCCCAAGTTTCAGTCAGTTCCTGGATGTGTGGGATTGTCGCAGGCAAGCTGAACAGGTGACTGGCCAGCTCAGGAATGGTGGATGTGTGCCAGCTAACCAGCCTGGAGAGTCTGACTGAAATCTGAGTCATTCAAGCCTCCGGATGACCACAGAACTATGCACATGGGAGACAGACCTCAGAGCAGGAGAAAAAAAATAAGGCTTTGAACCACCTCATATAGTATTTTTTTTTGACACAGCAAAGACTAGCTGAAAGGGAAAATTGTAGATGAAATACATGAAACAAGGAAACTCTAAAGTCATCTGATGCTCTGCTTTAAGAGGATTCTGAGAAAAGAGCAAAGACAACTACACACAAAGAGAAAAACTAACCAAGAGGAGATTAGCGCCAAGAAAACCGGAAGAGAAAT
>JAQHUG010000279.1:1309625-1327155 GCA_028555095.1 Dicrostonyx torquatus | reverse complement strand
TCACTGAGGGGATTCACAGACATTCCTAGAGACAGACACATCACTGAGGGGATTCACAGACATTCCTAAAGGCACGTCACTGAGGGGATTCACAGACAACACTTGGAGCCTGCCAATCTCATCATCCTCTAGGAATGTCTGTGAAAAAAAAGTATCTCGAAAGTTTGAGGTGTTTCTATTTGTTTGTTTGTTTGATGCAGTTCTATCCTGATCTAGTAATGTTAAAAATAAGTTGATTGAGAGTTGCTTTTGAAGTTCTACCATCTTCAGAGTCCACTTGGAAACGACAGATGGGTCGGGATTCTGTAACTTAAACACACACACATTCAAGTTGACATTTCCATATTACCACTTCAGAGGAAATGTCCCACACTGCAGTGATAATGGGCCTGAGACGGAGCTGTGGTCTGAGCACAGTCTTCTGAGCTTCTGCCATCTTATTCTACTCCCCTCCATTCCACTGGAAACAGACTGTCCGGAAGACACATTCCTCATGCTGGGAAAACGGAAATGTGCCCATGAGATGTGTTTTTCTTTTCTCTTGCTTTAAGGTTTGTAAGAACTGCATCAAACAAACAAACAAATAGAAACACCTCAAACTTTCGAGATACTTTGGAATTGGAAATGCAGCTCACTTTGAAAGACCTTTTTTATGGATTGACATTTCTTTGTGTGCAATCAAATGGTGTCTTTCATATAGGCTGACACAAATCAATGAGGAATTCCTGCCTCTGCTATTGTACATTTCCTGTCTCTGCATCTTCCTGAGTATATATGATAGCAAATCTATTTATAGACTGTGTTAAGGACTATCATCTTAAATGAGAAATGATAACGGGACCTGCCTTATATTCCCCTCTAATTTGAAAGACAGAAGAACTCCACATCTATCCTCATGTGAAAACACCCCTTTCTTCCAGGCCTTGGCGCATCTTCACCTAGTAGAGTATGTGGGCGAGCAGACTGCCTTGCTGATCAAGGTACATTCAATGTTCTAATAGAATGTGTTCTGACCACTCGTTTTTGACTTTTGATGAAAGAAAGAAAGAAATGTCTGGTAAGGTTACACTAATTACTTCAATTATGTCCGGAGCACTGAAGGGAGCCTACTTTATCCTAAGGAGCCTAGAGATGAAGGGATACTTTTATCAAAGGATATACAATTATAGATGCTTGCTATCTTGCTTTGGCCTTTAGTTAAATATGTCTAAGAAGGGGCAGCGCACAGTGAGTGAATGCTGCAGAGATTCCCACCTTAGAACTCTGCTAGACTGCTGAGCAGGAGAGACCTGGCTCTGTGGCCACCAGATGTGAGGATGGAATGCTTGCTCCTCAACCTAGAAAGCCACTTGACTGAGAATGGACCCTCCATTCCTTGTAGCCCATGTTCCTGGTACGAGTGTGGCCCAGGTTTGCAGGTCTATGCTTACCTTCATCTTATCATGTTTCAGAAGATACCATGTGTGATTGAGAAGCACAGTGGTTAGTACATAGCATGGCCATCATCTGCTCCTGGTTTGCCTGTCTATGCTTACCTTCATCTTATCATGTGTCAGAAGACTCTTTGCATGTGTGGTCGAGAAGTACAGTGGTTAATGAGTAGCATGGTCATTATTTGCTCCTTCTAGATGGTCCCAGAAGATCAGCGCTTGGCGGCTGCCATTGTGCTAATAGTGTGGGTCTCAGCCTTGGCATCGTCCTTGATTGACAACATCCCATTTACTGCGACAATGGTAAGTTGTGTGTTCCTGGGTGTTTAAGGCCTAACCTTAGCCTGCAATCATTCGGGCTCACCTTTCCTTCCTAAGAAGCAGAGTATGAAACCAGCTCCTCTGTTGCTCTTATATATGAGGAAAAAAATGTGAACTGAGCCCAAGGCAGGTGGACATGGGACCAAGAAGCCAATGACAGGCTGGAAATCAGCATCTTCAGAGTGGACACATCATGGGTGACTGTCTGTTTTGGGGGTCCTGTTGAGGGCTGCTACCCCTCCTAGGAAACAAATGTTTGATTTTTTAAAGGGACTTCAAGACACCAAAAGACTGAGCTGTTACCTTTATTATCTTCAAATGCAGAAATTCCTTATTCAGATCAGTCTGCATGGGTTCTGATACTTTCTTTGCCTGTGCAGGGATTTTAAGTCTCTATTTGGTTCTAACTTCTAGCCAATACCAAGACCCCCATCCCTGGGACATCTTCTGTGTCACTGATTCTTTGGCTTAGTGCAGGGACTGTGAGCCATGGTGGGAAACCATTTATCTGTAATGTTTCATTTCTTCAAAGTAAAACAAACAGAAAGAGCTGAGACAAAGGCAGGAGCATATTCAAACTTCCTCATGTGCACGCGAGCTGAGCTCTGCAGGCGTCTGTATACACAGGCGCACCATGGTATAATTAGATCTCCCCTAGACCCCATCTTGCTTCTCCAGTCAACTACGTCTTAACAGAGCAGGTCATTTGGCAGCTTGACCTCACACACACTGCTTTTCATGGTTTGCTTAAGAGGTGTGCTAGGTTTGCTGTCCATGCGTGCTAGGGGTGCTGCCCATGCAGTACATGCCTTTTATGATGAGTAAGGCACCCATCTTCCCTACAAGTCTCTCTCACCTGTATCTTGCTCCAATCCTGTATTTTTGGTCTTTTGAGATATTGTTTCTTGGGCTGGAGAAATAGATCAGCAGTTAAGAATACTGGCACCCACATGGTGGCTCACAATCATCTATGACTCCAGTCCTCGGGGATCCAGCCCCCTCTTAAGGCCTCTGATGGCCCCAGGAGTTCTCATGGTGTAAGACATAGTGAAGACAGAACAGGCATGTAAATAAAAATTAAAAATTGCTTCCAATTTCTCTTTAAAACAGTATGCAAATAGGTTTTAAATTTTTTCTTTTCCTTTCTTTTTTAAAACTTCTTTATCGAATCTTTGGGGGTTTTGCATCATGCACCCCAATTCTGTTCACCTCTTGGTTCCCCCATACCCCTATCCTGTTGCATTCCCCTCTCCCCCCATGAAAGAAAACAAAACAAAGAAAACAAGCAGGCAAGCAAACAAAAGCAAGAACACCAAAACAACCCAATAAACTAAAACAGAACAAAACCCACACCAGAAACAGAAAACTCTGCTTTTTCTCTCCTGCTTCTCCATCACCTCTTCATCCATCCTGATGGCATTGGAGGCATCGGTGTGTCATATAGTAGACTCATTTGTCCATCAGCCTGACTGGCAGCTGTCCATTGCAATTGAACCGGTCTGTTTCAAGGCCTCTGACATTTGGTACACCATCCCCACTAGTTTTTTTTATTATTATTAATTTTCATGTAGATAACCTTAGCAGGTAACAACTTTATTCATAGTATTATAGTGAGGACCATTTAATTTGTAATGCATATAAAATAGCATTAGTATTCCAACCTGTAGGAGAGCACAGCAGGTTCACCCTTGGGTGAGCGCAAAGCCAATATGCACATAAGGCAGCAAAAGAATGAGGAAAGGCTTGCTATTTGTGCAAGTAAAAAGAGCACTGGGAAGGCCCCCAAAGCACCATCCCCTTAAACAAAGGAGACAAAGGGATTTTATTAGGGAAACTCATGCATATTCATGGGGAAACAAAAAGAGTCCTGCCTGGCACAAATGGATAAAAATGTGAACTAATCACAGTAGGTTACTTTCCCAAAGTAGCTCTTTATTTACATCCTCTCCAATCTACCATCCATCAGGCCCTGTGAGTGCTCCACTGTGTCCCTGCCTGTCCTTCCTGCTGCGCCTCCCTTGTCCTGAGACACACTGTTGTCTCCGCGGCCGTAGGTTGACCCTGCTCCCCATGCTAGCTTCTCCTTGGCCTTTGCTCTGTTGATTTTGCCTCTGGTAGCAGTTCTTTGCCACTTGGCTCTTCCCTTCTCTGTCCTGGCACATGCATGGTTGCTGGTGGAGTCTGGGAATCCTAGGTTTATGCTTGCAGAACACGATGGCATGTGCCATGCAAAGGCTTCCGGTCCCATGGCTTTAGGTCCGCGTGCGGAAGAGGATGCCCTGGTCCTCGGTACTCGATGGGTGTAAGTGTGGGGAGGTGGTAAAGAGACTGCAGGCATGGCTGCTCCGTGGTTGTTGTCATCATTTGTTTTGTTTTTTATTGTGACTAAGAGAGAGGGAATAGTCCAGAGGCAACTGGAGAAGTTCAGAGTAGAGAAAAAGAGAAAGCAGACTAGACAGGGCCAGTTCTAGAGAAGTGGAAGAGTGGGAGAGAATAGTGGAGACACTGAGAAAGCCAGCCGTAGAGAATAGAGCAGACCAGATAGGCAGGCAGGCAGGCAGTCACGCATGCACGCACGCACGCATGCACGCACGCACGCACGCATGCACGCACGCACGCACGCACGCGCACACACACACACACACACACACACACACGAGAGAGAGAGAGGGGGGGGAGGGACGGAACAACACATGGGATAGAATAACAAGAGAGCAAAAGAATATATAGAGAGGCAGCTAGAAAGAGCGAGTGAGCGAGAGAGGGCTAGAAACAGAGTGGTGGAGACATCCTGTGGTCTATGAGGATGGCTGCGGGAAGGAAAGGGAAGGGCTGAGCGCTATCATGGTCTTTGAAATACATAGCTGGTCCTTGTGATACTCAGGGAGTCTGAAGGCCAGCATGGGCTTTGATGATAGGCACCACAGGTGGCCATCTGTCCTCTCTGCCAGTGGTAAGGGACTCCTTCAGGAAACTGGGAACCAATTTCCCTAGTTCCTGAGGAAGGCTGGTTTTTATTTACCTACCAGAAATCCTTCTATAGTCCATCTTGAGCTCATTTCTAGACACAGCCTGAGACCTGGCTATGGGGGTGCAGAACTCATGTGTTTTCTAGGCCCAGTTAGGTGGGAATTGCCAGCTGCCTGGTCCTGCTTTTGGTTGATTTGTACCTTTGCCGTTAGTTACCAGCTGCCAGGGAATTTTACATTACTTAATAAAGATCAAGGCTTGAGAATCTGTCCCCTCCTTCTTCCATCCTCTAAGTGTCTGCCTCCAACAGAACCTTCCCCGGGATCAGCTGTGGTAAGGCAGAGCCCATGCCCCTGGGTTTCAAGAACTGCTTCCTCGAACTCTCCATCTCTAGCCTCTCTGTCGGTAGCCCCGGCGTATGAAGTGAGCCCCGTCCTCCCAACCCCCAAGAACCCACATTTAGTAGTTTTCCTCACCCATTTGGCTCTGACCCCCTGGCTGATGTGTGGGCATCAGTTCCCCCTGACTGGGTATCAGTTCTCCTGTTTGAAGAGAGTCCCTTCTGACGAGAAGCACCCTTGCTCTACACAGCTGTGGAGCCTTCTGCATCCAGGGGAACACATACATAAATGCAGAAATGACCAAAGAGCTGGCAGACACAGCTGCCTTTTGAAGGATGATCAGTTAGTACAAATGCAGTCACAGAGCCAGAGGCCACTTGGTGCGGTATAGCACCTGCAGAATCGTTCCCCGAGCACAGTGGTTCTCAACCTTCCTAACACTGCGAACCCTTAGTACAGTTCCTCATGTTGTGGTGACCCCCAGCCATAAGATCATTTCATTGCTGCTTCATAATTGCAACTTTGGAATCTCAATGTGAATATCTGGTATGGAGATGGTCTTAGGTGACCGCTACGAAAGGGTCATTCAGCGCCAAGGGGGTCACAACAGACAGGCTGAGAACCCCTGCCTTGGAACAGTGGTTGAGTAATTCTGTTATCCCGAGGACACATGAGATGTCAGAAACAATTTCAGCCTGCCTCTTCTTTGTGTCGGGTCTCAGACGGGTACCTCCATTCATCCTGTGACTGCGTACATGTTTGTCAGTGGTACATCTCCTCTTTTCCGTAGGCCGGAAAGGATGTCCTGCCCTTGGAGGGAGAGGATTCAGAGAATTAGCTCATAACTGGTAGGATGCTGCCATGGAAATTTTCTTCATGCCCAGAGGAAAAGTAATCGTTCAGTAGAACTCTCGTGTCTACCTATTGAATGCTGGAATTAAAGGTGTTTACCACTGTGCCACACTACTTTAGCTGTTATTTTGTAAAACTGAATTGAAATGTTTCTGACTTTTGTCATTTCTGAGTGTCCCTAGGTCACTGTTGTTGTAGACAGCAGCTGGGTCTAACCCTCTGTCTGAAGCCCTTCCCTTCATTGCTCGTTGTAAACTGTGAAATATTAAGCAGTACTTAACACTGCTAATAGTTAATGCAACGAGAACAGCTCTAGAGTATCTGAAGTGGTCAGTGCAAGGCCCCTAGTCCTCACCATATGCCGCCAGGGTTAATACCTTGCTTGCTTGAGATGTAGGGAACACCGCATGGTCTTGAGAAATGGAAGACACTGGGGTCTTGGGGTCCAGATATTTCAGTATTTGAGCACACATTCCCATGCCTGGGAACCCCCTTCACACTCACTTGCCTTTTCTTCCTTGTCTTCCTGATGTGGAAGTGTCCTCTGTGTGCTGTGATTACCATTAATGAATAAAGAAATTGCTTTAGATCTATAGCAAGGCAGAACTTAGGTAGGCAGGAAAAGCTAGGCTGAACACTGGGGAAAAAAGAAGGGTGGAGTCAGAGAGACGTTATGTAGCCCTGCCGGAGATAGACACTGGAACCTTACCTGGTAAGCCACAGCCGCATGGTGATATACAGATTAATAGAAATGGCTTAAATTAATATAAGAGTTAGCCAATTAGAAGCTAGAGCTAATGGGCCAAGCAGTGATTTAATACAGTTTCTGTGTGATTATTTTGGGTCTAAGCTAACCAGGTCGCCGGGAACCAACAACATCTTCCAGCCTGCAGTAGGCAAGAGCTCGTGGGAATCTGAGTACAGCCCCATGGCAGCAGACTTCCTGAGGCTCTGCTATGATGCCCTCATGCCCTCACAGCTACACTGGGGACCTGAGGTATAGGGCCAAAGACTGAGAATTCTCAGACAGTCTTCCTCTGTTGAAGCCTCTTCTTATCAACCTCCTTGGCTTGCACAGGAAAGAGTCTGTGACAGCTTCAGGCCTAACATATGACTGTTTTCCCCCTGAGCTATATGGTGATTTATGCACACAATTTTAGAGTTTTTAAAAACTGATTTCTTGGATACATACAGTTGTGTGCATTGCCATTTAGCCCAGCACGAAAGCCATGTTGTGAAGTCTCTCTTGCTCTTCAGCATCTTCTTATCCCAGGTTTCTTTCCAGGCCCAACCAGGAGGTATTCAAGCAGCGGTAGCTGTTGGCTGGAATAGCTGGTATAGGGGAAAACACTCAGGGGTGTTAAAAGTCAAAAGTACTTCATACGAGTGTTCGCTTTTTGTTTTACACTTGGTGCCATTTTTGCTTTTAGCCTTTTCGTTTCCAAAATGTTCAGAAACAAAATAATATAGAGAGCTGAGCCAGGTCCAGTGGACTGCAATTAGGCTAAATAGGAGAGCAGTTACAGGGATGCATGGCTGTGTTTCTGCAGAAGGAGAATCTGGGATTGAATCCCAATACACCGTTTATGGGAGCTAAATAAGGCCGTCTCTCTAGAGGAGTAGGGATGGGAGCAGCAAAGACACACTGTCCTCTCCATTAGCTTGGCAATGTGGGTTACAGGCCCTTCCCCAATGGGTAGGTGATCAGTGAGTCCTCTGGCTCGGGAAGGTGGTCTTGGAAGGACGTTACGAGGCATATTTCTCTTCTCTTCTCTTCTTTCTCTTTCTTTTCTTTTCTTTCTTTCTTTCTCTCTTCCTCCTCCTTCTTCTCTTTCTCCTTCTTCTCTTCTCCTTCCTTCCTTCCCTCCTTTCTTGACTCACAGACTGGCAGTCATGTAGCCAGATTTTGGTCCACACTCTGCAAACTACTGTGTATATTTATTTAGGGGATCAAAATTCCGAGAAAAGGATGATAATCAAAGTATGTCTCAAACATACAGGGCAGCAGACTGTCAGTTATAAAGACACTCAAGGAGAGGATACTTTAAAAACACATCATATATTTCTTAGAGAAATGTCACAGACCGACATGTTTCATTGGTTATAATAATGCAGAATTTTTCCATTAGAAGAAGGTCACTGGCTATTGGTAGAACTCTCTGGAAACTGATATTCCTGGTTGTAAAGTCTGTTACAGGTCTTAGCACAAATGCCGCAGCTTCAGGACAGCTGAGCAGAGCAGCGGTGAGAGGCAGCCTTCCCAGGGGGCAGCTTCTGAGCAGAGACTGTTTTCATGATTTGGTTGCAAAACCCACCATTACTGTGTCCTCTCATGCCCCACTTCCATGGTCCATGGTCTGTCTGTTTTTTTTTTTTTCTTTTACATTTCTCTTGTGTATGTGTGTGAGGTGTACAAGTGGTGTGTGTGTGTGTGTGTGTGTGTGTGTGTGTGTGTGTGTGTGTGTGTGTGTAGGGAGATCAACTTGCAAGCTTCAGTTCTTGCCTAACATGTGGTTCTGGGAGTTGAACTTGGGTCAAGGTTTGGCAACAAGTGCCCTCTCACTCTGAGCCGCCTCATCAGCCTGTCTGTCGGCTGAACTGACAGCAGACACACTTGAAGAGTGACTTAATGTCGACTGTGATGACGCCTTAGGAACAGTGTAACACCAGCAGGGGTTCGTGAACACTGGATTCATGGTTCTTAGGCACCACATGAAACATGACATGACTTCATCTATAGTGACCCATGGCAGCAGCCTGGGCAGCTTTGAATGAGGAAACCTGGCTCTTCGCCTTGGACCAGACATAGACAGATGGGTACACACTCAAGGTTTTGTGCGTGTCAAAATTTGCTTTGACTTCTTTCCATGCATCTGGTGCTTCTTTAGAATATATATATATATATTATATATATATATATATATAATATATTAACAGTTTGGCTATTAAAAATTCTGTGAGGGCCAGTGAGATAGCTTAGTGGATAAAGGCACTTGCCACCCAAGAATAGAAGGCTGAGAACTTGAGTTTTATCCCCGGAAGCCACGTAAAGTTGGAAGAAAAGAACTGACTCCATTCCACAAGGTTGGCCTTCCACACTTGTGCTGTGATAGTCACACACACACACACACACACACACACACCACCACCACCACCACCACCACCACCACCACCAATAATTGATGGTAATGGCAGCTTCATAATAACAGCATAATAACATAATAATGACAAAACAAGGCCCGTCCCGTTCTGCTAGTCTGGGTGTGTAGCTCTCACAGTTTCTATGATATGTGGCTGCAGTTTTCCTTTCTTTCACAGATTCCTGTGCTTCTGAACCTGAGCCAAGACCCTGACATAAGTTTGCCTACGCTGCCACTCATGTATGCCCTGGCCCTCGGTGCCTGCCTGGGAGGTAAGGGATTCTGACTTCATTGTGAGAAACCACACTGGCACCATGGGGGCAGACAAAGAAAGAGCTGGTGGCTAGCAAATCAAAAGTGAATTCAAGAGAAGCCTGATGATTTATCGATTTCAAAATCTGAACAACCAGAAGTCCTCTGTTCCTCTGTAAAGCCAGTCAGCGTTTGCCACATCCTTGCATGGCTTGGGTCCTGGAACCCTAATTAGGAGCAGCAATCAGATGGTCTGGACTCTCAGATAAAGAAGTTTTAGTACCTGGGAAACTCAGAGCTTATTATATACAGTTGGACAGGGAGGTGGATGGAGGAGGCGGGGTGGGCTAATATGGATAGGAGCAGTCTCTGTAGGGGAACAGTCTTCGGGGTGCAAACATCGAGGGGAGAAATCTACGGTGGACATTTTCCTTACACGTGGTTATCATTCATTCAGATCAGAGGAAGGCTTTCCTCCCTTTGAACCCCTCCCAGGGGAAGGCTTTATCACGACACGTGTCTGAGGCATTGGTGCCCATGTCAGCTACAGATTCATTCAGGATTTCACTTGCTCTCTACAAGTTCTTACCATGCAAGGCTCGTGGTCTGATGACGGTCACTGCTGATATAGTTCAAAGCTAGCTAGTATGCTCCCATTTTGCGCCTCTAGGCAGCATACTACCCAATCAGAAGAATCTGCAGTGGACGGTCTTTCTCTCTGGGCTCCACTGCCTAGAAGCATTGTGTGGGTGAGTAGGGATTCCACTGAAGAGGAGGAGGGACGATGAGAGGCCAAGCACAAGCACGGGGGCTGATGTCTGAGGAAACAGTGTGAGGTAGAGGTTGTCAGTGGAACTGACCGCTGGGTAACACACGAGGGCTCTGCCTGTAGCTGTCTGGAGCCAAGTCGATCTAGAGTTCTTGTATTCGGACAGCTTAACCACCTGGGGAACACAAGTGGATTATAGAAACTCTTAGATAAGCAGAGGGTGTATATATATATATATATATTTCTTTGTTGCCTCCAGACATGTCCAGATAATCTAGCTTTCTGTGTTTTTTTGACTTATCAGACTATCAAATTGATAACATTCTGGTTCATTTGTCTGCTCATTTGTGAAGTGGGATTAACATCAGCTAGTGAGGCATCTAAGACTTCAGGAGACAGCTGATTTATCTAATGCAGTGACTGAGACGGAATCCTCAAAAGGGCAGAATAATTACAATTTTCCCATCAGAGAAACAGCTCCAGAAAGCAACAATTGAGTTTCTTTTGTAGACACACTTAACACCAGCAATGGAAACAAGATCCAAGAATGCTTGCAAATGCAGCCCTTAAATGGTATTTTAAAAAATTCAATAAAATGCAAACATATGAATTACCTGCTATAATAGCCTGGCATTGTGCTCTAGGGTGGAGAGCCAGGCACTCAACCTAAGACTGTAACAATGGGTGTGTTCACAATGGGTACGTTCTAGCACGGTGAGAGACCTGGAGCACATGCAGAGTGCCAGGGAGAGACCACAGTCAGGGGAGAGAGCAGTTAGAAAAGGTGACCCAAGGGAAGGGGTTGGAACAGGAGACCTCCTGGGCTAGTTCTTGAAGGATAAACTTGGAGGGGGACTCCAGGAGAGACTCTAACAAGGACTAATATAGACGAATATGCTAATGTAGGCTAGAGACTGAGCACCTCTGGGAAGCAGGCATTCCTTACTGAACTGTAAGCTTTTAAGCCCTGAGAACTTTTAGACAGAGTCGTTGGAAGGTGCTCATTCCTGGCGCACTGAACACTTAATGTGCTGGGTGTTAAGTGTACACCAACTCTGCTCACTGATGGGATTTATGATACAAAACCTAACATAAAAGTTACCCTCTGAGCCGTGTTGGAGGATCTCCCGGTACATTTTCAGCACCTTTTGTGATGTTGTTCACACCCAGTTCCATAGGTCTTTCCACCACTTTAACCTAAAACTCCAAAAGGAAGCAGCAGCGTCATTAGCCCCGGGTGTAACAATTTGGATGAACACGTTCAGTGGAAGCTTTTGATTGGCTTTGGAAATCAATGTATTGCTCTGTGAACTGGGAACACAGACCAGGCAGTTGGAACTAAAACATAGTTTACTTGCCTGACTGCCGTGGCTGTTGTGTGGCCGCGATAAAGAACTCCGACCAGGGCAACTTAATGGAAGAAGCATTTATTCTTGCTCACAGTTCAAGGTACAATCATCAGTCACGGCAGGGAATCAGGGTAACGGGAACGGGCAGTGTATGCTGGCTGGTTCTATGTCAACTAGATGTAAGCTAAGGTCATCAGTGAGGACAGCTGGAGGAAATGCCTCTCTAAGATCGGGCTGCAAGCAAGCCTGTAGGTCATTTTCTTAATTAGTGACTAATGCAGGAGGGCCCAGCCCATTGTGGGTGGTATCACCTCTGGGCTGGTGGTCCTGGGTTTTCTAAAAAAGCAGGCTGAGCAAGCTGTAGTGAGGAAGTCAGGAGGCAGCACTCCTCCATGGCTTCTGCATCAGCTCCTGCCTCCAGTTTCCTAGCCTGTTGGAGTTCCCGCCTCAACTTCCTTCAGGATGGAAGTATCTGCCAAATAAACCTTTTTCTCCCCAATCAGCCTTTGGTCATGGTGTCATCACAGCAGTAGAAACCCTATGACCCGGCGCGTGGCCAGCTTCCATTGGCAGTCAGGAGACAAAGAACTGCCCAGCTCTCCTCTCCACTTACAGAGCCCGGGATCCCAGCCAGGGTACCGTGATACCCATAGTGGGTGGGTCTTCCTTCCTTGATTAAAAGTCAGCATAATCTCCCCCCTACACATCCAGAGGTATATCAACCCAGGTGGGTTTTGGTTCTGTAAGGTTGACAATTAAAACTAATGGTCACATTTGACAGGAATGCAGTCTCATTTGTCAGGCCTCTAGGCCCAGAATGGGACCAGACAGACAGACAGACAGACAGACAGAAAGGTGATAGTGTGGATACATCTGAGAAAAACACCTAGGAAGGTGGTCTGGACTGGCAAAACAAGGGCTTGTACATTGTTACGTGGTCCAGACCCTTTGGATGCTCTGCATCTACCAATGAGAACCCTAGACATCCTTAAGCTCATCCTCTTTAATGTTGCTCTAGAGTCAGAAGCCTTGATTCAAGTTCAGGGCTTGTCAACTGTCACCGGACACCACGGCAAGCTTTTCGGTCTCCCTGTCAGTGCTTCCTTCGTGAGGACACCGGAGCCCTTCTGTCTCTCTGTTTCGAAGTTTCCGGTTTCGGAAGCATAATGTCCTCCTGCTCGCACACTGCAGTGGCTCCAGAGCAGGGTTCTCTGCTCACTAACCCTCAGGGTTAGCTTTTCCTCTAATTGCCAAGGCGCTGATGTCAGACCTGAGCTAAGCTGGTGGGGCCTTGGTTGTGCACTTGAATACCAATGACTCCAATTAGGCAGAAAGAAGAGGGCTTGGCTTCTAAGACTCTCGAACGAATCGCTGTGTGTCGGGGAGGAGAAAGGGTGGGAAGAATGATCTGATGGGATTGCCTTGGTGGTTTGCTCCATCAGGACTGTGAGGGCTGACATAAGTGCCTCTGTGCACAGCATGTCCTTTCCTGCCATTTGCACAAAGAAAGCTTATTCAAGGAAATGTTTACGCAAAGAAAATGCCTATCAATGAGCAAAATTGGGTTTTGCAAGTTTCACCTGATGTTACCAACCCTTTTCGTTTGCTGAAAAAATTTCTTTGCAGATGTCAGAGGTTCCTGACTGAGGTCTTGTTACACTGTTTAAGAAAGGTCAGGCACACATTGCCACCCATGGTTGTTTGTTTTGCTTGCATTTTTCTCTAAAAGGTGCACATTACCTGATTCCAACTGGGACATTTTCAAACAGATAACTCTCTATCCGGTTGGCAGTGTGTTTGTGTCTCCAGATGTTTCAAAGCACTGACTTTGATGGTGACTGTCGTCACGACATCACAGCCTTTGAACAGAAGAAAAGAGCTAAGGTCAGCTTCCACGATGAGCTTGACTGTTACTCTATTTTCTAATGTCTGGTTCCAGGTAACGGGACACTGATTGGAGCGTCTGCCAACGTTGTTTGTGCGGGAATTGCAGAGCAGCATGGGTATGGATTCTCTTTCATGGACTTTTTCAGGTACTTTATCATCTATGATGTCTCTTCAATACCATGTTCTTAAACTGATTTAATTAAAAAAGTGCACCAATGCATGCTGCTAACTACTGGGATATTCATGATTTGGTGATTAGAGACTTCGGTGCAGGTGAGACCAACTCAGAACAAGGCACATCGGTTACTAAGATTAGCTTCATCATAATCTGAATGATTTGGGTTGACTCAATGGCTAAGAAAGGGTTGTAAGCTTGCTGGACTCTTCTTGATTTTATGCTTTGAAAGCTTAGTGGGAACAGATCGCTGAGGTGGCGAGTGCATAGAGAAAAGATGCTAACAAGGGCCTGGGAATAGCACTGGAAACTAGGATGGCGCTAATCACGCTGGAGGCAGTGGGTGTTCTGTGTGTGAGCGCTCCACAGGAGGACTGCGCGGAGATGGACCCAGTGTTGTCAGGAATGCAGCTGATATCTACAAAAGAAAACCTGTCCCGTGGGGGCTAGGTTCTTCTCTGCACTTGGTTGCCTGTGTGCCTCTGTTTCCATGGCCCGTGTGTACGTTTCAGGCAGAGAAAGGAGAGGAATGGAAGCCAGCGGCCCATGTG
This sequence comes from Dicrostonyx torquatus, assembly GCA_028555095.1. Taxonomy (NCBI): domain Eukaryota; kingdom Metazoa; phylum Chordata; class Mammalia; order Rodentia; family Cricetidae; genus Dicrostonyx; species Dicrostonyx torquatus. Next base: position 1,313,118 of record JAQHUG010000279.1, on the reverse strand, counting down.
ATATGGTCCTGCTGAAATGACCTGTATTTGGTGTTGAGTCATATAACTGCAGCTTGGAATATGCACAGGAACAGACTTCTGCCAACCCTCATGTGAGGAATTCTAACATGTGTTACCGAGAGACAGACAGACTATGGCTCTCCGAGACAGTCATCCCTACCCTAGAAGTTTGTTCCTCTGCAAGGTAATTCTTGCCCAGGTCTGAGCTTCAACAAGAGCCCTGGCTGTCAAACCTCCTTGAGGACTAAGAGTGGTGTCTTAGTCTAGATAATATGCAAGACTCCCTGGAGGACCAGATAAGCTTACCGAATGGGTACTACCGTACAGAGAAACAGCACTTAACAGCAGAGTGGAGAGTCTCAGAACCCAGTGATTTCTCTGCCCATGAGATGAATGTGAGCCTCTGAAGTTCCAATCTGGCACTAAAGGCCTAGAAGATGCCTGGAAAGTCACTGGTATCCAATTCATATTGGAAGGCAAAAGAAGCTGGAGTCTGCTGTCTGCAGTGACTAGCAAGCTATGCTTGCTTAGGAAGAAGTGAGGGCCGGGTAGCAGGCAACTTCTTTTTCCTTGGGCCCTTTTATTTGTGAACTAGGGGTCAAGCCACTTCAAGGGTTGACCCGCCCTTCACGTAATCCCTCTTTGGAAATGCCCTTACAGACATATCCTGAGCTGTTACTCTTATGCAATTCTAAATCCAGTCAAGCTAATGCTATTCAAACACATCTCCTTAAGTCCTCTAAATTATGATAATGAGCCGGGCGTTGGTGGCACACGCCTTTAATCCCAGCACTCGGGAGGCAGAGGCAGGTGGATCTCTGTGAGTTCGAGACCAGCCTGGTCTACAAGAGCGAGTTCCGGGACAGGCTCCAAAGCCACAGAGAAACCCTGTCTCGAAAAACCAAAAAAAAAAAAAAAATTACGATAATGACAGCATTGGAACTCCTCCTAAGATGATATGGGTATCTCCTACACAACGGAGAATTCACTAATTCTTTGCACAGAATATGTGATATCTTTTGAGGAATACGTACTCTTTGCATATCCCATAAGTTAAATATGATAATATAGATTTAACAGTACTGAAGTACTGATAGTTGATGTTATGTTACATGGTAAAAGAATGGAAAGGGGAAAACATGGATATTTACTTAATATGTTAATATATGTACAGAAACATACTCCTCTTTAAACTTTACCGTATTTTATGTGTGTGTTTTGCCTGTGTATTTTTATGTGCCGCCCAAGTATATCTAGTACTTAAGGAAATCATCATAGGATATTAGATCTCTTGGAACTGGGGTTATAGATAGTTGTGAGTGTTGGGAATTGATCCTGGGTCCTCTGCAAAATAAGTACGCTTAACCACTAAACCGTCTTTCCATCCCTACAAACACATTCTTAATAAAACAGAAAAGAAACATTCATAGCATTTATGTTCCTTTATCGTACTGTTTGGATCGGGTTGTACTTCCCATTGACCTTAACCAGAAGGCTCAGTAATCCTACGTGATGCCCTCTAACTTGCTTGTACTCCCTATATAATCTTCTGTTGTGTGATACAAGTCCAGTTTCCCCCAGGTCAGCTGCTTCAATCACACCGGCCATTCCTATGACTCCTAAAGGACGTGAGAATCCAAAGTAACCACAGGGAAGTCTCAGCGTTCAATGTAGTGGAGATAATGTCATGCTTCCTTCTAGGAACCATATGTTCTAGGCCAGCAGAGGGAAAGGCTGTTGAAATAGGAAATAGCAGTTGTGTTAAGGTGTGACTTTATTGACGGCTGTCTCATCGCACGCGACCCAGGCAGTTCAAATTTAAAACTCCTTAATATTTAAGTTCCAACACTTCTGAAGTCTAAAGTTTCTTCTGGGATTAAAAAGAAACGTTTAGTTAAGAGCCTGTGTAAAACCCAAAAGTACGTTATGGACTTTTGATATATAACAACACAGAATAAATAACCTGACTCTCAAACGATAGCAAGGAAAGACAGAGACGTTTCCTAGAAATAGCCTCCGGCCTGGCATCTAGAACTCCAGATGGCATGATTCCTGCTCTGCCTGCTTTGCTTAGCTTGGCCCCTTCAGCTCTGTCACGTGGTTTGTCTCTTGAGCCAGACAGTTCATGGCCTTGGGCTTTGCTTTGTAAATGCCACACATTTCTTGACTCTCTGATCACTTGGTGTCACTGCTGAAACTTAGGTCAAGTTGATCGCGTCTCCGTTCAGGGAACTCAACCCTGCCTGATGTTCCCCTAACTCACAGCCTTCTGTGACCGCTGAGGCAGCTGAACCTGGACCAAAAACCTTCTGGGAAGTTGTTCGTGAGTAGGGAGCCTCTCAGTAGGCATTCTCAGCTCAGGTCCCTTTCCAACAAATTTGCCCTGCAGCCTTTGATGGGCCCCTGCCATTAGGACCCTCTGTTGTCCCAGTGCAGAGCCTGGGGTCCATCGTGAAAAATGATAATCTTTTTGACATTGTAGCTCTTTTGTCAGAACCTGTCTTATTGGAAACTTTAAACTTATTTAAGGTTCTTTAATTACAAAACTGTGTTTTCTCTATTTTTTTTTTGCTCTACTTTTCTGTTAATTGTAAACCTGGCTAAGTCACTGCAGCCCCAAGGTTATCCTGTCTTGAAATTTCCTCTAGCAGGCAAATCAGTCCATTGCTTTGAAATTTGGCTTCATGAGAAATTTTAACAAGTGGGGAAAATACTATCAGATTCTCTGTTACGATGTCACACAAGGGACCTGCAGTGTGATTTCCATCAGAGTCCTCTTTCCCTGAAATCTCACTAACACTGCTATCAGTATCTGTATTGCTATCAGCATTCTCCTATGGTCCCAGCAGAACGATCCAGGGAAATCTGCTGACAGCAGTCTGGAACATCTCTAGGTCACAGCTCCAAGGTCGGGGACGTCTCTAGGTCACAGCTCCAAGGTCAGGGACGTCTCTAGGTCACAGCTCCAGGGTCTGGAACATCTCTAGGTCACAGCTCCAGGGTCGGGAACATCTCTAGGTCACAGCTCCAGGGTCGGGAACATCTCTAGGTCACAGCTCCAAGGTCAGGGAAGTCTCTAGGTCACAGCTCCAGGGTCGGGGAAGTCTCTAGGTCACAGCTCCAAGGTTGGGGACATCTCTAGGTCACAGCTCCAAGGTCAGGGACGTCTCTAGGTCACAGCTCCAGGGTCGGGGAAGTCTCTAGGTCACAGCTCCAGGGTCGGGAACATCTCTAGGTCACAGCTCCAGGGTCGGGAACATCTCTAGGTCACAGCTCCAGGGTCGGGGAAGTCTCTAGGTCACAGCTCCAAGGTCGGGGACGTCTCTAGGTCACAGCTCCAGGGTGGGAGACGTCTCTAGGTCACAGCTCCAGGTTGGGAGACGTCTCTAGGTCACAGCTTCAAGGTCGGGGACGTCTCTAGGTCACAGCTCCAGGGTCGGGGAAGTCTCTAGGTCACAGCTCCAAGGTCGGGGACGTCTCTAGGTCACAGCTC
>JAQHUG010000279.1:1279004-1298042 GCA_028555095.1 Dicrostonyx torquatus | reverse complement strand
TTTGATGATGACGATGGTGGTGGTGGTGGTGATGATGATGATGATGATGTGGCAAGGGACTTTCTTTTCAGGCCCAGTCCATTTTGTGTTCTATAGACTTCTTGTACTTGTGCATGTCTTTCTTAAGGTTAGGAAAATTTCTTCTGGGCTTTTGTTAAAAATATCTTCTGGGCCTTTGCTCTGGGATTCTTTGCCACCTCCTATTCCTATTATCCTCAGGTTTGGACTTTTCACGGTGTCCCAGATTTCGTGAATAGTTTAGATTTAACACTGTCTTTGGCTGATGTATCTATTTCTATTTTATCCTCAATGCCCAAGATTTTCTCTTCCATCTCCTGTTTTCTGTCTGTGATGCTTGCATGTGTAGTTCCTGTTTACTTATCTAGATTTCCCATTTCCAGAATTCCCTCAGCTTGTGTTGTATTTAATATTTCCATTTTCAGGTTCTGAACAGTTTTATTAATTTCCTTTAACTGCTTGTGCTTTCTTGGCTTCATTTAAGTAATCTATTCATATCTTCCATTTTTGTTCATCTTTACCTTTATTTCTTTAAGGTATTTATTAATATTCTCTTTAAGAACCTCTATCATCTTCATAAAGTTTTTTAAGGTCATTTGGTTATGCTACAGCTTCGTTGGAAAGGTCAGGACCTGCTGTAGAACAGCTGGACTCTGGTGGTGCCCTGGCTGCTGTTGATTGTGTTCTCAAGGTGGTGCCTGGGCACGTGGGCTTGGGGTAATTTATAGGTTTAGGTCCTGATTTCCGAGTTTGTCTTTGTTGGTTGGGCATTATTTTCCTTGGTTTCTATTTCCTCCCTGGTCTTGGAATCCTATGGGGCCTGCATGACTTCTGATCCAGCCAAGGGTTCTCTGCAGTAGTTGGGGGCCAGGGTATGGTGATTGGGGGTTGGGGTGAATGGGGTAGACTGGACAGGTACAGAGTAGGATCATGTAGGTGGGCTATATGAGATTCTGGTGTCCTCTGGTCCAGCATGGTGCCTCTGCTAGAGTTGGAAATAGGGATATGGTGAGAAGGAGGGGAGGGCCAGTCAGAGGTGAGCTGGGAAAGCTCTGAGAAAGTGGGGGGAAGTCCACGGGCAACCAGCCTACATGGGGTTCTGGCAACTGTTGGTGCACTGGGCTTCCACTGGAGTTGCTGGGTGGTGTATGGTTCCAAGGGGAGGAGGGTCAGCTGGGGGTAGGCTGGGCAATCACTGAGTGGGTGTTGGCAGTATAGAGGTATAGAACATGGCTGAAGAAATATCCATGGAGTTGGATATTGAGTCAAGGCGTGGTGTAACTGGTCATATGGTAGAGCTAATTTCAGATTTGTACAATTCTCCACGACACTGTCTCCTATAGTGGTTTTTCCAGTTTACAATTCCATCAGCAGGGAGTGAGTGTTTTCCTTTTCTCACATCCTTGCCAGCATTTGTTAGTTGCATTTTTGATCTTGACCATTCTGATTAGGCTAGGATGAAAAGTCAGAGTGGTTTCAATTCACACTTCCCTAATTCTAACTACACTCAATACTTTAAAAATTATTTTTTAGTACTTTTTTTTGTTTCTTAGCCATTTTTATTTCTTCTTGTGAGAGCTCTCTCTTTAGATGCTGGTTATGTTTTACCTAGTTGACATCGTTTGGGAAGAGGGGATCTCACTTGGGGAATTGCCTATACCAGACTGGCCTGTGGGCATGTCTGTGGTGCATTTTCTTGACTGGTTATTGGTTTGGAAAGATGGGACTGGACTACGTAAGAAAGCAAGCTCATCAGGCAATGGGGATTGACCTAGTAGGTAGTGTGGCTGTGTGGCCAAGTTAGAGGCAGTCATGAAAGCATGAAAATGTGTCTCCTGGTTGGGTCGGCCTGGGCTGGTGTGAAGGCTCTGGCAATAAAGTTTGGATTTGGGGAATGTGATGTTGGCATGGATTATGGTAAGGCTGGGATCTAGGGCATGTAACTTGGCTGGGCTTGCAGAATGTGGGGATGGTATGGGCATGCAGGCACCTGAAACACCTGGCTGAGCTGGTGGACAGGGTGCATGGCTCCAGCTATTCCTGAGAGTGTCAGGATGGAACAGGCAAATGGCAGTCTGGGACATTTACCAGGCTCTGCTAGGCACAGGCTGAGTGACTTGAGCTAGGCCTGTGAATATTGAGAAGGCTTAGTTGGGCAGAGGTCTGTTTCATCTTGACAGCTTTTCTTAAAGTATCTTCCCACTATCAATAGGCCTATTGAGATTGACTCTTACAGGTAAGGACAATAGTTTGTTCTTATAAAACTTTATTAGCCCACACCTGAATAATACTGTATGGGTTAGATTCATGCAGCTCAGAATGTCCTGCCTCCAGCCAAGGCCAGAAATAACTCAGAACCTATTCCTCTGATCGGGAACTAGGTCCCCAAAGTTCTTGACCTTGTTTGTATAAGTTGCTAAAGGTGAGGGAGGAGTCACACACCAGCTCCTCCAAGTCTACCATTGTCTAACTCCTGGACTAGCAGAACTAGAGGCTTCAGCTAACGGTCTTACGGCATCACCTGCACTTCCCAATGGTGGGTTTTGTGTAGGACATTTACTGGTTATTAAGGTAATCGAGAAGACTGTTTTTCACTGTCAATGGCTCTTTATACTCAGGGCCATTGAGATGGTTTAGTGGGTAAAGCAGCTTGATGCCAGTCCAAATGATCTATGTTCAATCCCTGGGGCTTCCAGAGTGGACGGCGAGAGCTGAGTCCCATAAGTTCATCTCTAGCTGTGATGTGCGTATTATGGAGTTTTGCCTCCTCCCACAAGCCCTAAATAAATAAGAGAGCAAACTTTATATTCCAAAACATAATTGAGAAATGTACCATGGAGCTGTGCGTTGTGAGATTTTGCCATGCATTACCATACATCTCCCTGTGACTAGATTGGAAAGAGATTCACAAGATGCTTACAGCCTAAATGTTTAATTTTATGTACTTTGCTTGTATTATTAATTGAATAACAGACATTTGAAATATTAAAGTACCTAGAAAAATGGACAAATAGACACAATTTGAAATGATTTTGAAAGTCTTAAAATGATATGAGAAAAATCAATCAAAAGTAAATGCCCTGGTGACAAGGAGGAGGAGGAATGGAATCCAATAAGTCCCAGAACACTGGTGATGTTTTTCTCCGCAAACACTCCATATTTAGTAACTTCCTGAAAACACAAACCATGGTTGGTAGGAGCTTCTTGTCTGTGGGACACTGGTCTTGTTCTGTAGCAGGCTTCTTGTCTGTGGGACCCTGGTCTTGTTCTGTAGCAGGCTTTCTCTTTCGGGCCACAAACCAATTCCCAAATCATGACATGGAGACTTAATATTAGTTATGAATGCTTGGCTTTATGCTCTTATAGCTGAATGTGTTTCTCTTTGTTTGCATTTTGTCTTGGGGCTTCTTACCTCTCTTTCCTTCTGTGTGTCCTACTCTGTCTAGCTGGCTGGCAGCTGCCCGACTCTGACTGCTTTCTCTTTCTCCGTTGTGTTGTTCTCTCCTCCTCCTCCTCCTCCTCCTCCTCCTCCTCCTCTTCCTCCTCCTCCTCCTCGTTCTTCTTCTTATCTCTCATCTATATTTTTCCTCCTACTGTTTCTCTCTGCCTGCCAGCTCCTCCCATCCCTTTCCTGCCTAGCTATTGGCTGCTCAGCTTATTATTAGACCAATCAGGTGCCTTAGGCAGGCAAGATGAAGCAAATGCAGTACATCTTTACATAGCTAAACATACTCAGCACAAACAATGTAACAACCTTCACATAGTTAAAGTAATATTCTGCAGCATAAATAAATACAACACATCTTTGCCCAGTTAAAATAATATTCCACAACACTGTTTTCTGGAGCTGCCTTCCCAAGATGAGCTGTTCTTTCCCTAGGCAGTTTCGTGTATTCTGCCTGGCAGCAGTGTGACTCATCTTCAGGATAACCTAGCCCACTGGCCAGGGCATCCATTTTCTGACTTCTCAGTCTCAGAGAACCCCTAACAGTCTCAGCATGCTAGAGAACCCTGAATTTGGTTTTTTACTTGATGCCAGAGATACTAGCTCTCCTTTCTAAGATGTACAGGCCCAGCCAAGTGCAACCAACCTTTCCTATGTACCGTGAACCCCTTCCAACATTTCCCCAGACCCAGAAAAGAAGTCTGGCTCTGAGGAGACATCTTCAGTTCCTACATTTAAGTCCTTACACTTAAATGGAGAGTTTTTTCATAAGTCTTTTTTTTTTGTGTGTGTGTGTGTGTGTGTGTATGTGTGTGATGTTACACTCATTTGAATGACAGTGATGTTTCCAGCATGAGATTTCTGGGTCACCTGAGCAGCTAAGAGTTCTCTTCAGCACGTGGAGATCAACCAGAAATAGCTGAATGTTTGGGACGTGGTTTTCTGTGTGAATTCTTTCTGCCTGTTCCACAAATATTCTGTGAGGTTATGAGCATAGAGGTGACAGTCTCTTGTCTTGCAATGTGGGTGTTGTCTTCAGGTGTCCTCCATTAAGAGTGGCTGGATGGTATGGTCCAGGCCAGGACTGCAGAGGCGGAGCTGGTATCTGATGGAACTTGGTCCAGCCGGAGTGGAGAAGGCTGCCAGAGAGGACTCACACCCTGTGCCCGTTCTTTAGAGAATCAGAATCTCCCATAGGAAGGTGCCCACCTGGGGCAGGAAGTGATGCACTCTGCCTGCATTTCAGATTCAAGTCCTGTCTCTGTTCTATCACTCAAAAGAGCAGACGAAAGACGTGACCAACCTCAAGTCGTGAGACAAGCCAGCAAGTCCCTGTTGAGTTGTAGGATTTACCCTAAGAATGCTTTGTGCTATACTTGCCATTTTATCCCATTTCCTTACCGAGAACCTGTCCGTTTAAAAAATGAACAGAAATTCATTTTAGAAATTCAAATCTGGCCGGGCGGTGGTGGCACACGCCTTTAATCCCAGCACTCGGGAGGTAGAGGCAGGTGGATCTCTGTGAGTTCGAGACCAACCTGGTCTACAAGAGCTAGTTCCAGGACAGGCTCCAAAGGCCACAGAGAAACCCTGTCTCGAAAAACAAAACAAAAAAAAGAAATTCAAATCTGTATTTTCAAATATTATTTACTTTCCTTCTGATTAAAACAGCGATGCGACTGTGTCTGTTAATGTTCCTATATTTAGCTTTCTAACCTTTTAATAATGTGTCAGCTTCCCACTGCTTAAAATGAAACCTTTCCTTCCTAGAAGTAAAATGACTCAGTCCCTACTGTCCTGTGAACTGGACATTGCAATTAAATTTATAGCATCTTCCTCCTTTCCTTTGTATTTCTCCCTTCAAAGACTCACAGAAATTACAAAGAACAGAGGACCAGACAGTCCAATTTCTGCATGTGAAATTTCTCCAATATGATAATTTCTCTCCAGTGTTCTCTCAGCTTCTGGCGGGGGGGGGGAGGGCAACATTATCTTCTTGAATTTTTTTATACACAATTTAGTATTTCCAAATACTGGGTTTTTATTTCAGTATTCATGTTAAGAATCACCTATGAGATTTTTTTTGAAATAAATATTTTTTATTAATCTTTGAGATCCTCATACAATCTATTTTGATCATATTCATCCATTCACCCCTCCCAGACCCACTTCTGATTCCCTATCCCCAACTTCCTCTTTTGGTTTTTTAAATGGAATTATTCAGACTCTGGGTTGCACTGTCCATTGAATGGAGGTGGGGTTGATGGAAGTCTCGCGTCACATAATTCTTTGTACGAAGAGGATTGCCTTATTTCTTGGGGGTGAATGTTTCTGAAAAGTTTTAAAGAAGAAAAGGATATTCTGGGCTGGGAATGAGTAGTGCATTCCCTAAAATACCAGTCCTGCAGGTCGAAAAAGAAGCGTTTACTTTAAAATGCAGATTATACTATAACCAATGTGAATCAAAAAGAATTGACGCAGGATCAGTCTGAAGACTTCTGTTGAAGGTCTTTATGGAGACCATCTATCGACAACACTTGCACCCTGAGGTTGGGTGATTAGAAAGAACCCCCAAGTAGTATTTGCACCAAATGCTGTGCACTGAGGTACTAGTGTTTATTGTCATTTGTTTATATATTATATGTTAAATATGTTTGTGCTGTTCAGGTATGACTATGACATGGGGCCAGAAGTCACACATTGAAAATCTAACTCTCCCTCCCTTAGAAGCATCAACCCTCGAATGCTCCTCTGTTAGAGGTGCGGGGCTTAAGAGCCGCTTCCCCACAATGCCAGAATGGCGATGAGTGGCTTGAGTTGCGCCTTCTGAAAAATAGTCAGCATTGATTATATAGTGAATATATGGTTGTTTCTCTGAGTATATATTGTTTTAAATTTATTTATTTATATTTTTAAAAACTTTCTTTTCAGCTCCCACTCCCTCTTCTCCTCCCACTCCCTTCACCTTCCCCCTTTACCATCCCCATTCACTTCTCAGAGGGGGTGAGGCATATCACTTTGAGGCAGAACCAAGGCCCTTCCCACTATATCTAGGTTGAGTAAGGTATCCCTCCAAAGAGAATGGGCTCCAAAAAGCCAGAAAAAAGCAGTAGGGATAAATCCTGGTACCACTGCCAGTGACCTCACAGTCTGCCCCAGTCATACAACTGTCACCCACCTTTAGAGGGTCTAGTTTGGTCCTGGTTCATTCCTTGTCTGAATGGAGTTGGTGAACTCCTATTAGCTCAGGTAAGCTGTTTCAGTGGGTGAACCCATCATGACCTTGACCTCTTTGCTCATATTCTCACTCCTCCCACTCTTCAACTGGACTTTGGGAGCTCAGCCCAGTGCTCCACTGTGAGTCTCAGCCTCTATTTTCATCAGTTGCTGGATGGTTTTATGGCGACATTTAAGATAGTCATCAATCTGTCTACAGGGCAAGTAGTTTGGGCACCCTCTCCTCTATTGCTTGGGGTGTTAGCTGGGATCATTCTTGTGGGTTCCTGGAAATTTCTCTAGAGCCAGGTTTCTTGCTAGCCCCATAATGACCCCCTCAATTAAAATACCTCTTTTCTTGCTCTCTGTCTCTGTCCTTCCCCCATCTCCACTGCCCTGTTCCCTCAAGTTCTTCTCCCTGACCCCTTCTTTCTCCTTCTCCCCTTCCATTCTCCCTTTTCCCCACAAACCCACTCTCCCGATTTTCTCAGGAGATCTTGTCTATTTCTCCTTTCTGGGGGATCTATATGTGCTTTTCTTGGGGTTCTCCTTGTTACTTAGCTTCTCTGGGCTCATGAACTATAGGCTCACTGTCCTTGCTTTGCAGCTAGTATCCACATATGAGTGAGTACATACCATGTCCGTCTTTCTGGATCTGGGTTCCCTCACTCTGGATGATTTTTTTCTAATTCTATCCATTTGCATGTAAATTTCAAGATGTCATTTTTTTTCTGCTGAGTAATACTCCATTGTGTAAGTGTACCACATTTTCTTTATCCATTCTTCGACTGAAGGGCATCTGGGTTGTTTCCAGGTTTAGAGCACAGTTGGACAGGCACAATTCTAGCATAAAGGTTCTTGGTTACTCATTCACTTGGTTATTTCCAGCATGCTTCTCACCACATGGGAAAACAGGATACCTTCACCGAAACTACGGATTTTTAAACATTTATTTTTATGTTTTTTTAAAAACGATGTATTTATTTTCTGTATAAATTTGTAAACTTTTCTAGTTTGGTGAAAAATTTGGTATCTCAGTGCACAGTACTTGGTGCAAATGCTATCTGGGGGATATTTCTAACCACCCAGCACAGTGTGTAAGCCTTCGATATATGATCTCCACAGAGACCTATAGAAGCCTTCAGACTGATCCTGTATCAGTTTTTTTTATTAATGTTGATGATATGATAGTCTGCATTTTAAAGTAAACCGTTCCGTTTTGTCCTACAGGATGGCTAGTGAACGCACTGTCCATTCCTGAAGAATATACTTCTCTTCTTCCAAAGATTCAGAAACATTCACCCACAAAGAGACAAAATGTTTCTCTTCACATGAAGAATCTTGTGACGGGAAGCTTTCCTTCGTCCCGCCTCACTCAGGGCTTCCTCTTTCTCCTAACCCTCCTTGACTAACAGATATAGACTACGGTTTCTCCAAAGCTGTCCCCTCTAAGCCCCCCTTCAGTCACCCCAGTCCAGCCAGTCTGCAGCTGCTTCCCCCGTGACACCCCACCACAGCCATGCCTCTTTCCCCACCAGAACACAGAAACTGGAGAAAATATTCTTAAATATTCAGATCTGAACATTTTTTTAAAAAAGGAGGAAAGGAAGATAAAAACCACAAGGTATAAAGGTCATTAAAGCTCATTAAAGGAAAGTACTTCATCTTCATTCAAAGCTTTCCAACCAGGAGAAAATATCCATCACATCTCTGTAATTACCACGAGGCCTAATGGGACACTGAAATTCATGATGCGCTCCAAGGAGACTTCAGTTACATTTTTCATCCTCTCAAGATTAGGATGAATCTTTGCAAAGAGACGCACTCAGAACTGGGGAAAGGAACACGTAACAGTCCGGCCGTGCTGCAAGGCCCACAGGAGAGCGTTAGGAGAGGGGAAGATTTTAACTGGACACAAAAAGCAAGGGCGAAGATAGGTTTTGTGAATAGAAGCCAAAAATCACTATACTAAGGGCCCCGCAAGCGCTCAGTTGCAGAGTATGAAAGTGTAGAGTGTATGTCAGGAGATAAAAGACAGCGGTGACACGAGCTGCATAGTACTGCCCCTGGCAAGACAGAAGCTGGCGTGGTCTCTCTCTCTCTCTCTCTCTCTCTCTCTCTCTCTCTCTCTCTCCTTCTTTGAGACTTTGTACAACTTATGTTGGACATTGTCACCCCCAAGCCATTCTATATCCTTTTTCACTGCTTAGCTGACTTTTATGTCCTTCTTTTTTTATTTTTATTTTTTTAAGGGAGTCTAATTTGTGCTGCCCACATAGCTTTGGGTGCACGGCTTTGCTCTGGAGTATGGTTCATCTACCAGGGACCACACCCTTAAGGCAAACTGACCGTCCCTCTCCCACCAACTATCAACTGCCAATAGCTCCTCAGCTACGGATGGGACTTCATGCCCACCCTACCTGCTTCCACGCTGATGTTTTGTCTGGCTTGAGTTTGCATGCTGTCAAAACCATACTGAGTTCATGTGTGTGACATCCCTGTTATGTACAGAAAACAAGGTTTCCTTGCAAGTCACCCACGGCCTCAGGCTTTATACAGTCCTCCCATCCCCTCTTCAGCAGTGGTCCCTGAATCTTGGGAGGAGGGTGTATGATAAAGACAGTACATTTAGGATGGAAAATTCCACAGTCGCTCATTCTCTACACCTTAACAAGTTGTGGGTCTCTGTGTTGATTACCATATACTGCAAACAGACGCATCTCTCCCTGAAGAGGATTGAGAAGTGGACTACTCTATAGTTACAATGATAAGTCACGAGGAGACCATTTAATAGAATCAGTTCTCCACCAGGTTCTGGAACTTTCCCTTTACAGGTTGTTGACCAGATAATGGTTCCAATTGGGGTTTCATCTTGTGGAATGGGGCTTAAATCTAACAAGAGAGTAGCTGGTTCTTTCCGTGATGTTCGTGCCACTGCTTCACCAGTGAGCATGTCTTTCCAGGCTGGTTGTGAAGCAGACAGGCTTCACAGTGGGGTAAGATGGAGGATCACTTTTCTCATTCAGCTGAGTGCAAAGCACCTTCCTGCACCGAGAAGGCTAGCTATTGGGTTTACATTTCCGCGTGCACACAGGTTCCATCTCTCATGTTCTGACTCAGCATGTGGCATCCTCAGCTCAGGCTTTTACTGCACTTGATGTGATTTGATAGTAACGATATTATCTAAAAGTTCTTAAGGGTCCATTCATTACGAATATCAAACAGTGAGATATTTTAAACACTACATACATTTGATTCAGTCAGTCTTAGAGTATTTTATCAGTACCCTGAGAACAGACATGTCCATATTGAAATTCATAAAAATATGAGATTATCCTGTGGACAAATGAGACAGTGATACATCCATCACCAAGGGACATGCCGGGCTCAAGGAACAGGACTTCAGCTGTCCCTATAAGCTCCTGGAGGGCAGGAGAAGGCAAAGGACACTGCCCAGAGATATAAGCCCTGGGGTCTGGAACTTACTGTGTAGATCAGGTTGGCTTGGAACTCACAGAGATTCTCCTGCCTCTGCCTGGGATTAGATAATCTTTTTCAATGACTGTATATAAATAAGGTGTTTCTCTTTGTAGCAGATGTCATGAAGGCAGGCACATATGGGTCCTAGTTTTCTAAAGGAAGATAAGATTTTGTCACAACAATTATAAGACTCTGAAACAAGACCAAGTTGTGATGGACTTTTGCACTGGACAAAGAATATAGGGCTCTGAGGTTGGGCTTCATCAGCTGGTGACTTCTTGACTTAGGTGATGTGGGTTGGGGGTTCATCTGATCGTCGTGCTGGTGTTAGCAGATTGATGGAGGACCTCAGGGTGCTTCAGGAAAGGAGAAGAAGAGGGGAAATGGCGATGCTTATTCAATAGAGAAGGTAGGGTGATGCTGTGGGAACACCTTCAGCCTTTAAGATACTGGCCCACTTTGGGCATGGTCACATATACTATATACGCAGATGTAAAAGTGTGGGTGGCCCCTTGGCTGCTGGATTCGGTTCCTGTTCCCTGCTCATGCAGAGGACTGCTGATCTATGAGTCTACCCCTAAATAAAGAACCCTTTATTATACTTCACTCTGGGCATCAACAACAGGGTGAGAGCAGACATCAACTCTCCAGGGAGCCCTTGCACAGGGTGAGAGCAGACATCTGCCCAGGAAGCCCATGCACAGGCTTTGTTACAAGAGTCCCCTGAGTTCTCCCTCCTCCGCTCTTCATTGGGCCGTCTCCAGTTCCATGCTCGAACTTGACTGTCTCCCTGATGTCAAGTGCACAGCTTTCTCCTACTTCAGGGAACACATGCTCAGACCATGCAGTGCATTCAGAACAGGAGTGTCAGTGTCACAGAACATCCGCTGTATTGGGACACGGGGATCATTCCACAGCCCTCCCTACAGATCACAGACTATTAGAATACAGGGCTCATTCCACAGCCCTCCATACCGATCATAGACTATTAGGACACGGGGGTCATTCCACAGCCCTCCCTACAGCTCACAGACTATCTTCTCATTTCATCTGTCTGTCAGTACCTGGACAGCAAGACTACTCTATCCAGGTAGTTTGGTGGTAGGATGGCTTCTTTGAACCTGGAAGGAAACCCTGCCTCCCAGTGGTCCTTCCCTTCCTTCAGTGTTGCCTGTCTCCATGGATCCTGACTAAACGGTGTCAGCTCAGACAGAAGGTTACCACCCATACTTGCTCTTTTCTCTCTTGATCTAAAACCCTGCACGGCCCTTGCCATCCTTCCACGCTCTTTCCCATCCAACCCGAGCACCACACGTGGGATTTCCAGAACAGAGGGGGGTACACTTGCCCTTGTTTCAGATTACACACCTGCATCCATGAAGCCTCCCTTGGCATTTTTCACACAGGGAGTGGTGAGAATGGATTCCTACTGGGGCTAAGTGCTGGGTGACTTGACTCCTGTCCTAGTTAGGGTTTCTATTGCTGGCATGACACACCCTAACCGAAGGCAACTTGGGGAGGAAAGGGTTTATTTTTCTTATACTTCCACATTACTGTTCGTCATCAAAGGCAGTCAGAGCAAGAACCCAAACAGGGCAGGAACCTGGAGGCAGGAGCTGATGCAGAGGTCATGGAAGGTGTTGCTTATTGGCTTGCTCTTCATGGCTTACTCAACCAGATTTTTTTCTAGGACCCAGAGCCACCAGCCCAGAGATGGCACCACCCACAGTGGGCTGGGCCATCCTACATTAATTAAGGAAATATCCTCCAGATGTATTTACAGCCTGATCTTATGAAGACATTTTCTTAATTGACCTTCCCTCCTCTTAGACGATTTTAGCTTGTGTCAAGTTGACATGAAACTAGTTCCCAAAGTGCCTTCTGTGTCTCCTTCTGAGGCATAGTGAAGCAAGGCGTGAAGGAATTATCTATAATGGAAAACGGACAATGTCTTGCACTGCCTTCACATCTGTGTGTCATGGAGGATTGCTACCCCAACCCCAATCAGTGACACATGGGCCTTTAATTAATGACACGAAGGTGATGATTTACCTTGAGATAGGTGGGAGGGCTAGGGATTTATTGCTTGCTTTTTGGGGGGGAGTGTTTCGAGACAGGGTTTCTCTGTGTAGCCTTGGCTGTCCTGGAATTAGCTCTTGTAGACCATGCTGGCTTCAAACTCACAGAGATCTGCGTGTTTCTGCTTCCCAAGCGCTGGAATAAAGGTCTGTGCCAGCACAGCCCAGCTAGCTTGCTTTTCTCAATTATCTTGGGAAAAGGAACTTTAAAAATAATTCTTTCATAAAGAAGAAGAAATTTTCTGGAAATAAAAATCATATGTGCCATTCAGCTTATTGAAGGGATCTCTAGAGTGATGTTTTTCAAAGGTTATTTTTATTTTGTTTTGTATTTTGAAATTTGGCCATGTGACTATGCAGACTTAAGCATCCTTCTTCTTGACCCTGGATGCTTCCTGCCTTAAGAAGGCTAATGGGGAAGAGCTGACTGGTCCTTCTCACTCCCCACCACTTGGATGTAATACTTACTACTCCATGACTTTGTGTGTATGTGTTGTGTATGTATGTATGTGTATATGTTTGTGTGTGTTTGTGTATATGTGTGCATGTGTATATTTGTGTTATGTGCTTTGTGTATGTATATGTGTTGTGTGTGTATATGTGTATATCTGTGTATATGTATTTGTGTGTGTACATGTGTATTGTGTATGTGTATATATGTTGTGTGTATATGTGTATAGGTTGTGTTGTGCATGTGTTTGTGTGTTTATGTGTTTGTGTGTATGTGTGTGTGTTTGTGTGTGTCCATGTTTATGTGAGTATATGCATTTGTGTGTGTGCATATGTTTGCTTATGAGTTTATATTAGTATGTGTGCAGTTTTCCATGGAGTGCTGAGTGCCTGGGCTTGGCTAGGGCTCCTTTTGAAGCATAGTCCACAAAAACTCTCTGAGAGACTCTTTGGTCTGAGCCTTGTAAAGGTAAGTGTGCAGGTGTGGAAATAAGGCCAGGTGGGGGAACCCAGGTGGAAAAGCCATATGGTGTGAGTGAAAAGCTCAGACAAGGCCTGAGAGACTATGTCAGGAATTTGGATGTTTTGGAAATGAATCAGCAGGGGTTTGTTTGTTTATTTATTTATTCATTATATTTTGACATCCTCTTACTCTGTAGATAGGCACTATTCAGGGGTCATCTAGCTTTCTAATCTGGACCACTGAACTGTATGGCAGAGGCTGGATGGCTTGGGCACACTCCTCACAGATCTAGGAAGGTTGCTAAGGTGGGTCTGACTGGAGAGCAAGAAGGACCATGGCCTTCACATCTGTTGTGGCCATCTTTGGGGTGGGCAGGAGACAGACTAGGGTGTAATTGTGCAGGGGCCAATGGGACACCATTTAACAAATGGAAAAACTAAGCTTGGGTGATGCCAACACCCTTTATTTGAACGCTGTCTGCTGCTCATCAGACATTCTGTTTTTTCTTTTAATTTAAAATAGATATTTTTCATACAACATATTCTGATTATGGTTCTCCTCCCCCAACTTCTCCCAGATCAGTCTCCTTCCCTTCCCACCCAAATCCACTCCCATTAGAAAACAGGTATCTAAAAATAATAGCAAAATAAACAAGATAAAAGGAAAAGAAACAAGCCAGAGCCGGACAAAACAAGCAGAAGAAAAGGAGCCAAAGAAAAAGTAGAAGAAACACATATAGACTCAGACACACACACGTTCACCCACACAGAAATCCCATAAAAACACAAAATCGGAAACCATAAAAATACACATAGACCTGTAATGTTAAAAAATGTCCTGGAGCAGTCTTATGTGACTAAGAACCTCCAAAATGCTACTGACATTCTTTTTTCCTTTGTGAGAGATTGTCTCTTGGAGATAGCGTCCATGTCAGGGATGGGGCTTGTGTCCACTTCTCTCAGTGCTGAGACCCCATCTTGTAAGAGAAGGAAGCCGCTTGTTCTTCCCAGATGCCTGGCTAGCTTATACCTCAAAACAATCACACAGAAACCCATTTAACCCATTTCTATTCATCTGTATGTCACCACGTAGCAGTGGCTTACAGGCAAAGATTCGACATGTCTGATTCTGGTGACTCCATCATGTCTCTCTGACTCCACCCTTCTTCCTCCCAGAATTCAGTTCCATTTCCCCCGCCTACCTAAGTTCTGTCCTATCAACAGGCCAAGGCAGTTTCTTTATTCATTAATAGTAATCTCAGCACAAAGAGGGGACTCACACACCATTTCCCCTTTTCTGTTTAAATAAAAAGGAAGGCTTTAACTTTAACATAGTAAAATTACATATAACAAAACAGGTATCAAGCAAGAATTACAGTTACAATATTTATATCTGCTTTATCTTTTCTCATAACTAAGGAAAATCTAACTCTATCTATTCTTCAACTCCATCAAAGACTCCAGAAGCATATAATATTACCTAAGTAAACATTGTAAGCAACTTCCAAAACTCTAGAATTGACAGAGACATCTTGCTACCTGGACAGTCACCCAAAGTTCTTCTGTAACATTGGGGCATCCATCTTCAGCCTTCAGGCCTATAGTATCTGACAGACTTCTCCATGAAACAAGAAATTTCAAAGATAGTTCAGCCACTTTCTTCTATATCCTGTAGAATTCCTCACAGACTCTTTTATGAAGCAGGAACCTTGAAGGATCATCTCACCTTTAGGCAAGTTGAGCAGTCATTTTCTCTGTGGGTCCTGCATGTCCAGTTCATCAAGCAGTCCTGGCAAAATCATTTCCTTGCCCAAATGGCTAGCAAACACCATAAAGAGCCTCTTCAATGCCCACCATCTTCTTGAAGTAGCTTGGTGTTGCCAGGAGCAGATATGTCTCACTGTCATTAAAAGTTCTAAATTATTAAAACATTTTAAATGCCATATTCTGAAGGTGTCTGAAAGATTTGAAGAATACCTATCTAATTGAAATATATCTCTATACATTTAGAAAGCCTAACTAACATGACTACAAGCTTGATTATTAAAATGACTATCTATTAATCTATATTTCTTAATTAAACATATTTTTAAATAAGCTACATACATAATGCATTAATCAAGAGCAGAGATATACATGTTACAAAATTGACCTTAAATTTGTATCAATAAACCAAGATCCATACCAATGCAAATTATTTATATCTATATTATATCCCCCTTTAAATACAAACATTATAGACAATATTTGGGAATATGGGCATAGATTTGTCCATACTGTTTCCTGCTGTTTGGGGGTGCTGTTAATCAGGTCTTTCATGGTATATCCTGTGTGCTAGGTTCATCTCAGTAGTTGGGTGAAGTAATTTTTTTGAGGGTGTTCACAGCAACCTTTCATGGGATGTGGTCTATCAAACCATATTGGTCTAGAAGCAATCCACAGGTTTTCATCTTCTGTGAAAACGATAGAAGAATCTCTTTTCCAAAGCAACATATCCTTAGACTCAAATTTTAGAATCAAGATACCTTTATGTTGGTTTAACTTAGCAGCCCATTCAATGAAATCTCTCTCTGTAATTAGCTCATTCCCAGTCAAAAAACTAAAGATAACACAATAATGTACATAACCCACACTCTTTGTGAATTTTCCATCTTTATGTGGCTTATTTTTACTCTATTACTTTTTAATATTTATTTTGTTACCTTTATTCTTAATCTATGACTGTCTGTCATAGATTCTTTAAAGATTTTACTCTTTTTTTTAAATGTTAACCTAATTTTATGACTCTCTATACTCTTTTTCTTCTCTCTTCCAAGCCTATGTACATTCATCCAACACTGTGACTCATCTGGATTTGTCTTTATTGCATATCTATAATTATTTACTGTCCAGAGCACTTTTTAAAATGGTAAGTACTTCTTAAAATTTAAGCTATGCCATTACTAGGTAAAATATGGTAAATTAGCCCAGCCCAGCATGGCAGAGCCTCTTGTGCCTCTGAGCTGTAGGCACACTGCCCCACTTCCAGGCACAAAGCTGGTCCACGTTGCCATCAAGCAAGTTGCAGCATGCTGCTCACAAACCTCATCCAAATGCTCTGCCTGCAGAACCAGAGGTGGTACTGGCAGCATAGCCCAGAAAGCTGGCATCTTAAAATGGCCACAGCTTTCTTCCTGCTGCGGCTGAGTCTTTTTTATAAGAGCTGCAGCAATCCAAGCAAACAGCAAGAAGCTGTGTTAAATTCTGTAGTTTTGTGCCTAGAATTAACCTCTTTCAGGTTTTTAAGTGGATTTTAGTTACCCACATTGGCATGCCAATTTGTAAGAGAAGGGAGCCGCTTGTTCTTCCCAGCTGCCCGAATAGCTTATACCTGAAATAATCACACAGAAACTGTATTTATTTTTTTTAAAGGTTTATTTATTATGTATACAGTACTCTCAGTATTCTGTCCAGAAGAGGGCACCAGATCTCATTACAGATGGTTGTGAGCCACCATGTGGTTGCTGGGAATTGAACTCAGGACCTTTGGAAGAGCAGGTGGTGCTCTTAACCTCTGAGCCATCTCTCCAGCCCCCAGAAACTGTATTTATTAAGTCACTGCTTAGCCCATTAGTTCTATCTTCTTATTGGCTAACTCTTATTTAACTCATTTAACCCATTTCTATTAATCTGTATATTGCCACATGGCAGTGGCTTACCAGCAAAGATTCAGCATGTCTGATTCTGGTGGCTCCATGGTGTTTCTCCCTGCCCTTCTTTCTCCCAGCATACAGTTACATCTTCTCCACCTACCTAAGTTCTGTCCTATAAACAGGCCAAGGCAGTTTCTTTATTCATTAATGGTAACCAGAGCACACTGAGGGGACTCCCACATCACCATCTGACTTAAACCTTTGCAGGGCTGTGGATACTGGTACAGTCTCTGGAGTTCATGTGTGCGTCAGCCCTGCTGTGTGTAGGAGACCTCATTTCTTTGGTGTCCTCCACCCTCTCTGGCTATTACACTCTGTCTGCCTCCTCTTTTGCAGAGTTCCATGAACCCTGAGGGGAGGGATTTGGCGGAGACATCCCATTTAGGAACGATTGTTCTCTGGTCTCTCATTCTTCATACACCGTCCAGTTGTGAGTCTCTGTATTTGTTCCCGTCTGCTGCAGGAGGGAACTTCTCTGATGGTGGCTGAGCAAGCACTTATCCAAGTACAGCAGAATGCTCTTAGGAGTCAGTTTATTGCTACATTCCTTTCACGGAACAGTAGGGTTTTGTCTTCTCCTAGTCTGCAGTTCTTGGCGATCTGAGCAGTGTCCGGCATGGGTTCCATCTCATAGGGGGGCCTTAACTCCAATCAGATACTAACTGGTTATTCCCACCAGCTTTGTCTCATTCTAGCTCAGCGTATCTCGAGTGCAGGTCACCATTGTAGATTGGAGGGTTTAAAGTTGGATTGGTGTTATTTTCCTCCTTTGGTAGTGAAGGCTCTAGGTAGGCACCAGCTCAACTTTTCGGTGTTTGGTGAATTATGTAGGTGTTGTTTACAACAGTAAGTCCTTACCACCTGTTTGTAGAGAGCAACCAATACCTTTGACAATAGTCTGGGTTTGTTTGGGGTTTCCCCAGGAGGTTTATTTACTGATGAGAGATGTCTAGTTGGGGTTTTAGCCCTCCTTTTATTTAGTGATACCATTTAGATTTCTGAAATGGCCCTTAGTTTCAATGTCTTTCCCTGTATTCTCTCCATTACCTCCTCTTCCCTCTCCATCACCATTATCTTGCTGTTTTAGTCACTCCTATGCATCTATAACTATCTATCCTATTTTTCATCCCTAGGGAAGTCCTCACCCCATACCCAACTGCTAATTATGGATTGTAGCCTGCTTATTGAAGATTTAGCAGCTAACATTTACATTAAGTAATCTCTTGGGGTCTGGGTTACTTCATTCAGGATGACTTTTTTTCCCTAGCTCCATCCATTTACTTGTGAGTTTTATTTTGTAATAGCTAAGTAATATTCTATTGTGTTTCTACTTGGGGGCTATTATGACTAAAGGAGCAATAAACATGGATAAGTAAGTGTGTCTGTAATAGGAAGCAGAGTAATTTGGATACATGTCCAAGAGTGAAATTCTTTGAAGTGAAAAGATGCACTTTTTAAAATTAATTTTTATTGAGCTCTACATTTTTCTCTGCTCCCCTCCTTGCCTCTCCCCTCCCTCCTACAGCCCTCCCCCAAGGTCTTCATGCTCCCAATTTACTCAGGAGATTTTGTCTTTTTCTACTTCCCATGTAGATTAGATCTATGTAAGTCTCTTTTAGTATCCTCATTGTTGTGTAAGTTCTCTGGGGTTGTGGTTTGTAGGTTGGTTTTCTTTGCTTTATGTTTAAAAATCACCTATGAGTGAGTATATGTGATAATTGTCTTTCTGAGTCTGGGTTACCTCACTCAAAATAATGTTTTCTAGCTCTATCCATTTTCCTCCAAAATTCAAGATGTCGTTATTTTTTTCTGCTATGTAGTACTCCATTGTGTAAATGTACCACATTTTCCTTATCCATTCTTTGGTCAAGGGGCTTTTAGGTTGTTTCCAGGTTCTGTCTATGACAAACAATGCTGCTATGAACATAGTTGAGCACATGTCCTTGTGGCACGATTGAACATCCTTTGGATATATACCCAAAAGTAGTATTACTGGGTCTTGATGAAGGTGCTTTGAAAAAATACCAATTAAAGGGGTGTTAAAAAAGAAGGCTAATTCATGTTACTAGACCTGACCATTGTCATTGAAAAAGGCTATTAAAATATCTGAGTCACTTTTTGTACATTTATTCTTGTGAAAATGAAACAGTTTTCCTACACTTTGTTACAATTTGTTTTGTTTCATTTGTTTTTTTTT
>JAQHUG010000279.1:1254795-1268363 GCA_028555095.1 Dicrostonyx torquatus | reverse complement strand
CTGGGACAGTCTGGCTGCAGGTCACTCACTCACCTCTCTGGATCCCCTCAGCATGGGATCAAGGCCTTTTGCCGGGCTCCAAGGACCTCACAGACAAAAAGGCAGGCTTGTGAGGCAGGGTAAGATGGTACAAAGAAGCCCCAGCAGCAGGAACACTCGCCCTTGGTTCCTCAGACCTCTCAGCCCCGAAGCAGGCTGAGTTGGGGGATCCAAGGACCTCACAAATGAAAAGGAGTGTTTAGGGGCAAGATGGGATGGGTAAAGAAGGCCACACCCAGGTGGATGGCTAGAAAATCTTAGGGACTTGGAGGGGGCCTGGACTCCTGGAGTTTTCCTTCTAGTATTTTGTGTAGGGCTGGGTTTGTGGCTAGGTATTGGTGAAATCTAGTTTTGTCATGGAATATCTTGTTTTGTCCTTCTATAGTGATTGAAAGTTTTGCTGGGTATATAGTAGTCTGGGCTGGCATCCATGATCTCTTAATGTCTGCAAAATGGTTGATCACAGCCTTTTGGCTTTCATTGTCTCCTATGGGAAGTCAGGTGTAATTCTGATAGGCTTACCTTTATATGTTACTTGGCCTTTCTCTTTTACAGCTCTTAATATTCTTTCTTTACTCTGTATGTTTAGTGTTTTGATTATTATGTGGTGAGAGGACTTTTTTTGGATGCAGTCTATTGGGTGTTCTGTAAGCTTCTTGTATCTTCATAGGCATATCTTTCTTTAGGTTTAAAAAGTTTTCTTCTATGATTTTGTTAAATGTATTTTCTGTACTTTTGAGTTGAACTTATTTTCCTTCTTCTATACCTATTATTCTAAGATTTGGCCTTTTCTTGGTGTCCAAAGTTTCCTGGATATTTTGGGTTAAGCTTTTGTTAGATTCAATGTTTTCTTTAACTGATGAATTTATTTCCTCTATTGTATCTTCAGCGCTTGAGATTTTCTCTTCTATCTCTTTTATTCTGCTGTTCATGCTTGCATTTGTGATTCCTGATCATTTTCACATGATTTCTGTTTCTATAATTCCCTTGTCTTGTGTTTTCTTTATTGTCTCTATTTCAGTTTTCAAGTCTTGAATAGTTTCTTTCATATGTTTGATTGCTTTTCTTGGTTTTCTTTAAGTGATTTGCTGATGTCTTCCAATTTCTTGTTTGTTATTTCCTCCATTTCTTTAAGAGAATTTCTCAGTTCCTCTTTAAGAGTTTCAAACATTTTCTTAAAGTTATTTTTTAGGTCATTTTCTTCTGCTTCATCTATATTTGGTTGTTCAAGTCTTACTGTTGTAGGGTCTTTAGGTTTTACTCATGTTGTGTTGCTCTTTGTGGTATTGCATGTGTTTTTACCTTTTCTACTCATTTTTTCTTCTAATAGGTGTGGTTGGGGCTGTCTGAGATCCTGTTGAATAATCTTCTAGGTGCTAGTGAATCCAAAGCTCAGATGGTTGTTCCTTGTTGTACAGTCAGTTCCACAGTTCTAGTTATCTCATTGGTTACTTCGTGTTCCTGGAGATATCTCAGTGCTCCTGTGCTTTGCTCTGCTTCCTTGGAGTTTGCTGTCTCAGGCCTACTTTGGCCTAGGTTACAGGCTTTGACCTGTTTCTGTAAATCCTGGTCTGGATCCCCTCCTGCAGAAGTCCCTGGCTTGGAGTTGCTCCTGCAAAGGTTTCTAGCTCCAGTCTACTGCCTCAGAGTTCCCAGGCTTGGGTGTGCCCAGAATCATGGAGGACCTGACTCAGGCTTACCCCATCTGAGGTCCCAGACTCATGCTTGGACCTGCAGAGGTTTCAGGTTCTTGCCTATTCCCTTTGATGTCCCAGACCAATGTCCAGACTCACAGAGGTCCTGGCTCAGGCCTACTCCCTCTAAGGTCCCAGACTCAAGCCTTCCCCACAGAGATCTCTGGTCCCTGTCTACTCCCTCAGAGGTCCTAGGTTCACTCATGTCCAGCCTGGCAGAGGTCCTGGCTCAGGTCTAGTTCCTGGGAGGTCCTAGGTTCATGCCCAGACTCACAGGTGTCCTGGTTTAGGTCCCTTGAAGGTTCCAGATTCACATCTGGACCCTCAGTGGTCTCTGGCTCTGGCTCAGAGGTTACTCCCCTGTACCTGAAGTCTCTGACAGCCAATGCTACCCCAGTGGTCCCTGCCTCACTTATACAAATGCTCTGTTAACTCTTCGCCGCCACCACCACTGGTCCTGCCAGGGTGGGGATTCCCTTCCTGGTGATCCATGCAGGCGTCTGGGATAAGCACCACTAAGTAATCAACCATGGTGTCCAGTGTTTCACTTCTGTGTATCTAGAAGCAAGCTCAGTGAGTGGGGAGAAGCGGCACAGAGCTTTGTGTCAGAGAGAGAAAAAGGAAATACACAGTGACTGAGTGTGTGTGCTCCTGACGGCCTGAATACCCTGTTAAAGAATGGACCTGATGCCAGCATTGTGACTGCCCTGATAGAACTTGGGACACTGACTTGTGGTATTGTTATCTTTCTTGGTCAAGGGAATGAGTGAGAGCCCTGTCTCCATATCTAGTCTCCTGTCTGGCCTCCTCCCCAGATACCTTCTGTTATTTGGTCTTTAGTTGACACGTTTACCTCATAAAGAGGAACCAGATGGTTCTCCAGTCTTCTGTGATAAGCACATTTTATGACTCTATTTTTGTCACATGCCTTTAGGAAATAAAACTGCACTGTAAATAATGAAAATACAAAAGAATGTTCTCTGCAAAAGTGCCTGGGGCCGTTTCCTTTTTATACTCAGACATAGTTCTATTTCTGTCTGCATGAAATTGGGCCTTTCCAATTCCCTGCACCAGAAGCAGGGCAGTTCTTACCCTTGAAGTACAAGAAGGGAGTTTAGACATGAGTAGCTTGAAGTCTGCAACCTGTATGATTTTGTTTGCCTTCCTGGGTGGTGTGCCTAGATGCAGCATGCATTAAATTTCATAGCGAACACAATGCACCGCAGGGGGCAGAGGTAGACGTCCCAGCTATTCTGACAGTTTCTGACTCAAGTTTTAATTATAGATTTGTTAGGGAATTTGTTTTTCCAGACTGAAACATCTTATTGTTGGTTTTAGTATTTTGTTCTGTTCTGCCGTAATCTCTTAATTTCTAAAAATTTCTTTGTTTCAGATGGAAAGATGGCTCAGTGGTTAAAAAGTGTGTGCGTTTCATGTATCAGTGGCTCATGCCGTGGTACTGCTGACTAGCATCCCATCCTGTGGGTTTACTGTACTGCATTTACTTGTGTCTTTTTAAAAAATATAATTTGAACTTTTAATTTTGGGGAATTCCATACAGGAGTAATGTATTTGTATGATTTTCACCTCTCAACTTCCCCTGTATTTCCCTCACCCCCTTAACATTTTATTGCCTGTTCTTTAATTATCAGGCACATAAACACACACACACACACAGAGACAACACAGACATGCACATATACACACAAACACATGTACACATACTACACAGGCATGGGTGCACACACACACACACACACACACACACACAGAGTCTTTTTGGGCCATTTTCAGTGTTTGGCTACTCCAGGAAAGTATTCAAGTACTAGCCTTTGTGTGCACGGATCTGCCCTTTTGAGCAACTATCTGATCATGTATGTGGGACTGGTCAAATGTTGCATGTGTGATCAGGTTTTTAAGAGTCTCTGTCGTACCCAAGCTGACAGTTTTTAGGTATTTTCCAAATGGCATTGCCTAGTCTCAACAGCGGTGGATGAGAGTTCCCATTTCCATGCATTTTTAATATTTTCAAGTGCAGCTTGGAATTCCATGCCACCATGTTTTTTCTATTGCGGTAAAACACATGCAACACAAAAGTTAAATATTTTAAGGTGCACAGCTTGGCAACATTCCAGACATTCACCCTGCTGTGCAGTCATCAGCCCTGTCCATCTCCTGAAACTTTGCATCTTGCAAAACAGATACCGTGCCAATAGTATTAACCACCTATGCTGTCACGGCCCCATCTCTGCTGGAAACCCACCTTGGTACTTAATTGCTTTGTGCTTGTGCGTGTTTGGGGTGTGAGCACATAGATGTGCAGGCAAGGTCGGTTTCAGGCCGGCGTCTTCCTCAACGTCTTTTCCAGCTTAGTTTTTTTTTTTTTTTTTTTAAATCTAGGTCTCTTAATGAGATCTGGGGTTGACTGATTTGGCTACACTGGTTGACCAGTGGTCCCTAGGGCCCTGCCTATCTCTTTCATCCCAGAATTTTTGGGGTCGCTCATGTATGTATCATATCACCTGCAAATAGCAATACTTTGACTTCTTCCTTTCCAATTTGTATCCCCTCGATCTCATACTTGCTCCCACTACCACTTCAAGTACTATATTGAATAGATATGAAGAGCGGACAGTCTTGTCTTTTTCCTGATTTTCATGGAATTGATTTGAGTTACTCTCCTTATGAGTTGTTGGCTATAGCCAACATCAATTTATATCTATCTATCTATCTATCTATCTATCTATCTATCTATCTATCTATCTATCTATACCAATATATAGCTTGCTATATATTGCCTTTATAATGTTGAGGTATGTTCCCTTTCACCCTAGTCTCTCCAAGGCTTTTATTATGAAGTAGTATTGGATTTTGTCAAAGGCTTTTTCAGCATCTAATGAGATGATGATGTGTTTTTTTCTTTCAGTTTGATTATATTGATTTGATTACACATTGAGTGATTTTTGTATGTTGAACCATTCTTGCATCTCTGGAATTAAGCCTACTTGATTATGGTTGATAAAATTTTTGATGTGTTCTTGGATTCAGTTTGAAAGTGTTTTATTGAGTTTTTTTGCATCAATGCTCATGAGGGAGATTGGTTTATAATTTTCTTTGTTAATCTTTGTGTGTTTGGGTATCAGGGTGACTGTGGCCTCATAAAATGAATTTGGCATTGTTCCCTCTGTTTCTATTTTGTGGAATAATTTGAGGAGTATTGGTATTAGCTCTTATTTGAAGGTCTGGTAGAATTCTGAACTGAAACTATCTGACCCTGGACTGTTTATTTTTGTTGTTGTTGTTTGTTTGTTTGTTTTTGGTAAGGAGACTTTTAGTGACTGCTTTTGTTACCTTGTGGGTTATCAGTCTATTTAAATTGTTTATATGATCTTAATTTAACTTTGGTAAATGATATCTATGGAGAAAATTATCCAATTCTTTTAGATTTTCAGTTTTGTGGAGTATAGGTTTATACAATATGACCTAATGATTCTTTGGATTCCCTGTTGGGTCCATGGGATCGTGCAAAGATGGGGACAGACCACCAAAGCCTAATAAAACAGAAGCAAACTTTATTCCAGGAAAAAAATAAAAAGTAAAAAAATAAATCTCTATGGGACACAAAAAGCTTATCAGTTGGCTGAGACCATGACCAGAAATGGAATTGTAAGGCTGAGACAGAGGCTGGTTTTTGAACTCCTCTTAAGGCAAGCATTAGGCAATAACAAAAGAATTTTTTTACAGTCTCAAGGTAAAACTCAGACACAAATTGTCCTTCTCTGCAATTTCCATTAATAGAGTTTTTCAGTTAAACTAATGTTTGTACTTGATCTAGTGTCTTCCCTGGTATTCCCAGGTGGTGTTTACTGAAGCTCTAGGCTCTCCCTTTGATGCTGCTGGTTTCATGTAGCAGGGATAGTGAGTAACCTGGAGGTTAGGTATACCCATCTCCTAAAGGTTAACTCAGCTCATATTTGTCGTTAATCATGGATGGCGGAGTGTTACCTTAAAATCTGACCCTCAGTTTGCAGGGGGCCGCTTCAGCCTTGCAGATGGAGCTATGGGTTGTGAAGCGGAGTAGCCCACTGTTGACAGTCAATTCTTAAGCTGCTGAGAAAGCCAGTGACAGTCTGCTCTCATTCTCCTCAGCTTACAGCTTTATATTTCTTTATTTCTACATTCTTAATTCTAGAATCTACATTTCTATATTTTATTCTTGGACTCCTCATTTCCTCTGTCTGTTGTTATATCCCCCCCTTCATTTATGATCTTGTTAATTTGAATATTCTCTCTGTGCCTTTTGATTAGTTTGGATAAGGGTTTGTCTAACTTGTTGATTTTCTCAAAGAACCAATTTTGTTTCACTGGCTTTTTTTTTATTATTGTTCTCTTTGTTTCTACTTTATTGATTTTAGTCCACAGTTTGATTATTTCCTGCCTTCTACTCCTTTTGAGTGAGCTTGCTTCTTTTTGTTCTAGAACTTTCAGATGCGCTGCTAGTGCAAGATCACTTAAATTCTTCATGGAGGCATTTAGTGCTATGAACTTCCCTCTCAGAACCACCTCATTGCCCTACAAGTCTGGGTATGTTGTTCATTCATTTACATTGAATTCTAGGAAGTCTTTAATTTCTTTATTTCTGCCTTGACCCAGTCGTTGTTCAGTATGGAGTTGTTCAGTTTCTATGACTTTACAAACTTACTCTTGTTTCTGTTGTTGAACCTAGCTTTAATCCATGGTGGTTTGATTGGATGTGTGGAGTTATTTCAATTTTCTCTATCTGTTGAGGTTTGCTTTGTGACCAAGTATGTGGTCAATTTTGGAGACAGTTCCATGAGGTGCTGAGAGGAAGGTGTGCTTTTTGTGGTTGGGTGAAATGTTCTATAGATACCTGTGTCTATATAGATAGATATAGATAGGTCCATTTGGTTTATAATATCTATTAGCTCCAGTATTTGTGTAGTTTTTGTCTGGATGACCTATCCATTGATGAGAGTCTCCCCCATCACTGTGTGATTTACATTACATTTCTTTTACAAATGTGAGTACTCTTGCATTGGGGGCATAGATGTTAAGAATTAAAAGATCATCTTGGTAGATATTTCCTTTGATGAAGTGTTCTTCCTTGTTTCTTTTAATTAATTTTGGTTTGCAATTTATTTTGTTGGCTATTGGAATGACTATATCAGCTTGTATCTTATCTCCATTTGCTTGGAAAATCTTTTCTCAACCCTTTAAGTGGAGTAATGTCTCTCTTTGCTGTTGGGGTATGTTTCTCATATACCATAGAATTCTGTTTTTATATCAAATCAGTTAGTCTGTATCTTTTTATTGGGGGATTGAGTCCATTGATATTGAGAAATATCAATGACCAATGATTATTAATTCCTGTTATTTTTATTGTTGTTGGTACTGTGTGTATGTGTGTGTGCTTCTTTTCTTTAGGACTTTCTGGTGTGATATTTTTTCTGTGTTTTTCATGGGTACAGTTAACCTTCTTGTATTGGAACTTTTCTCCTAATAGCTTCTGTAGGACTGGATTTATGGGCAAATATTGTTGAAATTCTTGTTTTCTCAGTTTATGATGATTGAAAATTTTTTAAAGTACAGTAGTCTAGACTGTCACCATTTTCTCTTATAGTCTGCAGGACATCAGCCCAGGCCCTTCTGGCTTTTAGAATCTCCTTTGAGAAGTTAGGTATACTTCAAATAGTTCTGCCTTTATATGTCAATTGACCTTTTTTCCTTGCAGCTTTTAATATCTTTTCTTTGATCTGCATGTTTCGTGTTTTTTGTTTTTGTTTTTGTTTTTTGTTTTGTTTTGTTTTTTTTGAGACAGGGTTTCTCTGCAGCTTTGGAGCCAATCCTGGATAGACCAGGCTGGTCTTGAACTCACAGAGATCCACCTGCCTGCCTCTGCCTCCCGAGTGCTGGTATTAAAGGCGTGCGCCACCACCACCCTGCCATGTTTCATATTTTGAATATTTTGTTGTGAGGGGACACTTTTTTCTAGCCCAATCAATTTGGAATTCTGTAAGCTTCTTATACTTTTATAGACATGTCTTTTTTTTTTTTTTTAGGTTAGAAAACTTCTCTTCTATGATTTTGTTGAAAATAATTTTTTCTTTGAGCTTGACTTTTCCCCCTTCTTCTATTATTCTGAGCTTTGGGCTTTTCATACTGTCCCATATTTTCTAGATGTACTATGAATATTTTTATTTTATTTATTGTTTTTTCGAGACAGGGTTTCTCTGTAGCTTTGGAGCCTGCCCTGGAACTAGCTCTTGTCGACAAGGCTGGCCTCAAACTCACAGATATCCGCCTGCTTCTACTTCCTGAGTGCTGAGATTAAGGGCATGCAACACCACCACCCGGTCATCAGGAATAGTTTACATTTAATACTTTCTTTGACTGACGTATCTGTTTTTATCTTATCCCCAATGCCTGAGATTCTCTCTTCCATCTCCTGTATTCTCTGTGTGATGCTTCATGTGTAATTCCTGTTCACTTGCCTAGATTTTCCATTCCCAGGGATTCCCTTAGTTTCTATTTTCTTTGTTGCTTCTATTTCCAATTTTAGGTCCTGAACAGTTTTATTCATTTTCTTCAACTGTTTTTTTCTTGGCTTCCTTTAGGGAATGTATTAATTTCCTCCAATTTTTCCCCCATCTTTACCTCAGTTTCTCTAAGTGATACATCAATTTCCTCTGTAAGGACCTCTATCATCTATCTCATAGTGGATTTTTATGTCATTTATTTTTGTTCTTTCTGATTATTTTTTAAGGTAGGCACTTATAGTTTTGAAATTCCCTCTTCAGACTTCTTTTTAATATGTCTCAGAGGTTTTGTTCTGTGGTGTTTTATTTAATTCTTAGATCTTTATTTTATTTTATTTTATTTTACCTTTTTTGTTATTTCTCCTTTGACCCATTCATCATTCAGCAGTTTGTTATTTAATTTTCATGAGTCTGTGTAATAACTTGAAGTTTGTTTACTGTTAATTTTACACTTTAATGCACTGTGGTCAATTAAGATACAAAAATTATTTAGATTTCTCTGAATTTATTGAGGTTTTGTTTTGTGTCCTAGGATGTAGCATAGTGGTATATTATTTGTATTTGGATAAATAAATTCTGCTTTGCTAGAGGCAAAGCTAAAGCCAATAAAGTCAGGCAATGGTGACACACATCTTTAATCCCAGGATTTGGGAGACAGAATCAAATGGATCTCTGTGAGTTCAAGGCTACCCTGGGCTCCACAAGATCAATTCAGAAA
This sequence comes from Dicrostonyx torquatus, assembly GCA_028555095.1. Lineage (NCBI taxonomy): Eukaryota > Metazoa > Chordata > Mammalia > Rodentia > Cricetidae > Dicrostonyx > Dicrostonyx torquatus. The sequence goes on along the minus strand of JAQHUG010000279.1, from coordinate 1,259,355 downwards.
TAAATCCAGGTGGTGGTGGCTCATACCTTTAGTCCCAGTCCCAGGGAGTCACACACCTTTAATCCCAGCACTAGAGGGAATATAAAATGAAAGGAGAGAGGCTTAATCTGCTTAGTCTGCAGTCACCCAGCCTCAGTAGAGGTAAGACTTCTTTAGTGGCTTGACTGTTTTACTTTTCTGGTTTTTGGGTTGAACTCCAATTTGTCTTTTTTTAAATTATTCATGCTATAGTGTGGTCTATTTTAGAGACATTTCCATGGACTGCTGAGTGGTAGTCTACTCCTGGGTGTTTCAGTGTAATATCTGTAGATCTGCGTTATGTTCATTTGATGTGTGGGGTTTTTTCATTATGATGAGTCTCTCTTTATACGTTGTCCAGATGGCCTGTCTGTTGGAGAATGTGTGGTATTACTACTGCTGTTACTACATTGAAATGAATCTGGATCGTGGAGTAATGCATGTTTAATTCACTTGGTTATAGCAGAATTTGTTGTAAACGTATGTTTAGAATTGTATTATCTTCTTGATTAATTGTTCCCCTGATCAAATGAAGTGCCTTTTAAAAATATCTTCTGATTAATCTTAGTTTGAAGCCTGTTTCGTCACATATTAGGTAGGTGCCTCCTGGTGCCATTTATTTTTTAAAAAAATTTTTGTCCTTTCACATTGAGGTGCTATCTATCCTTCAAAGGAAGATAATTTTCTTAGATGTAATGAAAGATAGATTTTGTTTTTAATCCCTTCAATTGTTCTGTATCTTTTGACTTGGGAGGTGAGGTAATTAGTATTTAAAGTTATTATTGAAAACTATGGGTTGTTGTAGGTTTTTTATTCATGCTTGTGTTCTTAGCCTTATTTTCGGCTTTATTGGATTGCCTTCTATGGCCCCTTGACTATACTTCTTCCTCTCTTTAGTCTGAAGTCTTGTTCCTAGTATTGTCTGTAGGACTCGGTGTACATAGGCTTTTTCAGCCACTTTATATCAGAGCAAGTTTTTCTTTGTTCTTTAAGCATGACAGAGAGTTTTGCTGGTACAAGAGTCTAGGCTGGCCTCTGTGCTCTTCTAGACGTTGTAGTACAGTGTTCCAGGCTCTTCTGGTTTTCAAAGTTTCCATTGAAAAATTGGCAGTTATTCTGCTGGCTTCTTCTGTCCATGTGACTTGTGCTTTTTCTCCGGCAGCACTCAGTACTCACTGTTGTGTATAGCTAGTGCATTAGGTATAATGTGCCACAGAGAGCTTCTTTTCTGGTTCTGTCTGTTTGGTGTTCTTATGCTTCTTGTACATAAATGTCTTTCCTAATTTGGGGGAGTTTTTCTATGGTATCATTGAAGATCTAGACTATGGCATTGACCCAGCATTCTTCTCCTTCATCTATACCTATAACATAAATAGTTGGCATTTCCACAACATTCCAAGTTTCTTTTTTTGTGTATTCTCTTGTGTTTTGCTTGTTGATTTTATGTGATTTGCTGATTGAGTTCTTCCCTACTTTCCCTGAAATGATGGAATTTTAAGTCACATGAACATTCTCCTCCCTATAAGGCTTTTTGTCAGGATTTTCTTGTCCAAGTAAAAGAAATGAGACTAGAATAAGATCACCTTCTCTTTTACCATGTTCTGGTATATCCAAACACGGGCCTTTGGGGAAATGTTTTGGATCTAGACTATAGCAACATGAGCTTCAGTGACTGGAAAACTCTCTGTGGATGCTGCAGAAGGCAAAAAAATGTCTGTGCTTTAGAGAAACAATTCAAGTGTTTTTGATGGCATCCCATCCCTATAAGTCATAGGAAGTTGATAACTAAAATGCTCCATCTAAACCCATGGCTCAGCAACATAGTATGTGTACTGCTGAGTGTCAGTCTTGCGCCCTCATTGACCTATGGCCAATCTGATGTGGGAGTCCCCTCTGTATGCTGTCATTACCACTGATCAATAAAGAACTGCTTTGAGCCTATAGCAGAGCAATATTGTTTATAAATGTTTGTTTACATATGAAGGGACATATGATATAGATATGAATAAATTTGCATTGGTATAGATCTTGGTTTATTGATACAAATTTAAGGTCAATTTTGTTATATGTATATTTCTGCTCTTAATTAAGGAATTGTGTTTGTGCAGCTCACTTAAAATGTAATATATAATTAAGAAATATAGGTTAATAGATAATCATCTATAATAGTCAGGCTTACAGTTATGTTAGTTAGGTTTTCTAGATATATAGAGATATATTTCAATTAGATAGGTATTCTTCAAATCTTTTAGAGACATTCAGAATATGGCATTTAAAATGTTTAAGAACTTAGGAGTTTTCATGAAAGTGAGACACATCTGATCCTGGCAGCACCAATCTACTTCAAGAGGATGATGGGCATCGAAGAGGCTCCTCATGGAGTTGGTTAGCCATTTGGGCAAGAAACTTCTCTTGCCTGGACCGCTTGTTTCCAGACATTCTACAGGACACAGAAATACTATGGGCCTGTGAGCTGAAGATTGGATGGCCCAACAATATAGAAGATCTTTGGATGACTGTCCAGACACCAAGATGTCTCTGTCATTTCTAGAGTTTTGGAAGTTGCTTACAATGTACTTTCTGTTAACTTAGGTAATAGTCTATCCTTCTGGAGTCTTTGATGGAGTTGAAGAATTGATAGTTATAATTATAGTTTTCCTTAGTCATGCATGATAAAAGATAAAGTAGATATAAATATTGTAACTGTAATTCTTGCTTGATAAGTGTTTTGTTATATGTAATTTCAACTATGTTTAAGTTAAAACATAACTTTTTATTTAAGCAGAAAAGGGGAGGGGTTGTGAGATTCCCCTCTGTATGCTGTGATTACCATTGATTAAAAAAGAACTGCTTTGAGCCTATAGCATAGCAGGGCAGAACAGAAATAGGCAGGGAAAACTAAATTGAATGCTGGGAGAAAGGAAGCAGAGTCAAGGAGAAACCATGTAGCCCCATTGGACACAGATGCAGAAACTTTACCCAGTAAGTCACAGTTTTGTAGTGATACACAGATTGCTAGAAATGGGTTAAATTAAGATATAAGAGCCAATAAGAAGCTAGAGCTAATGGGCCAAGCAGTGATTTAAATAATATAGTTTTGGGGCTGAGCAGCCAGGAACCAACAAGCAGCCTCCTTGCAACACCAATCAGAGCAGACACTTCCTAAAACGGTCTGGAATTGCTAGCCTAAGGGCAAAGGAAAAGCTTCAATTTCAATGTATGGTGTGTTTTGAATGACTATTAACTTCTTCATGACAAGCCGTAGCAAGCCCTGGCTGTGCATGTTGAAGGAGACCGCTCTTTTGTTTTCTGGGTGCGTTCTCCTATTACAGTTTCATAAGTAAAACCTGGCCTTGTGGCACAGCCTTGTAATCTATGAAGATGCTGTCTATGCCACAGAGATGTGGACAGAGAATGTCATGCTAAGCATGGCTGAAAGAGGAAGGCAGTAGGGAGAGGTTATAGATGCAGTCCCGGGACGCTTCTACAGAGTCCCGCCTCCCCAGTCTTGACTACCCACCTTGGAAACCTAATATGGTTCATGTTTTAAAATAACATTGAACCCTATGGAGAGGCAGAGACAGCCACTGAGGAGCTGGTGTTGGAGAGGAGCCCAACAGACAGGGCAAGATTGTATTTTCATACACAGCTGGCCAGGATGCTGAGGAGCAGATGAGCTGGGGAAAGAAGGCAGCCTGCGAGGAGATCCTAAGTCCATGGGTTAGGAAACAGAGTCAACACCAGAGCTTTCTCCCTCGCTAAGAAAGAGAGCGGCAGGAGGGTTCCCTAGCTTGGAAGGTCAGCAAGAAGTAACACGTGGAAATGGTGCAAAGGAGGTATTGTGAAAAACTCCGTCTACCCCGAGCAACGCCAAGATTCATGAAAAGTGTGCACAGTGCCAGATAAAACACGTGCCTAGCCCTGCTTGCTGTGGAGTTGGGAGTTTGCTCAGAATCCCAGTGGGATCTCCATGACTAGGGGTGGTCATGGGATGTCCTAGGTGAGGATCCAGTAATAGTGGTGTACCAGAGGCCAGACTGGTGACTCATTGCCATGAATGCTTGCTAGTAAAGCTGATTGGACAGAAGGGTGTATTGTGTGACACACCACTCCGATGCCACTGGAATGATCGTAGAGGTGTTGGAGGGGAGGGAAAGATAGAGATGCGGAGAAAGCTTTTTTGCTTGCTTGTTTTGTTTTGTTCTTGTTTTGGTCCATTTGTTTGCTTGCTTTATTTTGTTTTGGTTTGATTTTTTAGATTTTCTTGGGGATAGGGGAGGGCTTGGGGGGACTGGGAGGTGAGTGGAATTGGGGTGCATGATGTGAAAATCCCAAAGAATCAATAAAGAAACTATGTTTTAAAAAAATAGAGTTTGGGGGCTGGAGAGATGACTCAGTGGTTAAGAGCATTGCCTGCTCTTCCAAAGGTCCTGAGATCAATTCCCAACAACCACATGGTGGCTCACAACCATCTGTAATGAAATCTGGTGCCCTCTTCTGGCCTGCAGACATACACACAGACAGAATATTGTATACATAATA
>JAQHUG010000279.1:1194632-1212700 GCA_028555095.1 Dicrostonyx torquatus | reverse complement strand
GTGCACATCTTCCCTCATTCTCCTTCTGGCGACACAAGTTGGAGCTTTGTAATGTGGGGTCCTAAAGATCTGTACTTAGTTCCCCAGTCTGCTTTTTCTCTGGTGAGTGACTTTCTCTTTTCTAGGTTTGTGAATCTTTCCTTCACATGTTCTCTTACGTTATGGTGCCCAACAGTTGGCCTGACTTTGTTTTTCCACCTTAAGTTCTGAACTTACCAGGTCCACCTTTTACGTGCTGTTGCTCTTTTGAAGCTATTCCCCCTGCCCCATTTGCTTCACGCGTGTCTGTAAGTGCTCATTTATCTCACATCTCAAGCCACCCAGCTGGGGAGCCACAGACCTCTTTGCTTCGAAGCAGGGGTAAAAGTCCAGGCCAGGCTCTTTATAGCTCTCCCCTGACTCCACAGGGAGAGAATTCAGCACAGCCCGGACAGGTGGAAGTACTGGTTTTCTCTGTGGCCAAAGAGACAGATTGAAGATCTTCTTAATAAAACTTCCCCGAGGTGTTTGCCTGCATCTCAGCAGTTACTATGTACGGCTACCACTACCTACCTCTACTTCCCTTTTCCTGCTCCTTTGGTTAGAGCAGCCTTCTCTTGGGGCCTTTTTTCTTTTGAAAATCTACTATCTATTGAGTTTCCCATGTATCAGTTTTCTAGAGGGGTTCATGGAAGATGGGGGAGGGCAGCTCACCACCATGCCATGTTTTATCTTTTAGGGTTCTCAGCTACCCTGACATTCTGCTGCTTTTCGCCATTAGGATCTTCCGTTGTTTTTATAACGCCCAAGAGTCTTGGCTGTGCTCAGAATGGAACAGGCAATAGGAAGAACTATATCTTCTTCATCTTGCTTCAGAACCAGAAGTCTGTCCTATAGTTTTTGAGAATCACTAATTACATTCTCTTTTCCAACAGACCCCTGTGTGTTGTGTAGTTGGGTTTTCCCTTGTCAAAAACATTTCATGTTCCTGTCTATACTGGTTAGTTTTTATTGTCAGTGCGACATGAACTAGAGATACCTGGGAAAAGTGAACTTTAATTGAAGAATTGTCTCCCTTGGATTGGCCTGTGGGCATGTCGGGGGGGGGCATTTTCTTCATTGATAACTGAAGTAAGAGGACCTAGCTCAATGGGGGTGTACCTTTCCTAGACGAGTAGTCCTAAGCTGTATTTTAAAAGACAGCTGAGAAAGCCACAGGCAAACAACGTAACAAGCAGCTTCCTCCGTGGCTTCTGCTTCAGTCACCTGCCTTGAGTTCCTGCTGCATGTCTGCACGATGGATTATAACCTGTGAGATAAAATAAAGCCTGCCCTTTTCAAGTTGGCTAGGACATGGTGATTGTCACAGTATAGAGCAGAGTCATACACAAAGTGAAGAAGACCAGACTGTTGTTTGGGGAAGATACTGAAAACATTGGAACACTGGGCTGGAAAATTCCCTGAGCACTCAAAACTCAGTGGGCTGTTCTGTGGGAGCTTAGACAACAGGAGCATAGAGAATGATGCAGACAACGGAGGCCTGCTTGGTGAAGTTTTCCAGGGAAGCAGACCTGCGGCAGGAGCTGGTGAGATGGCTCGTTGGTAGGGCCCCTTTTGCTCTTTGGTTCACAGAACCCACGTGACAGCTAACAACTATCTCTGTAACTCTAATCCCAGAAGTTCCTATGCTCTTGTCTGGCCTTCTTGAACCTACATGCATGTGCTCTACAGACATCCATGCAGGCAAAACACCCATGCACATAAAAAAAAAATCAAAGTAAGTAAATAATTAAAATTTAATTTGGAAGTGAACTTTACTGGGGTGAAGGATGAGGCCAACTGGGCCTGAGAAATTAGCTGTGCTTCTTGAGAGATTGGCATCGTTGAGGTGGAATCTTCTAGGCTAGGAAGTGTTGCCTCAGGGTCGGCAGTGGTACAAAGGGGACCAAGGCAACAGATCAAGCTGGCAGCAGAACTTGGCAAATAATGTATAAGAGCTGCCAAACTACACTGGGTTTGAAGCCATGAAGGGATTATGGAGGGCAGCTGAGGCTTGGTACCGTATGACATGGCTGAAGTCTCTACAGTGAGGATGGGGAGACCATTAGCGAAAGTACAGTTCAGTTACAGTGGACTCCCTGAGAGTTTGCAGGGCATGGACCAACTACTAAGGACAGTGGCTGGTGTGGAGTGCAGTCTGGCACTTGAATTTGTCTGTGTCTATGGAAGGCAGACCTGGAGAGGGGCTGATCAAGCCCTTTAGAGCCCTGAAGATCACACGTGGGTTCCAGATGTGAGACACTGAGCTGCAGAGTTTGGATTTACACTACTGAGATTGCGTTTTATTAAATACAATTATTTTTATATCCATATTCTTCCCTTTTAGAGTAAGAATGCATGTAACTTGTTTTCATTTTAACAGGAATCCGTAGTTATGACACTTGGAATTTTAAAGAGATCTTAAACTTTCAAAGTATTGACAGTTTTATAGATTGTGGAACTTTTAAAAGTTGGATTGTGTTTTAAATTATTCTATTAGTGATATCCTTAGATCTTAGGGACAAACAAGAAAGGAAAGGTTATGGTTTAAGACATGGCTTTTCCTAGTCGGGTTGACACAGACTAGGGACACCTGGGGGAACGGAACCTCTTACTTTTATCAGACTGTCTTGTGAGCATGTCTATGGGACATTTTCTTGGTCCCTAATCAATGCAGGAGGATTCAGACCTCTGTTGGAGGGACATCCTTGGACAAGGAGGCCTGAGCTGTATCAAAAGGTAACTGAGAAAGTTACGGAGAGCAAACAAGCAAACAGTGTTCCTCCATCTTGGTTTCTTTTGTTGAACTCTGATTTGAATTCCTGCTTCACCTTCCCTGGAGGGCGAAGGGTAATTTGTAAGATGAAACAATTTCATTTCTCCCTGAGTTTTACTTGGTCATGGTGTTTATCACAGCAACAGAAAGAAGATTAAAACACCATGCAGGCTTCCTCTGGTTGTGCGCACTCCACTCTCTGACCCTGTCACGTGGTATTGATCAGATGCGGCATGGGCAGTGACTGGCATTGGTTGAGGACTTACTGGGCAATCACCCCCCTATTCTAAGGATTTATCAATGTGAAGTCACGAATTCCTCATGATGACCTTCCTAGTTAGTCGCGTCCCTACTCAAATCCCACACATATGTCATCGAAATGCAGATGGAAGTCCTGTTGTCTGTTACCTTCTTTAGACAAGAGATGGTCTTAACTCACAATCCTACCTTTCAACTCCCCTTAAGTGAGAGAGACTTTGTTGATAGGCTTATGACTTCCTTTGGAGGTCTATAGAATGATGATTGCAACTGGACACAGCTGAAGAAGGCATCCGGAGATTATTTTGGAGTGAGAATTAAACCCAGATCCTCACACATCCCAGACAAGTGCCAAAGAGCCAAACAGTGGCACTGTGTAAAATATGTGCCAAGAAGAAGAAATCTTGAGCAAACGTAGATGATTGAAACAAACCTACCCCAGTGTCCCAGACTCATGGACACAGCAAAGCCTGCTCCGGATCAGGCACAGGGAAGTGGCAAAACTTTCCGCCAGTCATGTGTGGGTCTTGACAGTGTGTGTGGAAAAAGTAGATCGCTTATATTTTTGGTTGTGAGCCTAGCCTTTAACGGCTGAGCTATATTGGGTTGAAGATTAAATAAATGTAGTTAGTTACTTTCTTCTCATGACTTGGCCAATTTATTGATTGCATGGGAATTAGGCTAGTTGACTGAGATGGAGGGGGGAGGGCCTTGGGCTTCCGATAGGACAGGGTATCCTGCACCATCATAAGGAAGCAGGGGGAGAGCAGTGGGGCAGTGGGGGAGCGGGAGGGCCGGGAACAAGGGGAGTAAATGTAAATTTTTCTTTTAACAATAAAAATTTAAAAAAAAAAAGAAAAGAAAAAGTAGATCGCAGCTTGCTTCTCTGGGGTGCTTACAGCCTGAGACTGCTTTCTGATAAAGACCTGCACCCGAGCTTGGGTAAACCTACCTCCTTGTTTAGCTGCACACTATAATCTTTTCTCCTCATTCAGCTCCTCCTTGATTTAGATGTACAAGGTAAACAGAGAGCTGCTGGTGTGTCTCCGGCACAGCCCCCGGTTGGCCTCATTTGTAAGAGTCTCTGTGTGGTGATCCTTTCTTCATTCCCTACTGCCCCAGCTGAGGCAGTTCTAACTGTGCAAGAGGCACATCGGTCAGATGAGGGAACACCCCCGTGAGAAGCCCGAAAATAAAGAGAGGAGCGTAACTCTGTGCAATGGGTGTGAAACGGAGGACGCAGAATCTAGAGAGACAGCATACCTTCAAACTCTGAAGATTTTAAGGAACTGCAGAGATAGGGTAACTATATGACAGCATCAGTTCTTAGACTACATTCAGGAGACTGCTGCCCAGATTAGCTGAACCCACCTCCTTGTTCGGTTGTATGCAATAAACCTGTATCCACATTCAACTTCAGACAATAAACCTGCCTTCTAGTTCATATGTATAAAATCAACACCCTGAGCTTCTGGACCGCTGCTGGTGGAGCAGAGTTGGTGGCTCACGCAATTACGGTTTTTACATATGTGTGTCTGTATGTCTGTCCTCTGCTCATTCTGTCACTATCTGAGTCAGGTTTCTAGGACCTACCACGAGTTACAGCAAAAATATTTACAACCTGAGTGGGAGATCAATTTTTTCTTACGTAAGATTCTGGGTCCATTCTTTTGCAATAGCATAACACTCAGAGAGTCTGCAACTCTTCCTTCTCACCAGAGGCCTTGTCTCTCTGTTTTCCAGGCTGGGCTTCCCGATGATGCTCGTGTCCTGCACCATAGGGATGTGCTATCTCCTGATCGCCCATGTTGTGGTGGGATGGAATTAATAGCTGGCCATCAGCTGAAGACCAAGGGAAACCCGACCATCCCCAACATCAGCCGGGAGACTTCCCCACAACGCCTCTGCTCAGGACAAGGGCCTTGCCTCGCCACACATGGGAGTGGAGCTTGATCCATAACAGTGTCGTTCAGGGAGATGATGGGAAACCACAGTGTCCTTTCCCTGCAGACAAAACATGAGAAATACAAGTTAACTCACCAAGATTCCCGATGGAAAAATATGTATATTTCAAAACCATTTCTTGCAGTTCTATTTGAGATGGCGCAAGCCCACCCAGGTAGCTGTGCCTCTGCACTGTCAGTTCTCCTAAGGATAAACACAGGTTTTCTTTACATAACCCCCATTTTCAAATAGCCACCATTCAGTGTGTATTATACCCGTGAATATGTCTCTTTCTGGGAAGACACACGCCACTGTTAAGATAACATTTTGTGTATTTAAAAAATAAAGAATTCCGTGACAGAAGCTTTTGCGATTTATTTGCCATAGTGGTTTAGTTGACATCAAACTGCATTTTGTCCATTCCTATTTTTTTTTCTTTGGAGTTTTAAAATTAGTGCTTAGAAGCATAGTTATTTGATCTGCAGAAGACTAGAAATGTCTTTTAAGTAGCTGTTTCATATGAACCGCCTAGAACAACCATTGTCCATTGTGAGGATGCACACACTATTTCCATTGTTTCGTCAAAGCTTGATCGATATGCTCACCCCTGTTCTCCCGCTGTTCAGCAGTGTTTTAAGGTGTGGATCTTCTGTGCACCCATTCCATGTCAGACAGAAATATCAGATGGCAAGGAGCCAGAGGAAGCCTGGGCCTTGGCTGCTGTCTGCCTGCTTTCTTTTCTGGTGCCCTGGCTGTGCCCCGGAGACACTCTTTCAGTTCTCAGCTGTCTGTGTCTAACCATGAGACATGAAGGTGTCCACCAAGGACTACACACAGAAGAGCATCTAATTTTAAAAGGATTAAGGAGGAGCTTAGACTGCTTAGAAACGTAATGTAGGAGACCTTTCTAGTTGTATTTTCTATTGCTGATGCTCTCAGGGTGGATGTGGCTTTTCTAGAAATTAAGAGCATGTATTCCTCAAGTGGCAACCTCCATCCCTCCGGAAATACTGCCCCTGCATGCGGGAATATCTCAGTTCTGCGCCTGATTCCACTGGATTCAGGAATTATTTTTGAGTGTCTTTGAAGCAGTGGTAGATAGCATGTGCCATACTTTTATTTTAAACTTTGCCCTCAGCATTCCATGCATCTGCCTGTCTGTGCCTGATCTCGGGTACCGGATGAGCCCACGAGGAAGAGTACCTCGTGGTTGGTCCATCTCTCTTTCCTCTGCGTGCCAGAGTGGCCTTGATGTTCTGCCTCCTGCTCCCTTCTGCTCCCTCCACCAGTGCCTCTTCTCAATGCTCAAGCCATACTCCCATCTGCTCCTCAGTTCTTCCCATCTTGTTCTAGGCCACGTGGCTAATTCTTCTCCATTCGATCTTCAGACCCCTTTGGGCTTTCCCAACATTTAAATTCGATTTCTTTGGCTCCCACACCCTTCTCTCTACTTCATTTCCAACTTCCAACCCCAGCTGGACCATTGGTAACTGTGCAATTTCTTCCTCTCAAGCATTTCTCTGATGTCTCTTGTACTTCTGGCCACTTTCTCTGCTGATGTGGTTTGTTTACAATGTGAATTTTTCTCTCTCTCAGGATTCATGTGTGAGACACTTGGCCCCCAGTATGGTGGCTGTCAGAGATGGTAGAGTCTCTAAGAAGCAGAGCCTGGTGATGGGGGAATTCACACAGATCTCGTGGAGCACCTTTTAGTTCCTGCAGAGTAGGTTGTTATAACAAAGCAAGGCTGTCCCCTCCCTGCTCTTAAGCTTCCTGTTTCACTAAGTCATATCTCTGTTTGTATGGCGCAAAATATCCAGGAAATCTGGGATGCCGTGAAGAGACCAAATATAAAAGTAATAGGAATGGAGGAAGGAGAAGAAACACAGGTCAAAGATTTGGAAAAGTATTTTCAACAAAATCATAAAAGAAAATATCCTCAATTGAAAGAAGGAAGAGCCATCAAGACACAAAAAGCATACAGAACACCAAATAGAACTAGAAAAAATAATTCCCCACTACACATAATAATCAAATCACTAATGTACAGAACAAAGAAAGAATATTAAAGTTGGAAAGGAGAAAGACTAAGTAACATATAAAGGCAGATCTGTTAAAGTAATACCACACTTATCAATGGAGACTCTATAGTCAGGAGGGTCAAGCGAGATGTTCTCCAAACCATAGATGACAGCCTCGGTTATTATACCCAGCAAAATTTTCAATCGCAATAGATGGAAAAAGGAAACATTACATGATAAAGCCAAGTTTAAACAGTATCTATCTAAAAATCCAACTCTGCAAAAGGTGTGAGAAGGAAAACCTCAGCCTGAACAGGTTAGCTACATACAAGAAAACAAAAAGAATAATTGCATATCTGTCAATCAAAAGGAGGGGGACCCATACCATTACAACAAAATAAGAGGAGCCAATTAACCCTGTCCATTTATAGCTCTCAATTAATAGTCACAATTCCCAATAAAAGGACACAGACTGGATTATAAAACAGAATCCATCTTTCTGTTGCATCCAAGGAATACACCTTACCATCAAGGATAAGCATCACCTCGGGTTGTAAGAATGGAAAAAGATACTCCAAGCAAATGGACCCACGAAGCAAGCAGGTGTAGCCATTTTAGTATTTGAAACATTCTACTTCAAACTAAAACGAAGCAGAAGAGATAGAGTAGGATACTACGCACTCATCAAGGGGAAAATTCATCAGTAGGATAATGCAATTATAAACAGTTATGCACCAAACGTAAGAGTAACCAAGCTCTTAAAAGAAACACTATTACAGCTAAAATCACATATTGATCCTCACACAGTGGTAACTGGTGATTTAAATACCTCACTTTCAAGTTAGACAGGTCACCCAAACAGAAACTAAACAAACACCAGTGTTACATAATGCCACAAATCAACAAGTCCTAACAAATGCTGATGGAACATTCCATCCGAAGGCTAATGAACACTCTGTTCCCAAAAGCTCAAGAAACTTTATCCAAAGTTAATCATATATTAGGACACAAACCAGGTCTCAACAGCTACAGGAAAATCAAAATAATGCTGCATCCTATCTGATCACCTTGATTTGAAACTGGATACCAACAACAACAGAAGCAAAAGCAAGAATACAGACTCATGGAAACCGAACAGCTCACTGCTAAATGAAAATGGGTCAAGACAGGAGGAATGTAAAAGCTTCTTAGAATTGAGTGAAACTGAAAAAATAACATAGCACGATGTGGGGTATATTGCCGAAGACGACACCTTCATAACTTATTGACCATGCGGAAGCTGAGCTGGTGCCTACCTAGAGCCTTCCTCCCGCCACTGGCATGTGTTCATGGTACTGGAAGGGGCTCTGCACACTAACAAGGGGAAGGGTGAACACCAACCCAGCTACAAACTCTGCAATCTAAAACAGAGGTGTGGAGCTTTAATTAGAGAGGGGGAAATAGAGACAAAGGAGGGAATATAATAGACTAACAGTAGAGATGTCTGGGAACGACATAAGGAATTATACTAGTAACTGTCAACCTAAAACACGGCAAGTCTGCATCTTGGTTGTAACATTAGGGCCTGCTGGTTGGGCTTTCTGTTGGACCACCTGGTCCCCCCAGCCATTTAGTCCCAGAGAAAACCACACAGAGAGGTTTATATTAATGTTAAACTGATTGGCCCATTAGCTCAGGCTTCATATTAGCTCTTATAACTTACATTAGCCCATTACTCTAGTATATGTTAGCCACATGACTCAATACCTTTCTCAGCAGGGCTGGTCACATCCTGCTTCTTCAGTGGTCTGAGCAGGAGTGGGGAGAAATGGGATTCCTCCTTCCCAGCATTCTCCTGTTCTTATCGCCCCGCCTCTGCTTCCTGTCTGGTCGACCCACCTATACTTCCTGCCTGGCCAGTCAGTGTTTATTTAAAACACAATTGACAGAATACAGACAATTATCCCACACCACTTTGTCTCTCTCTGTATACAGATATAGACACAAATATAGATGTATAGGCATAGTTTAAAAGAAGTGACACCACTGGGCTGACACCACTCTTTCCAAGGGCAAAGACCATCTAACAATATCCCAACACAATCCCTTTTGAGTTATTGGTCAGGGTTTTCAAGGAGACTACCAAAACATACCTGTTATTATTGTTGCCCTTTGTTTCCTCTCAGAGGTGAAATGTGGGCCCCTGTTGCTGAAGATACCCTTAAGACCTAGCTCTCCAGTGTCAGGAGGCACCACCATATTAGCTGCAGAGAAGGGAAGCAACCAGAAGTCCCTCCTGTGACAATGCCTGTGAATTACGATGACAAGCAGAGGATGACAATCTTAACGTTGCAGTTGCTGTGTACGTACCTTGGTGGTAACCAACAGCTCTCTGTCTGGACTTTAGTGGTTTCCTTACAGGAATGTGATCTAGTCAACAAGAGGTTTCACCACACTGGGTACTGGAAACCCAGACAACTGAAGCTAGTGTTCAAGCCATGGGTCTTGGAGGGGAACTTACAACTGCCACTTTAGTAAACTGTCACAATCCTAGTGGTATTCTAAAGATCTGTCTGTCTACCCACAAAGTATGTCTTCAGTCCTCATCAGGGACACTTCTTTGCAACAGAAAGATCAATAAAGAAAACCACAACCCGTCAAACCACAGAGTTATATAGTCCCAGTTCCAACTGAAATACCCACAGCATAACTTCTGTACCTGTGGCTCAGGGGTAATGTTGGGATAGAGACTGGAAAGATGGCAGAAGCCAGAGGATCAGGGAGTTTGCTGTGAGATTGTCTCTTCTAGAAATGTCAAGGAAGCTACACTCAGAGGTTTCATCAATGTGGTGGCCAAAACAAGACCTGAACAAGGATGACACCGATAGACATGATAACATGTAATGAACATGATAACATGGAATAGATGTGATAACATGGAATAGACATGATAACATGGATAAAATCCATGATGGAAATCTCAACCCTACACTTATAACTACAGGCAACTGAGGTATGCTGAGAGCCAGAGAAATAGTCTTCCCAGGGAAGAGCACTTAAATTAGTTATCCAATAGCAAATGTTTAGTTCTGTATATGCATACATACATGCATGCATTCATATACAAATGAGCCCACACACATGCAGACAAATATGCAACATTACACAGACTGAGCAGGCTGTATTTATATATTTAGACAGATTATATCATTATATAATTTATTTTTAAAATTTACTTAAATAATTTCATCTATTTAATTTATATATTATTTATATAACTCAAGAGAGAGGAAGTACATGGTAGTGGTTGGAGAGAAGAAAGGGAAGAGGGAACTGATGCAATTAAATCTCAAAAAAATAAAAATTTAACAACAATAAAAGAACAATTAGGACATACAAGGAATTTGCTAACTTAACCCTTATTAGAAAAAGGGGAAAAAAGCATTTCAGAATTCAAGGGAACACATATATAAAGTTAAAATGTGTTGTGATAAATTTAGAACAATAATAAAAACAGAACCATTTACATTGTATTAGTCTTTGTAAGCAATATAGAACTAATTTATGCAGCCAGACTTGTGGGTCCTAGGCAAAGGCACTGCAATTTTGTATAGTAGGCATAGAATGCCCTTGTATAGTGTATAGTGCATTAGGGTGTCCCGGGATGCTCAGGATGCTGAGGGGTGTACTTTAAATATCGATGCCGTTTTTTTGTACCTTAGGATGAATCTGTACCCGTATTAAAAGACTTTCCATGTATGCTACCCAGGTTGAGTGTGGGACACCCAGACCTTGATCACGGATTTTAATTTTTTTCCCTTGGTCACTGTTTTTTCCCTAGGGAAGAAGGAAAGCAGAGATGATAACCTTCCTCCCAAGTTTCCAACTACAAACCATGCCATGATTCTGCCACAGTGCACTCTGGTTAACCAATGGATTTTGGGTTTCCTTATGGAGACTAGGCAATGGGTTCCTTACAGGAATGTGATCACTCCTCCTGCAGGTGACCACACCTAAAAGTCTTTCCCAACAAGGATGCAGGCTTGTCTGCTGCTCTAGTTTTTCCCCAACTCTATATATTTTAGGTCCCATCTCAGGCCACATAGAGTGGTAGGAAGCAGCTAGACACTCAGGGCAGAATCTGAATCTTGTGCCCTGTCCCCAGCCTCTTGGCTGGAGTGGAAACCGTCAACCATGTCACCTGGGATGATCTTTTGCAAGGGGAAACATTGAAACTCCTCAAAATGGTAATTTCTTGGCCCAGAGGGTCTCCCAACACTCACCAACATGTCCTCTATGCCATGCACGCTAACATGAGGCATAATTGTGTAAGAGAGGACCCCCGTAGCTTTTGCTAGTCTCCAATCTCATACATTTTTGCCTCCCATGGTAGAAAATCAATGAGGAATTTATACAGGAAATGAATTTAGTTGTTAGGAGGGAGCAGTTGCTCAGAGATCAGAAATGGTGGAGATGGAGATGCACTCTGCCTGGAGGGACAGAGGATGCAGGGTGTCTGAATTGGACAATTGCACTGGGAAGAAGCTCTGGAACATGAGTGGACCTCCCTCGCTGTCTTATGGATTCATTAGTTTATACACTATCTTAGCAGAAATGCAGCTACCCTGCAAGGTACCCGCCTGGCAGTAGATGGCCAGTGGCACTCACACCTCAGGCAGACTGCGTAGTTCAAACCTGGGCACCCTTTGTCACCTGGCAGACTCAGGTCAGGTTGCCTGAGGTCACTCTAGAGAGCTAAGTTAGATCAGGAGATGAGCGACACTGCCCTGGCTTCTGACGGGGTATTGTCAGATGCTCATCTGCAGGCCAGACCTGTTCCTGCTCCCTTTTCAGGAGCCACTAGAAGGTTCTTGTCTTCGTAAATTTTCTATTGCCGTGACGGAGCACCATACCCAAAAGCAACTTGTGGAGGGGGAAATCCCACTTCACATTACAGGTTGTCATTGTAGCAAGTCAGGGCAGGAAATCAAGGCAGGAGCCTGCCGGCAGGGATTGAAGCAGAGGCTCTGAAGGAAGACCGCCTATAGGCTTGCTTCCCATGGCTAGTTCTGTTTCTTTTTATACCACTCAGAACCAACCACCTGCCCAAGCATGGTACTACCCACAGTTGAATGGCCCCTCCCACACCAATCATTGATCAAAAAAAATGACCTAAGACTTTCTTAAAGACACATTTTATGGAGATATCTTTTGAATTGAGGTTCCCCTTTCTCAAATGACTCTAGCTTGTGTCAAGTTGACAGAAAAATAACCACCATAGTTACAATCCTCTCTTTGGCCTCTATGGCCACCGCAGTTCAGTGTTGGCCCAAACTGGCACTTGAGGCCTGGTAAACTGTCGTAAGCCCCACATTAGGGTAGTATCTGTTGGGGTTCAGACTCAATGTGGTTTGCATGGTCCAGGGTAGGGGTGTGTGGGTTAGAAATATTAGCCAGGAGGAACAGAGATAGGAAATAAAAGAAGACACAGTAGAACCAGGAGGAAAATCCAGCAAATACTGAATTCATTCACGATCATTTTCCATATGCTTATAAAACCACAATCCAAAAAGGGGGGAGGGGAGAAGGCAAAAGATTGCTTTAACATGCCATAAAGAACAAACAGAGCAATTACCTGCTTCAGTACCTGAAACATGAAGCAACTATATCCTGAGTTATCATTCTGTTGTTTAGGCAGACATGCAGTGACCACATAATAGATCAAGCATCCTGTAGGCAGCTACTCCCTGGGTCAAACCTCCTTGTGTATCCTTGAAGGAGCACGGATAGTCTTGAAAATTCTCTGACCTATGTTCAAGGTGAAACAGACCACCTCTGTGGGCCATCCCACACACTAACCACACCCTAGGCCAAGATATCTTGTTTGTAGCCACACCTTAAGTCAGATGTCTTGTCAATAACCTTGAAAGAGCAAGAGTAGGCTTACTGACTTTCAGCCCATTTCTGTGGGTCTCTCTAGTAAACAAAGGTCTGGATGATGCTCTGATGCCTGTGCCCACCTCAGGAGCTAAGGAAGATGCACAGCCTTTCTTGCATACAAACTTTTAGCAAACACACTGGGCTTATACAAGCAGCACTGGGCAGAATATAAACCCATGCAGTGGCCAGGGAAGCCTCCTCATATTGACTGAGGTTTTCTGTCCTGCCCAGTTCCCACAATCATTAAGCCCCAAAGAAATCACACAGAGGTCTACATTAACTATAAACTGATTGGTCCATTAGCTCAGGCTTTGTATTAGCTCTTATAACATATATTAGCCCATTATTCTTGTCTATGCTAGCCACATGGCTTGGTACCTTTTTCAGCGAGGCAGTCACAACTTGCTTCTTCTGTGGTTAGCTCACAACTGCAGAGGAATGGGCTTCCACCTTCCCAGAATTCTCCTGTTCTCATTGACCCGCCTCTACTTCCTGTCTGGTTGTCCCGCCTCTACTTCATGCCTGGCTACTGACCAATCAGCATTTATTTAAAATATAATTGACAGAATACAGACCATTCTTCCTCACCATCCTCAAATGTTGATTTTGCTTTCAGTCTATGCTGGAAAGAATTGAAAAGAAGCTTTCTAATTAGGAATCCTCTAACATAGCCTCAGGAGGTGACTCCATTCCCTGAACACTGCACATCCCACCCAGTCTCTAAGAAGCAATCCTTCTGTTTACCTGTCAGAGTCCTGCCTGAGTTGAGTTCAGAATGTCATTTAGGACATTCAGTGGTACTGCCATTTTGAGGGTATGTGTGTAGGCCCACTTTGGACCAAACATTCCAGTTTTTTTAATGATAAGTGAGTGGCGGGGTGGTGGTGGTGGCACATTCTCTAGCTTCTTAAAGCTGGGAAGGGATATCATGGGGATACTAAGAAAGCTGGGGTGCAGGTAAAAGGTGGGCAGAGTCAAGCAGGCAGGTGATGGTAGGAGTCCAGGGAAAATTCTATTAGAAGCATCTGGTTTATTGACCACCGGATAATTTTGCCTGAAAGAACCTGAAGGGACAGTGTGTTGCAGAGTGTTATGTCAACTTGACACAACCTAAAGTCATCTGAGAGGAGGGAACCTTGATTAAGAAAATGCCTTCATAAGATCCAGCTGTAGGAAAACCAGTAGGCCATTTTTTTAACTAGTGATTGAAGTGGGAGGGCTCAGCTCATTGTGGGTGGGGCCATCCCTGGGTTGATAGTCCTGGGTTCTGTAAGAAAACAGGCAGAGCAAGCCATGAAGAGAAAGCCAGTAAGCAGTACCCTTGGTGGCCTCTGCAGCAGCTTTTGACTCTGGGTCCCTGCTCTGCTTGAGTTCCTGCTCTGTCTTCCTTTGATGATGACTGTGATGTGGAAGAGCAGACTGAGAAGCTGCTTCGGTCATGGCGTTTCGTCACAGCAATAGTAACGCTGACTAAGACAGGCAGGGAGCAATCATCATTCTGAGAGGGATCGGGAACAGTGGGAGAAGGAGGGGTAGAAGACAGAGTCCCGAGGGAGACCGAAAGCACATCCCTGGAAGCTGCAGTTTGTGAAGCAGATCCTGGAAGGTTTTAATCCTCTCTTCTATGTGTCCAGGTGGTAGCATCATTCTTCATTAAGGAAGAGGCAAGTGCTCCGTCTTCCAGCTGTCAGGATCACCTGAGCAGGAGAAGGGAGCTGGCTATGCAGGAGTTGCAGGGCTCACATTGATTGATTCCTGGATGATGTCTGACAACTGAGTGGATAGATAGAGACCAGAGACAGAAATGAAGTTAAGTTGCTTAGGGGATCTTTATCTTGGGTGTAGACTTGAAATTTCCATCCAGAGCCTGTTGACCTGTGACAGATGGGTACAAGCCATGCCTCCCTACAGCTTACATGGTGTTTGGAAGCCGATGAAAAGAGATAAAAGTTCTTTAGATATATCAGCAGGAGCGCTGTCTGTAATTGGCACTGAAATCCTCATCGCAGGGAAAACAGTTACCAAATGTTTGCAAACAGTCCAAGCAGATTCATGCCTTTGAGCCATAGCAAAAATAAAGTCTGAAGATTATCAACATAAGCATGACCATTAATCTGTAAGAAGACAGAAAGGGAACAACGGCGGAGAAGAGCCAGAGGGTCTGGAAGATGGTTGTGGGCTGGAAGCATGAATGCTCTTTCCTCTTTCCTCTCTTCTATCATTCACACATCACCCCCTGAGGAGGACCGGGTAGATACAGATGGGCACATCACCACCTTAAGACATTTGGATAGATAGAGATTGGACAGAGATGTTCTCAGCACAACAAGATGTACTTTTAAGTCCATATTTGGAAAAGAAAACAACCAAAAGAAATTCAAAATTCTTGAGCCCATGACTATGATCATTTTTTTTTATAAAAAGCTTTGGCAGTCACTGTTTATAACTGTCGCCATGACCAGCTTAATAACTTCCCAGAACTCCATGGATTAGTATGTTTGACTTCGAAGTTTTAATATCACATAACCCATCTGCAAGTTTCATGACCTTCATTCACTTTCTCAGATCCACACAGTTTGTAGAGTCCTACTGTTGTATCTGAAAATATCCCATTTTTTTCTCATCAGACACTGGAGCCACGCCAGTAGTCGCTGAAAAGGCAAGCCCTTTCAGTAAGTAAGAGCAGGCACAGTGGTTTGGGGTTTGCTTGTCCCTTGAAACCTGTTTGTGACTTTGCCTTTCTCAGCAGGAAGTCCCCACCAGCAAGGCCTGTTTTTCATACTTGAAACCAACTTAAGATGACAGACAATTGTGTCAGCTCTTAAGCTTTTTTAAATTCTTGTTTACTTTAAGAGATTTGAATAATTAAACTTTTCTTTAAAGTCTCAAATTTGTGTTAGCCACAAGCAATGTGTCTATCTTTGCACCCAAAGTTGTAAAGGCAGAACTGACCTCTGGGTAGTGGTAGCACATACCTTTATTTACTTTATTTTTTTTTCTTTATTGTTAGAAGAAAAATTCACACTTCCTCTCCTTGTCCCAGGCCCTCCCGCTCCCCCAGCACCCCACCTCCCTCCCCCTGCTTCCTTAAGAAGGGGCAGAGTACCCTGCCCTGTGGGAAGCCCAAGGCCCTCCCCACTCCATCCCGGCCTAAGAAGATGTAGCACATACCTTTAATCCCAGCACTCAGGAAGCAGAGGCAGGTGGATGCCTGTGAGTTGGGGGCCAGCCTGGTCTACAGAGCGAGTTCCAGGACAGGCTCCAAAGATACAGAGGAACCCTGTCTAGAAAAACACAAAACAAAAACAAACAAGCAAACAAGACAGAACCGACCAGGCAGTAATCCCGGAAGGACTTGGCAAGGTCTCACTTCCTGCTGCAGCAGCAGGTGTCAGGGCTCTTAAATTGAAGTGAAGATAGGGCCAGGGTAAGAAGAGGCCAGCCATCAACACTCACCACAGAGATCTGGGATGGAGAGGTTTTACTGGAGGGAGCACAGGTGATCACAAAAGACTAAGTGGTCTCTGGATCAATTAAAAATGCCAGAGACATAGGCAGCTGTAGGGACAGTCAGTCCACTGGGGGAGCCCTAGGTCACAGGATAGTCAGTTTTTAGCTGTCATATACATTAGTATCAGTCTTTGACCACAAGAACCAGAAGATCAGAGAGATTTTCCTGTGGAGGAGAAACTTGAGAACTGATCTACTTTGGTGACATGACCCAGAGTGGGACAGCCAACTCTCCAGTGTCCAGCCTAGCCACAGTTTGAATAGGGCCCTGTCAAAAACCGGTCAAGCATGGGGCAATTCTCTGCCCAGTGGCCAGTGTCGCCACACCAGAAGTAGGTTCCAAGTGGAGTCCGTTGGAGCCCCATCTCCCTGGGAGATGGCCTCAGGGATGCTGCCAGAAGCTGGTATTTCTGTCTACCACAGGAAGTCTTCTTCACTCTCGCCAGCTCTCCCTTTCAATAAATACCTTAAACTGGCATATTCAGCAGACCTCTCTGGGTAGATTATCTAGTACCTGATTCTTGACTACTGTTTTACAATAAACAAACTTGATTTATTTTCAGTTACATGCTTCAGGTGTAACTTTGACAACATATACAAAAGGCTAAAGCTTGTCCCTATAAATAAATTATAATTGTATTTCACATGACTGCAGACATTTCTGAGTACATTTGTTAATTTATAAGGTGACTGACCGTTAACTTGTATGTCATAATTATCTCTAACAGCTTCCAATAAGTTAGTAAATTTTATAAAATTGGGTTTTCATAGATTTATCCTTGTTAAGGTTTAGCCTTAAAACATACTTTTGAGTTGAAAATTCTTTAGTATCAGAATAAATTTAAACCATAAATACAGTACACAGAGGGACTGGGGAACCTCACTTTCCTGATCCTTATTTACAGAGTATCACAGTTTTTTTTTATATGACTCAGTTTCTCCAAATAGCTAAAGCTTAATAAAGTCAGCAAAGACACAAATGGTCACACTTGATACTTAACTCAGTTTCTGTTAGCCTGAGTAGACCTTAGGAATTCATAAAACTTGTGACCAAACATAGTTAGTGAGTCCTATTTTTCATAAATTAGAGTTAAGTCCAAGTTACCTATATAGTATACTGTAGCAAATCTATTTTTCTTAAATAAGGATTAAATCCAAGTTATTGACTGAGATTTCTGTCACACACAGTCCCATAGTGTTTAGTCCCAAATAAACACACAGAGGCCTACATTAATTATAAACTGATTGGTCTAGTAGCTCAGGCTTCTTATTAACACTTATATTAGCCCATAGTACTTGCCTGTTAGCTTGGTACCTTTTTTGGCGAGGCAGTCACATCTTGCTTGCTCTGTGTTTGGCTTCTTCTCTGTCTGGATGATGACTACAGACTGAAATTTCTCTCTTCCCAGAGTTCTCATTGCCCCACCTCTACTTCCTGCCTGGTCATCCCACCTATACTTCCTGCTTGGCTACTGGCCAGTCAGCATTTTTTAAAAAATAATACAAGTGACAGGATAAAAGACCATTGTCCCACAGCACTTCCCCCTCCCTTTTTTTAAAAAAAAAACTCTGAATCTAATTTCCTTTGTTTAGCTTTTCTCCTGACCATTATTCATAACAAC
>JAQHUG010000279.1:1141256-1159950 GCA_028555095.1 Dicrostonyx torquatus | reverse complement strand
AATTTATGAATATAGCAAATATCATCAAGCATCATTACACTGAGTTTCCCCCCCCCCCCGGTATTGTTTGGCTCTTTCTTAGGTCTCTGGGCTATCCTGCTTCTGGATCCCGGGCTTGCTTCCTCACCTTTTGGCTAAGATTAAGTGTAGTATCTATTCTTACCAGTTTAGCATCTGGTGCATCCTCTGTCCTTTCCATTTCTTCCGAGAGTGGGCACCTCCCCATCCCACCCCCACCTCCCGCCCCCCGCCAGGCTTCCCAGGCTGTCCTTTGTCTAAGCCAGAACCCTTGTCGGGTACTCCAGGGCTGTGACATTGTTACAGAAACAATGTACATTCCCAGTCAGAAATCTCTGCACACATAGAGGGCAGCACAGGAAAAGCTCTGCCCTGTAGTGAACTTCTGGCTCTGGCTAACACTCAAAGAAGAGCATCCACGAACAGGAAGTCTTAGTAACGTATGCACACCTTAGGCGTATGCATTATGCAAACCCTGCCATCCATAAGATCCTTTTGAATACTGACCCAGGTTACAATTTGAGCAATTTAAACACAGACAGGAGACTGAAAGTCTGGCCATTTGGGCAGATGGGAGATTTCCACCACAAAGTCCTGCCAGAATTATTTCATAAGTACACCAGGATTGTTCCTTTTGAATAGTTGTTAGCCAGGGTCATCTTACCCACCTGTCAGAATTATGTTTTTCCTGATAAGAGCTGAGGCATTCACAGGCGGCCCCCAGCTTAGTGGTAGCTGTGACTCTGCTCTGCCCCCTTGAGCTACCTCTTAGAGGCGCATTATCTGACGTGGGGATGGGCCTGATGGCTGGTTTAAGTCAGGATTGTTGTGGGAAGAGAGCCTGTTTGGAGGACAGTCTTAGTGAATAAGCATTAGCAGAAACTCTCGGCAGTCCTAAACCTCAGTTATGGGATAGAAGTTTCTAGCTCACAGCTTCTAACACGTGGTTAGTACACAACTTACCCTCCAGTCATGTTGGACACTGTGCTCCTTAGCTAAATCCTACTTTGTTTAACGTAATATTCCCTGAGCAAGTTTGTTGGTATATCTTATGTAGCATCAGCTTGGCTACTTCAAGTTTCTCCTTCATCAACACAGAGGAGACTTGGATCTTCTCACTGGATGTCCTATTTACTATTCTGCTTCTATGGAGAGAAGCCATGGTCAAGGCAAATCTTATAAAAGGAAACATTGAACTGGGGACTCCCTTGTGGTTTTAGAGGGTTAGTTCAGGCCTCGTGCTGGAGCAGAGAGCTTTATATCCTGATCCTGCAGGCAGCAGGGAATGTTTGGTCAGAAGCATCACCCCAGCTCCCTAACACTCCTTTATACAAAAGTCTGGATTGTTTTCCTGGGGGATTCACCCCAGCTTCTGGCATTAGACCCCTCCCCAGGGAAGGTCAAGAAAGCCTGCCAAACAGTGACTCCTCCCCAGGAAGGGTCAAGAAAGCCCGCCAAAGGGTAACACCTCCCAGGGAAGGTCAAGACCATTCCCACAGGACCCCAGAGAAAGAACATATGGTCTTAAGGTTTTGCATGGTCTCCCCTTCTCTCTCTTCCCTCCACCATGTTTTCCTGGAGCCACCTGGGAGTAAGGGCATTTTATTAAACATGGGCATCTTTTATTTGGTCTGATTTGGTTTTATTGGAATTATTTGCATCAGTGGAGAGGTTTGGCTTAAGACAAAATACCTAACATTTGGAGGTTCCAACGGGGGAATGAGGCTGTTTTTCCCACAGGCCCAGGGCCGTGTGTTGGAAAATGCCCTTCTTGTGCATGCTCTCTGCCAGGCTAAGATTGGCTTTGTCTCGGGGTGTTTCCCTTTTTAAGCACCTAGGGTCCAGGAGCCCATTTGCGCTTTCTTATTTTCTGTGGGAGTCATGGTCATGCCAGAGGTCCCATTCAAGTGGTGAGCCAGACCTCACTGAGATGGGACTGAGTGGATAGAGACATTTGCCACTCAATTTTCATGAACCCCCCTGCTTTTGACTCTAGAGCCCTGTCCCGGAAGATGCATTGCCACAGGTTTGAGTCCCAAGATTTGGCATAGATTTAGAAATGGGTTCTTGCAATTCTAAGCCAGATCCTCAAGTGCCCTTGGGCTGCCTTTTACAAAAATCCTTTTAAATTGGGGTTAACACCTAACATAAAAACAAACAAGGCTCCAAAAGGCTTTCTGGATGCAGTGCAATGCTCCAGCTCCTACTCCCATTCCCAGCTCCTCTCCTGGCTTCTCTAGCTGTTTGCTGTTCATTTCATACTGGGACTCTCTACCACAGATCCATTCTCCCCCATCCTTCCACTCTGAAACTGCATAGTTCTTCCATCCTTATGTTTCTGTTCCCTCTTGCAGCATCTGCTAATCTGGTTCCTAATGGGACCACCTATGTGCTTCCCTGGGTTCTGCCGCCTGCCTACACCAGGATTATAAGTTGGTTAGCTGACACTTTTTTTCCCCAATAAGGTTTTATTTGTCAGTCTGTTAAAATAGTAGCCACAGTATGCTTTTATGTCTATCTGTGTACGTGTGTTTGTTCCCAAAGTATGGTTATCCTATGTCTCTGTGTGTATGTGTGCATGTTTTAAGATCTGTAAAACTTATAACTCCGGATTACAACAGCTCTTAAAAAAATACAAACACGTGGGTAACCCCCATTTTGACCCCAGTGCCATCTTGGGTAAGAGTACCTACATGTGCTAGTATTCTTTGACTTATTAAAACATTCCTTTTAATTTTATTATATTTACTAGCATTGGTAAGCTGTAACTATTGGGTAAAATAGATGTCTAAATTTAATTAACAGGTAATGGTAACTAATTCTCAAGTGCCTTTACAGATCTGAGAGTATCGCATTTAACAAAAGAGCTTGTAACACAGAGACATGCCAGCTCCCACAGCATCCTACAGCTCCTCCAAAATGATATGTAGTTGCAAAGGACCTTCTGCCTCCAGGCTTGCCTTTGGGTTTGACAAAGCCACCCAAACAGCAAAAAGCGACCTTTTACCTCTTAAGCTTCCTGAATGCTTCACCCTGGGGATTGATCTTCTCATCCTGCCAAGACAGACTAAATCTTCCCCCCACAGGAAAATCTTTGGGTCTCCTGTACTCAGCAGCTAACAGTAAGTACTGTATCTAGGCTGGTATTCTCCAAGGACTAAGGAAAGACTTGGGATTGCCTGCATAACTAAAAGAGCTGTCTTATTTCTGCTCATTTATTCCCCTTAGGTCTGTCTAATGGCATTTGATGACTTAAGGTACTGGTAGCTCATTATTTCATTTGTTAAGTGTCCTGCTAAAATACAGACAGGTGTGCCTCTTTAACGGGCTTCATAGTTCACTACTAACAGGTTTCAGGTGTGTCTTCAGAGTTTCAGAGTTTCCAATTCAAGAAACAGCTGCCTGAGGTCTCCAGGAAGGCCGTAAACTGGAAGCTGCTCCAGCCACACCTCTCGCTGAGCATGAGTACTCCAACTCCCAGCTCTCCCCTCTCCCACGTTGCCCATGCCCGCAGGAAGCAGCCAGCCTTGACCTGGCAGAAGGAGTCTAAAATGTTTGGTTTAGGGGCTTCACCTCAGCTTGCTGGCATCCCCTTGTCCAAAAAGTCTGAAGTGTTTGGTCAGAAGCATCACCACAGCTCCCTAACACCCCTTTATACAAAAAGTCTGGATTGTTTACCTGGAGGCTTCACCCCAGCTCCTGGCATAAGACCCCCGTAGGGAGCATCAAGAAAGCCCACCAAGGGCTGGAGAGATGGCTCAGCAGTTAAGAGCATTGACTGCTCTTCCAGAGGACCCGGGTTCAATTTCCAGCACCCACATGGCAGCTCACAACTGTCTGGAAGGGATTTGACACCTTCACACCAATGCACATAAAAAATAAAGTTAATAAACCATAAAAAATATTTTAAAAAAAGAAAGCCCACCAAATGATAACCCCTCCCCAGGGAAGGCAAAGACCACTCCCACAGGCTATTTAAACTGTTCCCCAGAGGATGAACACATGCACATGGTCTCTGGGTTTTGCATTGTCTCCCCTTCTCTCTCTTCCCCTAGCCAAAGGGATTTAGACCAGCTTGCCCATTACCACTAAATGACAAGTTCTAAATATCATTCTTTGTGAGGCCTGTCTATGTTACCTTAGGTTAATGGTGTGACTATGTTCACATGGGGAATACTATAGAGAGGACTTTTATCTTATATGAACTAAAAAAAGTACATATATGCTATGCCATGGTACATGGCCTAGCAGTATGTGAATGGTATATCTGTACAGGGTGTTTAAGTATGATATTTGTGGTATGTGATAGCGGATACAATATGCATTGTGTGGCATGTGTGCATGAGTAAATGCATGTGTAGAGTTGAATCCAGGCAGATGTATGGAGACATTTTCCCAGTGGAGAGTCCCTCTCCCAACTGACTCTAGCTGGCGTCAAGTTGACATACAGCTACCCAACAAAAGCAGTCTCTTGTCATTGTGACCCACCCACAAACACATTGCTATCGAAACTTAAGCCTTTATTTCTTGTTTGTCTCCAAGACCTCATATTAATATCCTGATGTGGACATAGAACTTTCCACAGTCTTTACGTTTTCAAGTGTAAAAGTTCAGCCTCTTCAAAGTATCCAAAGTCTCTTTCAAAGTTCAAAACCTTTCCAAAATATCCAAATCCTCTCAATTATGGTCTCCTGTAAAATAAAAAACAAGCTAAAGGTTTCCTTATTCCAAAAGGGAAGAACAAGGATACAGTTACAATCAAATCAAAGCAAAACCAAAGTTTAACAGGATCAAAGTTTGGTGCTTGACGTCTGGGACTCACTGATCATCCTCCGGGCTCCAAAGGGTCTGGGTTACTTTTCTGGCTCTGCCCTCTGCAGAACACAGGACTTATCTTCTAGGCTCAGACTGGCTCAGCTCCACAGATATTGCTGTCCTTAGTGGAGACCCACAACGCTGGGGTCTCCACTCCAGCTGAGTTACACTTTCACCAATAGCCTCTTCTGTGCTCTCTTCAGAGACTCTAGCCCTCCCACATGGTGCCAAGCCTCAACTTCTCAACAGGATCCCCTCAATCGTGGGCTTCTATCTCAACTGAGGTTACAGGCTGACTGATGGCCTCTCCTAACCTCCTAGAGTACCAAGCATCAATGCTCCCCATGACCCCTTTATACCTCCAAAATCAGTACCTACTTGGAGACTCCTACATATTACCAAGTTTAGCTTGTCCTTGGTTCCCCACGAATCATGGTGTCTGCATGATCACCCTGAGTTTATCTCTTCTTAATCTTAGCTGATTATTCAGCCTAGATGACAAGTACTGATTGTCTCAGGAAAGCAAAGGTTTTGCTTTAGTGGTTCTAGTTCCTTATTGCTTATAGCCAATTCTTCAACCCCAGCTGGCCAGAATCCTTAATTTAAAATAAAAACTGGCTCAGATAGAGTCTCTAAGGGACACTAAAAATGTCCCTCTAAATTGCACAAGGCAGGCTTTCAGCATCTTCATTGCTCTCAACAGTCTGATCTTCAAAGTTCCCACCTAACAGCTCACTGAGCATGATCAGTAATGGTTTTTCTCTCTCAAGTTCAAAGGCCACCACAGCCCTTCCAAAATGATATGGTCAGATCTGTCCCAGGACTCCTGGTGTTCTATTTCTGTCTTCCTTGAAGCTCTATTGTATGACAAAACACCGTGACCAAAAGCAATATGGGGAGTGACTTGTATCTTCCAACAACACTGATGCCAGGTGCCATACTTCACCTGAGGCCAGAGCAGGAACTCAAGCAGAAACCATGGGGGAGTGCCTATTTCCAGCTTGTCCCTCATAGATTGCCCATGCTGCTTCTTCCTTATACAACACAGGACCACAGCCCATTGACCCACTCACAGTGGGCTTGACCCTCGCACATCAAGCATTCATCAAGAAAATGCCTACAGCCTTGCCTACAGGTCAATTTAAGGAGGCATTTTCTCAATTAAGATCTCTTCTTCCCAAATGGCTTGTGGCAAGTTGAGATAAAACTATCCAACACATGCTGTATGTGTGTTTGTGATGTAAAGTGGCATATGTGTGTGTGTGTGTGTGTGCTGTGTGTGTGGTGTGTGTGTGGTGTGTGTGTGTGTGCATCTATACATACACATATATGTTTTAGGTTTGGGTGTCTGTACAAATGGGATGTACTTGTGCTTGCAATATGTGTGTTATGTTTGTGCTTTGTATGTATGCTCTGAAAGTGTGTACTGAATGTGACTACGTGATGTGTTTGCGTGGTGTGCATATGTGGAGTGTTATATGGGCCTATGGTGTGTGGTGTGTGAGTTCATAGCTTGTGTCTCTGTTTGTGTACATGGTGTGCATGAGTTTGTACGTGAGTTCCTTACCTGACACCCTAGTTCCCTGTATTCAATAAGAAACTAGGAATCAGAAATTGACAAAGGAAAATGGATGTGCCTTTATGCTGACCAAACTGGGAGCTGTAGGTGTGGAAGAGAATGCTGAATTTCCTCAGCTTTGGAAGAATTGTCTCCTCATGCTGTTATAGCTGTTCTTTATTTTCTCTTGTCTTAAAAGAGAAGACTATCCTCTTCAAATAGCCTCTTTAATCTCACCGAACACACAGTGAACTTCAGTGTAAGCAAAAGCGAAGAAAGCTAGAAGTGAAATATAAATGTCTGTGAAACATTGGATTTCACCAAAAAACATCTGAAATCTTACAGCAAAATGCAATTTCCAGCTCCATTTAAAGACAATGCTCCCAGTTCTACCACAAGCACCCTTGTCCAGGACTGGGAAACGGTACCAAGTCATATGGCTGAACATAGATAAGAATTATGAGTGAATTTAAGTTGTAAGAGCTAGTTAGTAATAAGTTTGAGCTAATAGGCCAAATTGTTTGTAGTTACTATAAGCCTCTGTGTGTTTATGTGAGACTGAACAGATGCAGGACCAGGCAGGACAGAAACTTCCATCTACAGAGGACCATTAATTAGCGAAAAAGGCCATGGAAAGTAAAGCATGGGACTGTTGAAGTTTAGGCCTGTGACTTGGTACCTTTTCTCAGTAAGGCATTCTCATCTTGCTTCCTCTGTATCTGGTTGGTGATTGCATCTCTGCCTTTCCTCTTCCTAGAATTCTCCTAGTCTGGCTACTGATCAACATTTCATTAAACCAATACTAGTGGCAAATCTTTACAGTGTACAAGAGCATTCTCCCACAACATTTTCCACTCTTGTAATTTTTTTAAACCAAAACAAGAACTCTGAATATAATCTCCTTTGTTTATCTTTTTTTCCTGAGCATTATCTATAACAGCTTGTAACCAACTTTAAACAAACATATCCATTTTTTTTGTGTATGTGAATGTGGGCATAGTTTTCTAGACTACTTACTGCTGATTTGGGGCACTGATAATCTTATGGGAGACCCAAAGACAATTTAGAATTATGGTCAAGTTCTGACTGCAGTATTCTGTGAGGCTGGATCATCTCAGGCAGCAGTCTTGAGGCTGTTCTGGATGTAGAACTCAGAGGAAACTGCAACAGAGGTTCTCTGAGACATTGGATCATCTGGGCCATCTGTACTCACTGGAGACTTTTCAGGGGAATCTCCTTCCATCAAAATTTATTTTTCTTAACCAAGAATGAATCCATAGCCTCTCATTTTCTGTAGAAACAAAAGCAAAATGTCTTCTCCAAAGTGACATATCTTTTAACTTAAATTTTGAAGTCCAGGCATTTTCAAAATATGTAGATGAATTAATCCAGAAACTTTATGATCAAATGTCTTTTAGCAGCTGTTGCTCCTTCTTTAGCAGTCAAACAATTTCATGACAACACAATAACGTACAGTATTCAAACTCTCTGTGTATTATTTACTCTCTGTGTAATTAAAGAGATCCACAAGAACCCAGAATAAATAATAACTCACAATGAGGGTAGTGAGCTGTGGTCTTCTGTTGGCACTGGAAGCTGTGAACCACCAACCAAAAGAGATATCAAGCAATTTATTGTCTGTATACCCTAATGGGCTGATATCCAAAAGGTCATTGGCTGAATGAATTATCATAACATCCATTGTAATGGACCATTGCATGACTTTGATCCCAACCCACAAAGTTTGCACTATACCTGTCTGTGCAGGTCCACTTGCAGAATGCCTTCTGTCTATTATAGTAATGCTTTCTCTGTGTGTTTTGCTTTCTGTCTGGTTATAAGAATGCTTCCTATGTCATACTTTTACCATGCCTTTGTGCAGCTTGTCCTTTATGCTTCCATTTGCCCTTTTGAGTCACACAAGAATGAAAAGTACCTCAAGCAAATGCATCATAAGGAAGTCTGAATGGCTGCTGACTGCCGGGCACTGCTTCTTTAGAGCCAGAAGGTCACTGACAATAATAAATGTGAAGTTTACCGATAACAGTTTGGGGGCCTCTGTGCTGACTGTCATGCGTGGGAGACACATGGATCCCTGATTGTGCCAGTGAATTTAGCTGCTCAGAGAGCTTTTCTCTCAAGAAGCCAAGGAGTTACGGCTCATAGCCACCAGAGAGCCTCCGTTAATTGGCCTGGCCATTAGCTCTAACTTGAAAGCTTGAAACAGACTTCTGCAAAAGCCTGGATGTCACCTCAGCGGTCAAACTTTGCTTCCTGTGTTTGGGTCTGTTGAAATGATAATTCCATTAAAGCTTTTCCTAGGATGATGAGCAGAGCGAATAAGGAGCCGTTGAGTACTCAGTGATCCCGTACGATAGTCTAGAAGTCAGAATAGTGCCTCTGAGGAGAGACTGGATGAAGGACAAATTTCCCTGGTGGTCAAGGGAAACCCGTGGCTAATTATAGAGCATTTAATTTATGCTCCAAGACGCAGCTGCTGACTCTTCAGGATGGTACCGGGCGATGTTCGGCAAAAGAACAGGTACTGCATGTTCACGTCCTGAGCCCTTGGAGCACTATTAACTCAAGCTGTGTGGATTGTTCTTGTTCAGTGTTCAACTCCGCCCTAAAACAAGCGCACAAAAGTCTGTGTAGATTCTTTATTCAATTCAAGGCTTCCTCTGCATATGGGCACAGTGACTATACTAATGAGATAAACAGTATTTTTCATGATCTTTTTGCAAACAAAATTATGATTCTACCAGAGAAAACAAACTTTACGACATATGTAGCACCAACACCATGGTGCTCTTATCTGTCCACATATTGAAAATGGGTCTGTGGTGGTATGACCTGTTTGGACAGTAGCAGTCTTAAAGACAAGACCTCGAGGCAAGGTTGGCCACAGCCGGTTCACAGTCATGTGCTTTTCTGTGCAGCTGTGTACTTATTTTCCAGTTCTGAAGCCGATTTTTGTATTGCACAGATCTGGGGATGTAGAATTATTTATATATTCTTCTTAAAAAAATCATCATTCTTCCTTTGCTCCTTCCTCTGCGTCTGCCTTTTACTCTCAGTTGAAGTCAGCCTATGGTTTACGAATTATTGGGTTCCCTATTTGCAACCATTTCCCTTCATTTTAGGAAAAGAAAAGATTTTGTTTGGGAAAATACTACAGCAACGGTTGTGATTGAGATTAGTCATAAAAATGACAAGGAAGTAGTATAGAGGTGGAGACTGATTTACTCTAAAATAGAAATTGAAGCCCAAGCGATGAAGAAAAAGAATAGTAGAGATGGCCCTTAAAATCAATACGCTTACTATGTGATTTTAGAATAAACTGTGTTTAAGTGCTTTAGAAGAAGCAGAATGAGCACAGCAAAACTAATGGGTTCGGGAGAGCTGCAGGGGACATTGTAAGGACACTACTGGGCACTTTGAAGACGTCCATGTGCTGGCTGGGAGTTTATCCTTTTCACCCATGGAGTGGTTCACACGTCAAGCTACCAAAAATTTATAAAACATGGCAGTCCACTTAATGCTGCTGTGTAGCAGATCATGGAACTTACTTAGAACAGAAACCCTGATGGTTTTGTGGGTTAGAGATCCAAGATCAGAGCATTGACATGTCAAGATGGTGCCATTGCTGAGCTAATGAGACAAGGTGGGCAAGGAAGGGATGTGTCTTCGCATGGTAGGATATGAGATGGACACAGAAAAGACACCCCTCAAATTCTGCCGTGGACACCCTAACTACCTCTAATTCACTCACGGGCATGGGTCCCTCGTGGCCTAAACATCTCCTGTTTTGATTAATCTCCCAACACCCTTGGGTTGATGATAAAGTTTCTCACATGTAAAATTTGGAAATAACAGATTCCAAATAAATTCAGAGAGCATTCACCAATGTGGGAAAGACGTAAGTGGGCCCAGTGACTGGAGGGCCAGCACACAAGCAAGGGGATCCCTTCATTCCAAGAGGACACTGGGGTTAAGATAGCACTTGGAGCTGCTTAGATGGAGGCTCCAGAAGATGCCAAGGGCAGGACTTTGAGGCGAGCACAGCCTAGGCAGCAGGCTGTGGGAGGGAGGTGGGTGGCCATAGAGAGGCAGGCGGGATGAGAAGGACTGTGCCAACAGTTCCTTGGGTTTGTGGGGATGGAACCTGAGAGACAAACTAAGAAATATGAACCATGAAAAGAGACCAGGATTGAGAAATTTTAGCCATTTTCCACATGTAGGACCATGTGCTTCTAGGGGCAAGGTCTTGAGCTTGAAATGAGTCAGTTCTACTGGTGACTGAAAGTGTGTCTCCTCCCTCCTAGGAAGCCTAAGGAGGTGGAGTTGGGACGGGGAGTCTTTGGGAGCTGGCTGGCTGTGAAGATGGTATAATTCCCAGAAGAATTAATGCCCTCCAAAGAAGAGATCCCAGCAAGGCACACTGTCCTTTCCATTGTGTGAAGACACAGGAACATGGCTTCCCATATGAACAGGGAAGAGGGCTCTCAGTAGACGCTGGATCTGCATTGATGTTAGCTTTCCAGCTTCCAGATCTGTGAGAGATAAACTGGCTTCTAGATCATCCAGCCACGCTGTTGTAACAGGGACACACATTATAGTGTGATCCAACTTAGTGAATTCTAAGTTTTTCTCATCAGACGCGGGTATACCCACAAACAGTTCTTGAACACAAGCTATTCATGGCTATATAAAAGTGTATTTATGAGTTATGAATTACCACATTCTACACAAACTTTCCTCTAGGAAGAGAAGAGGGGTGTCAGCCTTGACATTCTTCACATCAAACAAAGCTGTGTGCTCTGTTTCCTGAACACTTGGATTTGATTTCACTTAAACTATAAACTGAATTAAATTTTGACCCAAAGTCTGGCTAAGTAACTCCTGAATCTAGAATGTATAGTCACCTAAGACTAGCGTCTAAAATCCCCTTGCAAATGTTTCAGGAAGCCTTGAATGATGCCTGGAGTGGATGCCGCAATATGTGGCCCTCTCAGGTGACTGCAGAACAGGTCAAGGAATCAAGAGTCTTGGAGCATGGTGCCAGCTATTTTCCCTCTCAAAATGGAGGATGTGTGAGAGGCAGCAGGCAGGTGTGTGAGAGCAGGAGTTCAAATGAGATCTCATCCTTGATCTCCTTGCATGATCAACACATTTGCTGGGGCCACTTGTCAGCCTTGGAGAAAATCTCCACACACTTCACTCTCTGACTGGCTGTCTGAATGGAGATGGGATGTCACTCACGAGTGATGATCTAAACACCCATGCAGGGGAGTTAGTCCTCAGCATAAACACAGGAGTGTTTGACTATAGTGAGTGGTTACCATCAATCTGATCATAACACAATCGGCGATGGAGTCCATGGCTAGAGGAGACATTTTAAAAATAAGCTTTCAATTACCCCTCTCTCTCTCTCTCTCTCTCTCTCTCTCTCTGTGTGTGTGTGTGTGTGTGCGTGCGTGCGTGTGTCTATGTATGTACCAGAGGACAGCTTATAGGAGTCATTTTTCTCTTCCCATGTGTTTCCCATTTCCAGAGAACTGACTCAGGTCCTCAGGTTTGGTGACAGGCACCTTTGCTGGTCCTGTAGGTAGGATCTGTATCTACCCAGCATTCTATTCTCTCTAAGGTTCATCTATTTGCTTTTGCAATGGATAATATAAAAAGGTAAATATACATTTTCTATAGTTACTATTTCTCTTTCCAGCCTCCCAATATTTTCTAGTTTTCCCTCATTATAAGAAAGATTGCAAATACTTTCATAACATTTAAATTAGATAATTTTGATTGTTCCTTTGGGCACATCCTAAGCCTGAAACAATCACATGGAAAAGCAAATAATCAAAATACAGTTGGTAGAACTGCTTTCAAACTTGTGTGGTAAGAACATAGGTGGCATTGATATGTGTCCACAGAATTTTTGTCTGATGGGGACTCACACTTTACAGATGAGGTCTCATAAAGGCCAACAGCTGTGGAACTGGCATGAAGTGTCAACGTCACTGCTGCCGTAAAGCCCAGCTTGGCAAGGATATGGTCAGCATCAGAGCACACTGGGTGGGGTAGGAACAGGCAGCAGCTGGAAGTTGGCACTGGGAGCACTAAGAGAAAGATGGGGGAAAATGGGTAGAGATAAAGGCTAGGCTGGTGGGGCAGGGCTGCAGACAGCTTTGCAAGGCATCTGATTTCATCAGCTTATTGTCACCGAGACCAAGAATCTGACAAAAACCACTTTAGACAGGGATTTGCTTTGGCTTCACACTTCAGAGTCTTAGTCTGTGGTTTTCTTGCTCCATTACTTGGGACTTGAGGCAAGGTGGAACATCCTGACCATGGGAGCAGAGTGTTCCATGGAGACAGGAAGCAGAGATTGAAGAATGACCTTCAAAGTAGGATACCCTGTCTGTATCCTACTTCCTACAACTGAACCCCAATTCACACAGTTTTCAGGACCTCCCCAGATAGCATCAGCAGTTAGAGACGAAGTACTGACATATGAACCCATGGGAGACAGGTCATATTCAAATCCCATTTGGGGCTGCTGAGTCCATCTCACCCAGTGAGTATGTGGAGATGCCCAGCTGTCCTTGCTAGCTTTCTGCCGTTGTGGCTGACCACCAACCAGAACAACTTAGGACAGGGTCTATTTCACTTTCTAAGCAATTGCCTTAGTTAGGGTTTCTATTACTGTGAAGAGACACCATGACCACAACAGCTCTTCAAAAGGAAAACATTTCATTGTGTGGCTTGCGGTTTTGGAGGTTTAGTCCATTATCATCATGACTGGGCATGCTCGCAGGCAGGCAGACAAGCTGCTTAAGTAGGAGCTGAGAATTCTGCATCTTTGATCTGCAGGCAACAAGAAGGGAATTGAACTAGCCATAGCTTGAGCATAGGAGACCTCAAAGCCCACACCCACAAAATCCTCCAGCAAGGCCACACCTACACTTCAATAAGGCCACACCTAATAGTGCTCTCCCAATGAGTTTATGGGGACCAATTACACTAGCAACTGTTCATCACTGAGGGACAGCAGGTCAGGAACTCAAGCTAGGAGCCTGGAGGCAGGAGCTGAAGCGGGAGCCACAGAGGAATTCTTACTGACTTGCCCCTCATGACTTGCTTTTTTATACAATAGAGGACCACCCACTTAGGGGTAGCACTGTCCACATAATCTGTGCCCTTCCAAATCAATCACTAATCAAGGAAGTGCACCAACAAACTTGCCTGTAGGCCAAGTTCTTCTCATAGGAGGTTCCCTTCTCCTAGACACTAACTTGCTTCAAGTGATGAAAATTTAACTAGTATACCAGTGCCTGAAAACTAACCAGTATACCAGTACCCAAAAACTAACCAGTATACCAGTACCCAAAAACTAACCAGTATACCAGTACCCAAAAACTAACTAGTATACCAGCACCCAAAAACTAACCAGTATACCTGTCCTCAGCAGCTTAGAATCTGATTTTGAGGTTCTAACAAGCAAGTTAATTTCCGTACACGTTATAGCACCCGAGAAGAACACTAGGCCAAGGCTTCTTAACCAGAATTTCTGTAAAGTAACAGCTTCTCAAACTATTTTCTTAGTTGCTTTTCAATGGCTATGGCGAAATACCATGACCAAAAAAAGGTATGAAAGGAAGCATTTAATTGGCTCTCATGGTTTAGAGTCCATGACCATCATGTCTGGGAACATGACAGCAGGCAAGAGGCATAACACTGGAGCAGTAGTTGAGAGCTTACATAATAATCTATAAATATGAAACAGAAAGAGAGAGAGAGAGAGAGAGAGAGAGGAGAGAGAGAGAGAGAGTACTAACTGGGAATGGTGTGGGGTCTGGAAACATCAAAGTCCATGCCCAGTAACACATTTCCTCCAATAAGGCCACATCTCCTAATCCTTCCCAAGCAGTTCCACCAACTGGGGGGGTCAAGTCTTCACATATATGAGCCTATGGGGCCATTATCACTCAAACTACTATACTCTGCCCTCTGGTACCCAGAAACATGTGGCAATGTTATAATGAAAAATGTTCCGAAGTCCCCATCATCTTTCATAATCTCAACACAGTTTATAAATCCAAAGTCTCTTCTGAGTTTGAAGGCAATCAAACTGTAAAATCAAAAGGTGGATTCTATTTCTAATCTATAATGGCACACAGCTTACATCACTGTTCTAAAAGGAAAAAAAGTGGGAATAGTGAGGAAATAATGTACCAAAGCAAGACTAAAACCCAATAAAGTAAACACCAAATTCTTTAGCTCTATGCCTCATGCCAAAAGCTTAGACATGTCTGCCATTCCAGCTATGCTGACCACACTGTTCTTCTGTCTCTTGGACTGGTTCAGTTCCCTATACACAGCTCTCCTTGGCAGACATCCCACGACTCCCCAGCATCCTAGGATCTTTGTCACAATCCAGGTCTCGCTTTCACAGTTTCACACGGTGGCTTCTGGGCCTCCTTCTAGAGACTTCCTGCTCCAGCAGTTTTCCTTAACTGCAGAGGAAGAGTTCACACCCCCTTTGACTGTTGTATTCTTCTTGACTCTAAAGTTAGAACCATAAGACCAGCGCAGTTAAGTGTTGATTCACCTGGGCCTCCCTCCTTGATTGAATTTGAGACTTTCCTTTGTTATATGTGAATTTCTGTAATTCCTTAGGCATTTTATATTTGTGACTTGGAAGCTTAGCTGGGTGGGGTCTTCCAAGGTCATCACTCCCTTTATTTCACATTAGGCATTTTTTAAAACTTCTCTTGTCTTTGAACACAAGACTTGGCTCCAACATTCCATTTCCTAGGGCTTCCTTTCTCCTGAGATGCTACATTTTACATCTATTTTTGTCATTATTGTTCCTTCTCATTGTAGAGCTGCATAGGAGCAGTTGCTAGTTATCATGCTACAGAGTCAATATTAGGCTGTCTTGAAATCTCTGGTAATGTAATTTGCCCCAAAATTCTTCAATTTAGCTTCAGGCAAATTCATAGGACTAGGACAAAAAGCAGCCATATTCTTTGCCTAAATACCATAAGAATGGTCTTGAACCCAGTGACTAATATTGTTTTTCTATGAAACCTCTTGATCTGAGCCTCAATACTTTACATTGCTCCTATCATTACTGTCTTCCAAGTTCTTACCACAGTGGTCTATTAAGCTCGGCTTATAGTATTCAATGGCTTTTCTAGTCCAAAGTCTCAGAGTCTTCCACATTCCTCAAACAAACAGGACTGGTCAAGTCTGTCACAGCAATACCCCATTCCAACTTCTGTCTTAATTACTTTTTTATTGCAATAACATAACACATTGATCAGAGAAACTTAAGAAATTAGGGTTCATAACTGTCATGGTGAAGCATGCAGCAGATAGGTATGAATGGCTCTGGAGCAGTAGTCAAGAGCTTACATAAGGTATACAAGCATGATTCAGAGAGAGAGAGAGAGAGAGAGAGAGAGAGAGAGAGAGAGAGAGCTACTTGGAACAGTGTAGGTGTTTGAGACCTCAAATCCCACCTCTAATGACACACATTCTCCAACCAGACCACAGCTCCTAATCCTTCCCAAGCAGTTCCATCAACTAGAGACCAAGGACTCAGATACCTATGGGTCTTCTCATATGGGTCCCATTCTCACTCAAGCTACCACAAATATGTAGCACTAACATTGGAGTAAAGATAGGGAACACAGAAGTAAACAAAGAAGACCAAGGCAGTGGAAATCTCTTCACTTTATTCCCTGGATCCATCTATTCTTTAGCAAACCAGGTATCAAGTCATGGGAGTCCATGGTGGTGCACAATGTGAGAGTGGTCTCCAGTCTGCACTTGACTTTATTCTAGTTTTCTGCCACCTTTCCGTAGCTTTCAGCTTCCCCATACAGACAGCAGGAGGCTGCTACTGATAACTTGCAAACTCATCAAGTGGAAAAGGCGGAGCTTTCACGACATCTCTTGCACTGGGAGTCTGATTGCTCTGATGACTCAGCAGTAGTATGTTCCAAACTGCCAGACCCATTGCCTTAGAGAGTCCTGAGCTGTGGCTTCTTCTGAATGCAGGGCGTGCTTCCAGAAAACCTTGCTCCCGACATTTCACCCAGACCAAGCTTGTTTTGTTTGTTTCTGGTTAAAGACCCCTGATTGATGAGTGGTTTCCCACTAGCGCTGGATGTGTGGTCAGCTGCACTGTAATTAACTTCTGAGTGAAGATTAGCAGATGTGTTTGTTTTTCAACTGGCACATTGCTTACACTTAGGGACATGTGGTCCCATCGGAGTTCTATGTGTTACTCCTATGCCACTTGTTTGCCCCATAAAATAAGGCCAAGCCTTTCCTTATTCTACCTTTCATGGGAATGTGTACATTGGACAATTAAAAATATTTCCACTCTGTGTGAAAGCACTTTGATAATTCAGCTTTAGGGTGCATACACATATAGTCTATGAATAAAAACCCTGTAATATACAGTCTATTAATAATTCATATATATATATAATTGCTTCTTGGTCAGCTTGTTCTGTAATAACAAAATAACTGAGAATGGGATTCTTTTTAATAATCCTTTTTAGACAGTTTTGTGCTATATTCTCTAGGCCAGCCCTGACTTTCTGGGATCACCCCATTGTCTTTCCTTCAAGTCCCCAGTATGCTGCAGGTTTATGTCTTGTGCCTGGTTTAGAATTTATAATAAAAGATATTGATTATTTATAGTTATGCAGGCTAGGAAGTCTAAGATGTTGGAAGTTATGTTGTGTGGTAAGGGCTCCTCTATCAACACCATCTTTTCTTAGCGGAATTCCCATACTGTAGAAGATAGAGGGGGAACGTGCCTCAACAGGTTCTCTCCTGTCCTACCTCTGAGGGCAGAGTCTTCCGGACTCAATCACTTCCACCTGGCTTCATTCTTCCAATCACCACCTTGGGTTTCAGGTTGTCACATCTACTTCGGAGAGGAAGCTGTCATTGCCATAGCACACTTGCCAACAACATCCTGAGCCAAGGCATTCCTGAGACGAGGAATCCTTGTGACACCCCTAATTCAAGGTCACATTTTACTTGGAACAAGAGCCTGTTTTCAACTCTGTTTCTCACCAAGCACCATCTTAGTTATCACAACTGGAACGGGAGCAGATCAGCCCTCACATCTCAGAGTCACAGTGTCTTTGCCCCACACTGATGCTCCAGGCCGGAAATTCCTGATTCTGCAGCCGGGCAGATGGTGAAACGTTTTTGTTTTTTTGATGGAAGAGATTGGAAGATAAATGACACAAACCGGATCATCACAGAGCCGCCTAGCTCAGGGCTCTGGAGCTGGCTGCGGCTCCTAGATGAAAGCAAACCACAGCACCCCTTGTGCTGTTTCTGGACTGTGTGAATGGACGGTATCGCCAGAGGGGCAGACTGGACTGTGTGAGCGGACGGGTTCACCAGAGGGGGAGACTGGACTGTGTGAGCGGATGGGTTCACCAGAGGGGGAGACTGCAGCTGGAAGTGAATACTTAGACCACCAGGATAAAATGCGCCTTAGGAATGAGAAGAAAGTCATTGCCTCATAGAGAAAGGGGAGTTGGGCTGGAGAGAAAAGGACAGGGAGAGGAGCGTGCAGCTGTCCTGGCGCCATGGCCCCATGACCCCGCACAGGTGCTGGCTGGGGATCAGGTTCTTCCCCTGGGGATCAGAGTATCTTACTTCCATCGCCCCCAGCTTGACCAGGACATGTTATCAGGCTCTTTTCCCTGATTGCTGAGCAGTGGAAACTTAGGTCAGTCATTGATAAGAGTCTGTGCCTGGTTCATCCCAGATGCACATCATCCTCAAGCACCAGGTTGTGGAAGGCTCTGTTTAAGCTAATCTAGCCTACTGCAGCTTTGCCGTGCAAAATCTTCCATTTCAACGAAGTATGATGACTGTAACCTGGAGCCCCAGATACTTGAGGGTGAAACAGGAGGACTGAGTGCAGGGCAGCATAGCAAACACCCACTTTCTTTAAAAATTGAATTTGAACTAAAACTCTTAGGTAATTTGCTCAATTACTGTAGGTTGAAGATTTCCGGGTACATGTTACTATCATAATTTGCTAGCATTCTAAACGACTTGTTGAGGACCTGTTTCATGGTCACCACCACTTCCCTTTCCTCCCAATCTGGAGCCTCTTTGACTCTGTGGGTTTCTGATGATCAAATGGCCTGACAGGCTCTGAAGTCTACTGTGACATCACTCCATAGCTTACTGTGACATCACTGCAGTCTACTGTGACATCACTCCATAGCTTACTGTGACATCACTGCAGTCTAC
>JAQHUG010000279.1:1118996-1140536 GCA_028555095.1 Dicrostonyx torquatus | reverse complement strand
GTGACATTACTGCAGTCTAGTGTGACATCTTTCTACAGTCTACTGTGACATCACTGCAGTCTAGTGTGGCATCACTCTACAGTCTACTGTGACATAGCTCTGTAGTCTACTGTGACATCACTGCAGTCTACTGTGACATTACTACAGTCTAGTGTGACACCTCTCTATAGTCTACTGTGATGTTGCTCTGCAGTCTACTGTGACATTACTACAGTCTAGTGTGACACCTCTATAGTCTACTGTGACGTTGCTCTGCAGTCTACTGTGATGTTGCTCTGCAGTCTACTGTGACATCACTGCAGTCTAGTGTGACATTACTGCAGTCTAGTGTGACATGACTCTACAGTCTACTGTGACATCACTCTGCAGTCCACTGTGACATCGCTCAGCTACTCAAGTGAGCCTTCTGACTGAAGCAGTGTGGGAAAACTGGTTGGTGTGATGCTTTCATGGTCACCTCACCTTCTCCTCTTCCTTCTTTATTATTATTATTATTATTATTAT
Source organism: Dicrostonyx torquatus (assembly GCA_028555095.1). Lineage (NCBI taxonomy): Eukaryota > Metazoa > Chordata > Mammalia > Rodentia > Cricetidae > Dicrostonyx > Dicrostonyx torquatus. The sequence goes on along the minus strand of JAQHUG010000279.1, from coordinate 1,140,032 downwards.
TATTATTATTATTATTATATACATACTTAAGGGATGAGAGTAGCAAGACTCTTACTTACCTGAAGGGTTAACTGGGGATTGCTTCATCTCACACTCTTCCTTTGTCTCTCTGGAACTATTGCATCTTCTCAGGAGTCCATTTCTCTCCCAGTAAAGCAGAATTTAGATCAGAAAGCCCCAATCACTCTACGGACACTATTTTCGGGTTCCATGCCTTTACATCTGCAATGTTCATCCTTCCAGTGTCAACAATAACCACTGCTTCGGAGTGTAGGATTCTTTCATGAGATGCCATCTACATTCCTCCTTTGAAGGAAATCAAAGGACATCTCCACCACTTAAGGACTGTTGAGCCTTCTTGTATACCTAAAGACAGAGATTGACAAGGCAAGTGGCCTATCCCCATCTGCTGAGTAGCCAGGATGTTAAACATCCCTTTGAAGCACTTGCTGTACCTCCACTGAGTTGTACCATATAGTCTGCAGGCAGACTTTCTCCCTGCCAGTGTCCCCGAGGACCAGAATCCGAACTCTCCCCGGAGTAAAGGTTGTTGCTTCATAACATTTATACAAGAAAAGCTGCACTTGAAGCCCAGGATGCATTGCACCATATTTAATGTTTCTCCAGAGTACTAGGGAGTACAAGTAGTAGTATCATTGCCACTTATAACAGAGTCACCCAGAAAGATATGTCTTCACAATGTTTAGACTAAGGAAATAGTCAGTAACTAGCTTTAGGAAATTTAGTTTCCAAGTCATAGCGAGTGTTTCCAAAGTTGTCAAGCACTGCTTGAAAAACAACAATGATTCTGCCTGTATTATTAATGTTCTAAAACGAGAGGAATGTAGATTTATACTGTTGCATATGTATGTGAATGATGATTTGGTTTGCTCTACATAACAAATCTCTATATCCGTGTATATCTTTATACAGCTATAAATATGTTTGCATACCTATGCACATGAATATCATCAGTTCAGTCAATGTAGTAAGAGGTGCAGGCTGTGTTCCCAGCATCGGAGAGGAGAGGCCCTTTGTTCTGTCCCACCCGGCTCCCAGCCACTGGGCTAGCTTACATTTGAAATAACCACACGGAGATTGTATTAATTAAATTACTGCTTGGCCCATTGGTTTTAATCTCTTATACATATTAGTTTACCCCATATCTAGTAATCTGTGTATCACCACGTGGTTGTGGTTTACTGGGAAGATTCTAATCAAAGTCCATCTTGGGCTAGAGAAACATGGCATCTGCTCCAATGCCTTCTCTCTCACAGCTTTCCATTCTGTCTACTCTGCCCACCTAAGGGCTGCCCTATCAAAAGGCCATGGCGGTTTCTTTATTCAACCAATGAAAACAACAGAAATACAGAAGGACCTTTCTACACCAAATCAAGAAAACTGTTGGCAGATAGAATATAAAGTCCACTCTTTTATTTTGCCTGCCAACATATTCTTAATTGCTTCAGCTGTAGTCTCCTCTATTAGGCCACATCAACTGTCTCAGCTCTATGGTACAATAATAATTCTTATATTTCAGCAGAGTCTTGGCTGGTGCATTGTATATTGTAAGGAAATACTTGAGAAATGCCATGTGATACTGATGATCACCTTTTACTCTCGGGAACTGAATGACATGTTGCCCGTGAAGCTCCTGCAACCTGGGAAGAGATATGTCTTATAAATCATTGTTTCTACTTGGTAGCTTCTATATGAACTCTTCCTAGACAACACTCCAGCATATAAAGTATTCTTGCTATGGAATGTATAAACCAGGACATTCATTTTTTTTTACCGGAATTAAAATATTTATTTTCGTAGGAAGTCTAGGCAAAGCTGTTAACCACTGAGCCATCTCTAGAGCTTCCATAGTTTTCTAAGAAGTATTGAAATATTCTTCCCAGATGGCTGGTATGTAGATTGGTGACTGTTGGACCAAGGTTTCTTTCCATCCTACAACTGCTTGTTTGTTTGTTGCTCTAAAGCCAGGAGCTGGGAGCAATCTGGTCGTATCTGACTGTGTCCCACTTGGGGATGGTTCTACACTTTGTCCCTAATCCCACTCTGGTGTGATTCATAGATTAGGGAGTGCCTTTTGCAACTAGAGAAGTTCTGGGCACCATATCTTAGAAGTCTTTCTTGTAGTTTTAGATTACTTTAAAGAAAATCAAAGACATTCCTTTTGGTTACTTGAATTTCTGCAAGACTGAGTGTTTTACAAAGATAATGGCAACATGTGAGGCATAGTTCTCTTTAAGCGGTCTTATGAAGCCAATAAATTTGGACATGTGGATGTATATAAACATATTCATCTTTGTTCCTGGCACAGGACATTCATGATAGTTTATGCATCTGCCCTTAGGGAAGAAGAGAGAGAGAAAGAGAGATGGGGAGGGGCAACTGTAGAGAGTAGCTGTTCCCTCATACAAATTCCCTAGCAGATTCCTTTCTTTTTCTTCAAATAGAAAGTCATAACCTCCCACTTCCAGTCCCTGTCTTAGACAGAGACAGCCCTCGGGCCCCCAAAGGGAAACCAATCTGATTCTGTGTGTTGTTTATCGACTTTCATGTACTTAGCCGTATCTTGTCTATGGCTCATGCTTTCACTGTACCTTGTCCAATTCTGGTCCCAAAGAAAATGTTTCACAGTAAGTTGTAGAAAAGCAATATCAAGGCAAAATGTATCTATCTACCTGTACTTCTGGAGTGCTAGGACTTGTGTAGGCTCAGCCGGCTTCCTCCTCATGGGCAGAAAAACATGATTCCATGCTCACATTCCCGTCAGTATTCCTGATGTAGGCCTGCATCTACTGTTGAATTTGATGCAGTTGACTACCATATGTTAGCAACTCTCTCAATAATCATTAGTAAATCTCTTGACATGCTCTTCTATGAATGTATGAGAATTATGATTTTGCAGCTGTTAGCTTTCAACAGTATCCTGGAGACCCAACTCATCTCCTACCCCGAATAAGAACAGCATATTTCAATTTTTGTTAGCCAAGTAAAAATATAGTAGATCTCTGTTGCTTAGCAACAGCCCTGATTCTGAGCTGTGATCAGGGGTCAGCAATTGGGCCTTTGCTCGAATAAGGTGCACTGTGCTGAACAGAGAGAAGGAAGGAAAACCCAATATTTAGCTATGGTCATGTCTGAGTATCTCCAGCTTCCCAAGCCTTCGTTCAATCTCAAACACATGATTTTTATAAAGTTCAAGAGGGAAATCTCAGTTTTGATTCAGAGTTTCACAAAGTCTTGTTTTTTTTTTTAAATTTGTTTGTTTTGTTTTTTGTTTGTTTCTTTTTGTTTTAATAGACTCTGGGGAACAGCCCTTTGGCTCTGAGGTGTTCTTGACCAGGCTAGACAGGGTGGTGGTGATGTCTTCAAAGCTAGACTTCTTCAAGAAGGAGACATCCAGCAGGGTTTCCCTAGGAAATATGATGCTGAGTTGATGGCAGTTGCCTTACTTCCCTGGGAAGTGGCTCAGAAAACAAGCATGGGTTTTGTTACAGAACCTAGAACTTTCATTGGAACTTTACCTTGAGTTCTGTGCTCCCCTCAGAACAGGGCGTACTGTCTGTTACGGGGAACCACAATGTATGCCACCAGCACGACCATGAGGATGTCTGAGGCAAGGAAAGCAAGTAGAGCCCGCCCACCAGGTCTTCGGGTGTTACTGGGACATGATGAGACTCTAAGGAGCCTACCAGGTCCTCGGGTGTTACTGGGACATGATGAGACTCTAAGGAGCCCACCAGGTCTTCGGATGTTACTGGGACATGATGAGACTTTCAGGAGCCCACTGGGTCCTTGGGTGTTATTACTGGGACATGATGAGACTCTAAGGAGCCCACCAGATCCTTGGGTGTGATTACTGGGACATGATGAGACTCTAAGGAGTCTTCGGATGTTACTGGGACATGATGAGACTTCAAGGAGGTGGGAGCCTTTAGAAACCTGAGGTCATTTTGAACGAAAGGTGAGACTTGGACCTACTGCTTTTTCTCCATTCTCCCAGACTCAAGGCATGAGTATTTGCTCTAAACACGTTTTTGCTACCTCCATTGGCCACCCTTGTTAGCCCTGAGTTGGTGTCATTGACAAGCCTGTGAGCCACCAAGGCTTTGTATGAGCTAAGCAAACCTTTGTGAATTGATGGCCTCTGGTATGAGATGTAATGTGAAGCTCACTATCATACAAATAAAACATGACCTTGACCCCAGGAGGTAAGCCTGCAGGAGGTGAAGTAAAGCATCCATAACAAACAGCCAACACCAGGGAGGCCAGAAGAGTGACATCTTCAGCACACTCTTCCAAAGCCCTTGCTGCTGAAGAGACCTGAGGACGGGGATGATTGGATTCTGAGCCTCATTGTGGGATGTGCACTCATTCATGCTAGACCTTGCTCAAAGAGCACATCTGAAGAGATTTCTTCAACGCATACACATCCAAGGAAGAACTGAGCAGGTCAAGCTAAAGGAGTAAAGGAGGGAAGGACTCTGGGAAGTGATGGCATGCCTTTTGCTCTGCATGCCGTCGCAGAGATGCAGACCTCCTGGCCTTTGGAGTCACAGCAATCAGAAAGCAAGAAAGGAAGCAAGATGAGCAGCTCGGCAGGTGAATGGCAGGACAGCAAGGAGCTGTGCATCCCTGTCTAGGCTATGAGGTAGATGCCTCAGGAACGGAGGCAAGGCTTAGTAACCACAGTGGCAAGAAGAGGCAAATCTGGGAAATTGGGAACCCATAAGAGGGACAGGCCTTGCCACACAGTTTGAAGATGTCCAGGAGAATACACAGTCGTTCTTAATTACATGGGCTATCAAGTGACAGGCTTTCCTTCAGCAACTGTTCCATGGAAGGCAGAACATGTCCAAAACCAGCAACCGAGGCTGACCCTGGGTGCCACCGGAAAACCAATGTCAATTTTCACTCTACCATGCTGAAGCTATTGCAAGTCCTCAGTGCCGTGGGAGATGATCATGAGTCTCAGATACACTGGAGTACCTCCCTGTGCATGTCCACCATAGCAATGGGCAACACAGGCACCTAGGAAAAGGGTAACAGTAGCCAAAGTCTCGAAAATCTGGGTTTACTAAATGGCTCAAGATGGAAAAAGTTTTATTTTTCCCATTGCTGTTTATATGTTGTTAGCTAGCTACTAACTAGCTAGCTTTCCTTCCTGTACTTCCCTGTTCTTGTGGCCTTATTTTGCTCTGAAGGGCACTCCTTATTTAATGTCTGCAGCCTGCCCCAAGCAGCCACATCTGGGCCAGGACTTGTGCCAGAAAAAGGTCATCTGAACACCAGCATCTCTGTATCCTGACTGCTAAAAAATGTAGGTGACCATGACTGTTGAGCTGCTTCTGAAGTGTGGTGGCTGTCCTGCTAGCATTTCCTGACTACATGACATCACCTCACTTCTCACCCGATGGGTGATTAGAACCTGCAGCATCATTAAGAGAAGCTCTGAAGCAGATACAACCCCAACCCACTCCCTTTGGATGGGCTGGGAGGGGATCTCTTACTTCTGTTAGCTGCTACAGGACAATTCTGGGTATCCACCACAAGGCTGCTGATTTGAAACCACACAGTCTTTAAAATTATGTATTATAATTTTAATTTGTGTGTGTGTGTGTGTGTGTGTGTACTCATGCATGCATGTGTGCAGGAGGTATGATGTATAAATGGAAATCAGGACAACTTGTTGGGGTCAGTTTTCTCCTTTCACCACATAGGTGCTGGATGAACTCAGGGTTGGTGGCAAGCATCTTTGTTTTCAGAGCCATCTCAACAGGCTGCATACAGCCTTCTTCTAACCATGCAACCCCAGAACAGGAAGATCAAGGAGTGATTAGTGAGTCCAGAGATGTTTTGAGCTAAGTAGATTTACTGAGTGTTCTGAGACATCTTCCTTAGAGCTCAGCTTTCTGTGTGGAGTGGGGGCGTACTGATATAGGAAAAGTAGTCAAATTGATGCTATGAAGGACTTGCTAATAAACTTGCTTAGGAGATATAAAGCTACACAAAGTGGAATCCAGTTAAGGAGCACGGCCTCCAGCAGGGCCGGGAGATGAACGGTACACTGAGTAGGCTTCTCAGAGCCTGGTGCAAGGTTTCTGCTAACACTCTTCACCAAGACCGACTTCCCCATAACAAAGAACATAGCTCTAAGGTGCGGTCCAAGGAAGCGGTGCAGAGTCACAAAGGCCACTGAGTCCTCATCCACTACCAACACCTCTGAGCTCTTAGCAGGAAAAGCCTGATTCTGCCAGCGGCCAAGAGGCCCCTGGGTGACAACAATTAGAAAAGAAGAACATTGCTGCACTCGAGAAGTAGGTCTGGCCAGTCCCAACTCAGGGCTCTCTGGGCTGTGCTTCTGAAGTGCATGGTGTCTCTGTCTCAATAGGAACTTACCTTCCACCTCTTGTGGGGTAAGCAAGGGCAACAGAGTTAGGTTGGATGTTTTGGGAGTCTCTTAGCAGCTCTAACCAACACCTCCAAAGAGGGCTTCTCATATCTGGTATTGGGTTTTGTTAGGTGGTCTTTTGCTCTTTGGGGGAATTTTATCAGTCCAGATGAGAAAAGTTCATCATTACTATATATGTATATCCATATACTGAATTTATGTGCAATGTGCAATTTTAAAGGTAAATAGCTAATAAGATGATTTTTTAATATGGCTTTCGGTTTAATGACTTGCAGGTCATAGGTGATTATAAGCTCACAAAGGAACAAAGAGGAAAAAATATACTAGAGGTTAGACCCTCATAGGAACCAAGAACTCCATTCATCATAGAATCATTCATTATATTATCCTGTAACCTGATAACCTGATGTCTTTCTAAGAAGGAGAATACTTGTTAAGCTTTTCAGTTCGGTCACTCAGACCTGCAGTTGTGGATATGTAGATTATTGGGTTCAGTCTCACAGAGGAGCAAATGCCTTTTGGGTACAGATAGTGCTGAAAAACTGGCTCTGGAGATAGGATTTGGCCTGCCCATCTCAGACCCAAACGTATTTGTCTTCTCAAAATTTCCTCCAAAGCCCTTTTTCCAGTCTGGCTGTCCCCCACCCTGCCCCCAACTCTGTGATGGGGAGAAGAAGAAGATAGGAGACCACAAAAAGGAATTGTGTACTTAAGAACCGCTAAGAGGTAAACTATTTCCAATAGAGGCTACCAGTGTTTATCTGAAGCTGTAAGAATTGTCTATCATAAAACCAGCTAATGGGGTGCTCATAAGAAAAGGATAAATGGGATCCACTGCCCAAAATCTCTAAATAACTCTAACCCTATAGTTTTAACAGGGCTCCCTCAGCTAAGTTCTGTTAGATGCTAATAACGATCATGATAAGTAAGTCTATATGTTATATAAGTCATAAAGGCTGTCTTATTTTTCTGTAAGCTTTTACCTGAGGCTTACAAGGCCTAATAGTTTAACAGTATGCATACATATAATATTAATAAATGGCATTATTATGTAATTTGGAGTCAACCTTCTCTTGCTACGGTGATGCTTCACAATGTCTTCTAAGCTGAACAGCGGCTGTCTTCGGAACCCCAGCTTTGTCTGCCTACAACAATGGCAGTTGATCTTGTTAAATGTTACTGTTCCTTCAGGAAAGGGAAGCTAAGCAAGGCTGTGGCCCCTTTTCTAAGTGCCCTCCCATCATTTCTTCTAGCACGCCTGAACTGGGGGAGTCTCCAAGGTTCCCTGGGAAAGCTCGTGTGCACAGGCTAGAAGAACTAAGAGCAGGGGCATGGGCACCTGTGCAGATCCAGGAAAGCTGTGACACATGATAGGTAAAGTGTAAGACAGCTGAATGTTTCCAGCACTTAATAAAAAGTTTTGTTATCTAAAATTACAGTTACAGATGTTAGCTGTCTGAGGTCTCCCCACCCTGTTTGTTTGCTCTTGGTTATGAAGGATGTTCTCTCATTCAAAGTTATTGCTATTTGTGAAGCTCTTGCAGAGACATCAACCTTCTCAGGATCAGTGAGACCATACAGAAGGTATAAATTTGATGTTGTCTCTAAAAAAACCACTATTTTAAAATAGGATGAGTTATGTAAACAAAGATAGGGATATAATTCATAAAAGCTTGAAGTCAAGCCTCAAAAGGTCTGACTATATGGTATAGGATTTAAGGAGAATGAGACTTACAGGTAATATACCTAATAGTTAAAAGCTATTAATGCTGTTCTGGTTATAACGGTCTATTCATGTTCACGAAGACTGACTTTGTATGTATGTATGCCCAGTCATTTATGTCTTTGCTAGCTTTGTTGAGCTCCAGCTATTTGGAGAAACCGAGCCTTAACCCAAACTGTGATAAGAATTAATTGTACTCCTTTTCATTTATATAAATGTTTCCTTATGATAGCCAAACTTAATGTTCTCTCTTGTGATTATATTCTGTGTGATAAAATGAGCTACCTAAAAGATCCGTTAAGTTGCTGGACAGTGGTGGCACACACCTTTAATCCCAATACTTAAGAGGCAGAGGCAGGTGGACCCCTGTGAGTTCAAGGCCAGCCTGGTCTACAGAGTGATTCTGTAAAACATATTATAAAAGTCCCAGGCAAATGAGGTTAATCCATGGACTGTATTTGTGGTTTAAAGTGTATTTTGTTACTAAAAGAGCTTCAGCTAAAAAAAAAAAAAGTGATTTTTTTTTAAGTTTTAAAATATTAATGAATAAATTTACCTTGGTTTATAAAATATTAATCTTGTGAGTGTTGATGATATATACTGTTGAAACAAAAGGAATTAGGACTTACAAGTTAATGACTGGGCATTTTATATGTGATTGAATGCCCTTAATGTGCCCAGAACTGTATTTGTAGTTATACTAAGTACAAATGTAATTCATTTACAGAAACAAGATTGGAGGGAGAGAACCAATTTTATCTCCCATTATATGGTCCTCTGTACATGCTGCCAATGTTAAGCCTAATGCAGGTAACTCAAAACAAGCTTAAAAGTAAGCTTTGAGTTAGTTTAGAGTAAAATAATATTCAAAATCAGGTATATTAAAAAACTAGTTATGAAGAATGAAACTTGAGTAAAATGGGTTAAATTTACAATACAGCTCCAGGCTCAAGTCATGTTTTATCTCTTGGGTGGGACACAGACCCCAACAGACTAAATCACGTGCTAGCCTCAAGCCAAGATAAGGATGCCTGAGGAACTTGCTGGAGTGCTCTACTCCTGTCTCTGGCTGATAGGCCTGAATAGGGAAGCCTTCTCCTTATCCATAGAGATGACAAATTCCTCTCCGTATGTCACATGGCAGGGAAACAGCTTCTCTTGGAAAAAAGGAGGGTGTTGGAATCTGCACCCACACCCTGAATGTCACAAGCAAAAGAGAGATACCTAGCAATTACTCTACTCAATGTTTCCTGAACTGACAAATGGGGTTGCTGGTTCCATCAAGCTTTTCCTCTGGCTTTCAATTGTCAGTCCCGGGTTGACGGGTCAATCCCCGAGTCTCTAAGGAGTTCCCGGGAGAGCTTTAAATAACGAAGCAGACTGAACTATGGGTCCCCATTCAAACATTAAGTTCCAGGGGTCATTCTGTGAATCCACCATCCTCTGAGTAGAGAAGGCAACATTGACTGAGGAGTGGAGACCTGAGCTGTGAAAATCCACTCAGACAGGGCTCAGTCAGTCAGTCAGTTACAGATCGACGACAGGGCTATGTTCCGCAGTCCTTCTCACATTGCCAACCGGAAGCCAGTGGGTCTACGTGTGGCTGAAGCTTGAGAAATTCAGCAGGAGGCCTTTGGAAGTAGAGATCATGATCAGTCTCTTCCTCTCTTTGGGCTTATGGGTGGTATTAGTCGTGATGCTTAGGGCTAGCCACGATGGCGCCCCAGGACTGGTTATCTGGCTGGGGATGGTGGCCAGCACTCAGGAGGCAGAGGCAGGAGAATCTCTATGCGTTCAATGCCAGCCTGATCTACAAGAACTAGTTCCAGGAGAGGCTTCAAAACTACAGAGAAATCCTGTCTCATAAAAAAAAAAATTGATTACTTTAATGAGTTGTGCCTGGCTACTCATCCAAGTAACAGTTGGTCCTTGTAGATGATATCAATGTTTTCTTGCTGATGAAGAGAGATGATCACCCTGTAAAGGGCCTGAATTTACTAACTGCTGTGAAAGGGTGGGGAATGTATACCTTTCTGAATAAAGAATGCTTTTATTATGCTAACAAATCAGGAAGAGTCAGAATTTGGTAAAGCCTTTATACATGTGGAGGGTCTAGAAGGTTCCTTGTATTCTTGGCGAGGCTACTGAAATTGCAAAGCTCGGGTCTTCTTTGGCATAGCCTTTCTTCTGATCTTTCTAGGCGTGTTATTCACGCCCTGCATCCTGAAATGCTGGATCCAGGTTGTTAGCTCTCAAACAGGGCTATGAGCTACAAAGGGTTCTGACCTTGGAGCCAACCTAGAAAAAGAGGACCCTGAATGTCCAAATCCTTACGACACACAATTTTTAAATCGGAGCTTCATAAAGCATTTTGAATAGCTCCAATAGGGGGAATAACGCAAGACAAAACTGAAGTATTTAAAGTTATGTGCTTTGGAACCAGATGTGAAAGGATTTAAAGAACTTCCTGTGTGGATATATAAACCCGAGACCTATATAGGCTGGTAAAGCTTTCTGATTGGGGCCTCGCTCTCTTTTATGCATTACCCGGAACCAGTGATGTGCTGGTTTTTCCTTTATGATTAAACAGTTTTTCCTCAACTGATCTCTAAATTCCTGGAGTGGTTTCTGACCAGGCAGGCATTCGTTCTGTAACAACACTGTAGATAAATTTTACAGTTTAGAAAATGAAGGCATGATGACCATGATTGGGGTTTTACCATGTGAGGATGTGGCTCCAAGAGAATCTCAGTTCTTATCCTTACACTGAAGCAGAGTGGGGAACTATTTCCCGGCCTTCGCCACATCGCCTTATAAATACCCTGGAAGACTTCAGGCTTCTGCACGATGACTAGGTCCAGCTCTCTCTTGCTTTGCCCTTAGGGAAAGACAGGATAGGCAAACCCAGTTTCAGAGTCCAGGTTCAGTCTCTTGACATGCTACCCACAGCCCTGGACCAGTGAGTGTGTACAAAGCTGTACTGGAAAAAGTGGACAGAAAGTTGTCCTCAGTGGAAGAGTGCAGGGCTGGGCTTGATCGATCATCCTAGATGTAAAATTTATAAATTCTTTTGAGTTTCAGGCCAATTTGTTTTTTCGGGGAAGGCACTGGCTTGAGTTGAAAGGTACAAAGACAAGAAAACAATCTGATGGAGATGGCATTCTGTTTCAGCAAATTTAGATCTGACAAAACCAGAGTTGTTTTGCCTTAATTAACAAAGTAAGATGAAGATCTATCAGAGAGAGAAGCAGAAATAAAAGTTGTTAAAATATACCAGGTGCAGTAGCAAAAAAAGCAAGAAAACTGCTGAAAAGACAAAATAACAGTGTTGATGTCAGATATGGTAGAATTTAGGCCAAAATTTTCTACCTCAAACAAAGGTAAACATCTCTAGAAGGACAGACAATGGCCAACACTCATTACCATATCAACCATATCAGTATTCTCTGCTTCCTTGATCCTGGCTTGTGTGACCCAGAGTCTAGAGGAGGGGTGGAGCAGAAACTTGCTGCAGTCTGTTGAGTCAGGCCTGAGCTCAGTGCAGGACAGGCTAATGCTGAGAAATGGGTTCAGCAAGCCAGTAATTTATGTCAGCCTAGCCCCAACCATACTGGGTAAGCTCAACATAGAGTAATTCAACAATTTGATATGAGGACTATGACTTCCAGGAAACAAAATCAAAACAGTTACCTCTGTAATGAAAGATGGCATGCCTGAGCTTCTGGGATGTCACCAAAGCTCATGTCAGAATCATTTTTATGGGCCAGTGTTGGCGGAGGCTGCTTGTTCATTTCCTAACTACTCATATCTCAAATAATCACACAGAAACTATATTATTGGCAATATTGTTTGGCCAATAGCTTAAGTGTATTTCTAGCTAGTTCTTACATCTTAAATTAGACCATGTCTATTATTCTGTGTATTACCACAAGGTTCATGGTTTACCAGCAAGGTTCTGGCTGACAGCTTGTGTCTGTCTCCTCTGGTGGCTACATGGCATCTCTCTGAACTTGCCTTCTTTCTCCCAGCATTCAGTTTAGTTTTCCCACCTAGATCTATTCTTCCCTGTCATAGGCCAAAGCAGCTTTATTCATTGACCAATAAAAGCAACACATATACAGGAAGACCTCCCACATCAGGGCTAGCATAGAATTGCGAGCTAAATACAAACATTTGCGTGTCAGTATAAAAGCCAAGTAAGCCAACAGGGCGGGTGAGTGTTTGTGTGCAGTACGCATCTGTGTGATACATGTGTCCACATGTGTGTGTTTGTGTATGTTGTGTGTTTGTGTGCACATTCACGCACCTGAAGGGAAGCCCTAGAGGAGCCATGTTAGCCTCACCCTGAGATTGATGTAGAAATAAGGTCTTTCCTTTTCTTTTTTTCCTTCCTTCTTGCTCATGCCTGGTGAAGGGCATGCCTGGAGGTGGCACTCTGGGGATCCTGACAGCCATGCAAGCAGTTGACCTTTGCAAGTGATATTAAGTGACAAACACCGGCTATCCTGGCAAGATAAGAAATTCAGAAATAGAAAATTGAGACTTTCTCAGATGGTAGTTGAGATACAGTGGAAATCATGCTGGCTTCTGGTGAGCATGCTCTTCCAGGGTTTTAGGTGACTTATACTGTGCCTGTTGGGAGGAGAGTCAGAAAGGCCCCCGAGGTCTCTTTGATAAGGACACCGTCTTGATGTATAGCAGAGCAACATGGACAGAACAGCTTTCACACAACAGAAATTTGTTTCCCATTATCCTAAAGGCAGCAATTTAAGGCTAAGGCAGCAACACATCCATGTCTGGAAAGGGCTGCTCCTTAGTTCATAGGTCACTGGCAGTCTTCTTCACATATTATCAAATACTGGGAAACAGGGGCTCTTTAGGAGTCTTTTCATAAGAGATCTACCCAGGTATTCCAGTCACTGCCCAAAGGTCTTATGCACTCTAAATATTGTTATAATAGTGTTAATGCTCCTGTCAGTGGTGTGCATTCAGCATATAAACAGGCAAAGCCGACCACAGTCTGTCTGGGCAGCGGGCTAACCTGAAAGCAGAGGAATGGAGGAGATGGAATGGGTGGTCTAGTCATCATCAGAGAGGAGAGAGGGAGGCGGGCTCACCCCGACAGTATGGAATCAGTCAGCTTCATTTTGCTGTGACAAAGGTCGGGCATCATCAGCTTATGCCACACAAAGGTTTATTTTGGCACATAGTTTCCTAACATCTGCGGTTTCTTGGCTCAGTTGTTTCTGCATCTGGTTGAGATCATACCTTATGGTGGGAGCACATGGCAAAAGAAACTGCTTGCCTTGTGGTGGCAGGAAGGCAAGAGAGTGAGCTGGGAAGGAAGCAGGGTCCAAATACCTCTTAAGGACGCATCCTGCAGCCTACTTCCTCCCCAAAAAGTGACGCCGTTTCTCAGTGACACTGGCTAGAGAGCACATTTTTAACACACAGACCTCTGGGTGGCAATCTAGACCCAAATTACCATGTGCCCCACTGATAAAACTTCACCCACCCAGGCTCTGAGGGAGCCCTGGGTAGTACTGAGGCTGTCTCTGAGCCTCTGATTTATGACCGTAAAGGTTCATGACAACATTTCAGTTCAAGGCCACACATTGTAAGCCTGTACCACAGGTGTTGTTACAAAGTTGGATAGCAGAATTTAGGTGTCTGCTACCAATCCGTACTGTGTATGATCCTCAGAAAGCAGCTGGAGGGCAGCCATCGACTACTGTCGATGTAAATTGCTCCAAAATTACATCTGCAAAGCCAGTGTTGGCATAATTCGAAGCTGCTCATCTGAGAAGCAGATGGCTGAGTGGCACAGTCAGGGAAGATGTTCCAAACAGGGAAAGAGGAAATGGGTCCAGACAAGGAATTCGTCTCTCGCCAGGCAGTACTCCTCACAGCTCCATAGAGGCAGCATATGGGGGGCCCTATGTATATCTAAGCAAGGTCTAAAGGTAATACAGACCTTCAGAGGTGGAGTTTCAGTGAGGAATGCCTTCTTAGACTGGGTTCAGGTAATACATTTCGAAGAAAAGGGAGGTTTCAGTCGGCAGATGAAATGCCTTTCTTTCTGAGGACGAGACCGCAAAAATTCCAGAAAGATTGAAAATTTATAAGCACTTGCGTAATTCTGGAGGTGACTGGTTCCATCACCACCCTCACCACCATTGCCACCTTCATCACTATTATCTACCAGCAGATGATGGAAGGCTGAGATGGAATTCAACTTACATTGTAGGAATAAGCCGATTCTTTCCAAATAGGTGAACCCACTTTGTTGGAAAAGGGAAATGGTAGGGAGGGAACACTGATGTTAATGCCCAAGGGCTTCAACTGAGGCTCCCACTGGCACACACTGGTCATATCTGAGAACTATATAGCACTCTCTGCATTGGCAGGAAGAGATACTTTCCCCTGGCATACACCAACGGGGCTTCTGGTAGCAACAAGAAGACAGGTTGTCCTGAAGCTTTAGGAATGACCATGTATGAACTTGTGTGAGTCCACATATATGTATGCATATATATGTTTATGTGTGCTCAAGTACATGTGGGTAGTATCCATGTGTGTGTGAGCATATGTGTGTGTGAGTACCTGTGTGAGTACATGTGTGTGAGCACGCGTGTGGTGAGCACGCGTGTGAGAGCATGTGTGTGTGAGCACGTGTGTGTGAGAGCACGTGTGTGTGAGCACGTGTGTTAGAGCATGTGTGTGTGCACATGTGTGTATGAGCATATAGGAGAGAGTATATGCATATGCAGTCTTTACTCCAGTGTTTGAGTCTCAACCTCTGACCTTTGGGATGATTTTTCTTCCCCTCTATGCACCCCACATGCTCTTCTCTCACCCTCAGTGTCTTGTCTATAATGAGGTCACCTGGGTGAGAAATGACAAACCAGCATGCAGTGCCAGATTGTGTTTAGTGACAGGATTTTGAACTCCTGTAGAAGCCACTACCAAAGTGTCTACAGGGTTAGGGAAGATTCGCCAGGACCTGGTCGCCAACTGCCACCTCCTTTGACTTTTGCTGTTCACACCACAACTCAGGATCAATGGGAGCAAACTGAATCAACTGCGTAGAAAGGCCTGCTTCTTGCCATCTATCCAGAGTCTTCTGTCAGCGGGCTCCAGCTGGGTACCCTGGACAGGAACTTCCTCTGCTCCACTTTGAAGCCGTGGAGCTGCCGGAGTCAGACATGCTGAATCTTTGCTCGTAAGCCACTGCCACGTGGTGATATACAGATTCATAGAAATGGGTTACATTAATATAAGAGTTAGCCAATAAGAAGCTAGAGCTAATGGGCCAAGCAGTGTTTTAATTAATATAGTTTCTGTGTGGTTATTTTGGTTCTGGGTGGCTGGGACGAACAAGTGGCCTCCTCCTACACCTGAGTTAAGCCAGCATGGAGGCCAGTATTGGTGAGGACAGTGGTGCTTTAGAGGAAAGGTGAAGAAGTTGAGAGAGAGAGAGAGAGAGAGAGACAGAGAGAGAGAGAGAGAGAGAGAGAGAGAGAGAGAGAAGGAGGAAGAGGGAGAAGAGGAAGAGGAGGAGGAGGGAAAACAAAAAGTTGAGTGAGCCTGAGCAGATCCAGCTAAATGTCTTGATGTTTGTAGGGCCTGTGTTACCGGATGGGAGCAGAATTATGGGATGGAAAAGTACAGAATCTCATTAAAGTGGTAATATTCTGCCTATCTCTTTAGCATGACTTAAGCTGAGTCTGCCTTCATTACAGGTAGGTGGTCCCTTAGTCAGGTTATGAACCTGTCCAGTGGATTAACTCCTAAGGGAGGAGACAATGGCATGCTTCCACCCAGAAGTAGATTCCATTCTTAACTCTAAAACTTTTTCTTTTTGAGATGTGTTATGGCAGGATATTTGGCTGCCAAGATATCTAGGGAACAATTTGTCTGATAAGCAGTCCCACTCAGTGGTTCAACAATGGTTAATAATTTTGTGGCAACATAGAACAACCTTACAGATTGGTCTATTACTTTCTATTGATGTATTAGAGTAAATTTTAACATTTCGGAGCTGGTTGTTTCCATCCAAGGACACACAATAATATTGAGAAAAGACATACATCACTTCCGCCTTCTGATGAAAGACCAGCACTGTGGGAAGGGCTGTGATAGGAAGGGATGCCTGCAAAACCCCCATGGACTGGGACATGTGCTTGTCTCATGCTCTGCAGAACTGCTTCCTCTCTGTGAGTGCACTTGTAAAGCATGACCCATGCTGTGACATTTGTGAGGAGCAAATCGTTGACAACACTTACGCTCTAGTTTGGTTTCTACTGCTGTCAGAAAACATCAAGGTAACTTAGAGAAGGGAGGCTTTATGGGGTTTACAGCTCCAGAGGGACACTAGTCTATCATGTCAGGGAAGAGGCAGCAGGCAGCAGGCCTGGTGTCGGTGGTAACAAGCTTGAGCAATCTTGAACCGCAAGCAGGAAGCAGAGAAAATGGCCTGGAAATGGCACAAGGTTTTTAAACTCTCTAAGCCTGCCTCTAGTGACTTCACACTTCCTAAACCTCCCTCAATTAGGACCGTCAACTGTGGAGCAACTGCTCCAATTCTTGAGCCTGTGAGGACTTTTTCAGGCCACCACAACATGGTTCTTCCTATCGGGATGGTCTACATTAAACACTTCCGGTGTTGCTGTTGTTGCTGTAGTGAGAACTGATCTCTTGGTGCCTACTTGAGTGTCTATCACAAAATGATGCTCTCTATCTTGCTTGTTTTCTTTGTGATAAAATTTGGGGATTTTCTTCCTCTATGACCCCAGTACCCCTAACATCAAGGTGGGTTGGTGGGTGATACAGTTGGCCATAGCTGTTTACCTCTGGAATGTCTAGGAGTTAGAAAGAGGCCAAAACACTATTACAACAATTGTGGTGTTGATAAATTCTTGTTGGACCCATAAATAAGAAGAGAATGTTCAATAAATTCTTGTTGGACCCATAAATAAGAAGAGAATGTTCAACAATGAGTGGTTGATTTGGAGCTTTGAGGTCAGAGTTGAGCAACTGAGACAGAAACAATACCTGGGGTGTTTGCTGTCTGCCCCTAAAGAACATTCAACAGAAGAGTTCCCAGCCCAGGAGCAGACAGGAACTCTGGGAGCAAATCAGATCTGCCTGAATCCTTAGCAGTGGTTTCCTTTCTAGAGTCTCTGGAGAGACTGAGCCTAGGTTGAGTCTGGTAAGGAGATTCTTGCTACTGTATGCACTCTACCTTTCCCTCTCTGCCTTGCCCAGTGTGGTATGAAATTCCACAAAACACGTAGATTTTGTTCTTGAGGAAAACCCAACCAAGCATTGCCCAGTCTCAGGATTTTAGGGGCTGCATCATCTGCCTAGACTCTCATAGTAGCCTGGGATGGGATGGACAGATTTGGTGTATTAGTGAATGAGTAATTACAGTGTTCCTGTACTTTTGTGTTTCAGAATTGAGTCACATATGGGCTGTGAACACTTTAAGGTCAAAAAGGAATTTATTTTTTTAACCCTCAGGAATTTGGGAAATGACTGAAATTAAGACACACAATGTGGGGACTTCTCTTTTCTTTCCAGCTGTGGAGGACAATGTGTAAAGCAATTGAGAATTCAGGTCAGCCTGAAAGCTCACGACACAGCAGAGATTCATGAATATGGTCGATATCCATGTCCATGTGCTTGTCCTCCCAACTAGACAGATAAAGGCAGAGATGAAAACCTAGCAGCGTTTGGGGGTCTCCCTTGCCTGAAGCCTTGACGGACCACTGAAAGTTTTCAAATCCATAATGCTGTTTGCTGGGTGACATCAAGCCCATGTGAACAGCACTGGTGACTGAAGACAGAAGATGATTGAGTGACATCCTGAGACATTCAGGTGCCACTCAAAATGGATGAGAGTGGACCACCACCTTCTCAGATGCTGAGGCCATGGGGTACTGGGTCTAAACATAACTGACTGCAGTAAGCCACCATTCATAGAATCGTGCAGCTAGGGTTTTTTTTTCTGACAAGCATTTTCTCATTAATTCAGTTAGTAGAGAAATTATGAAACTTAAGTTATAAGCTCACTGGAGTTCATTTTGATTATCAGTTGATGTGGGAGTGTTTTCCTGTATTTTGTATTACTCTTATTGGTTGAATAAAGAGCTGCCTGGCTTATAGATAGGTTAGCCCTTAGGTGGGCGGAGTAGACAGAACGGAAGTTCTGGGAAGAGAGAAGGAAGTGAGCCAGACGCCATGAGCCACTGTAGCAGATGGATGCAGGTTAGACCTTTCCGGTACGTCACCACGTGGTGACTTACAGACTTTTATAATGGGTTAGTTTATGAGGTGAGGGCTAGCTGGGAAAAGGCTAGTGATAATAAGCCAGGCAGAGTTTAAATGAATACCGTCCTCACGTGGTTATTTCGGGTGCAGGCAACCAGCGGCGGCTGGGGAACATACAACCCACACTCCTCTCCCCTAATTTACAACAATCAGTGCAGTGTGTGATCCCGTGTTTGCAGTGAATTCTGTGCAAACAAGCCCCGTACTGCAACTCTGTGGGTGTGCAACTGTGCAGCTATGTGCAGAGTGTGACGGTGCAAATGGCTGCTTCAGGACTAGACATGCGCTTCATTGTAGAGTTTACCCCTTCTGCTCACACTTCTGTTAAAAAGGTAACTAAAAGAGACTCAAGAGCTTTCATGAAGATGTACTTGTCACCAGGAGTTGCAGCTCCACGTGGATTGATTGGCCCTCAAGACTTTCTTGGGGAAGAGACAGACTAAAGTGGAAGAGAATGACATAGACGGTCCCTTAGCAGGCCTCGCACAACACGTGTGTTTGTGTCTTCTATACACAGATGTACAAACAGCTGTACGCATGTTGAACACGACTTCCTATTTCATGATTATGTTATACCTGTAATGTGCTCTGCCCTGTGCTAGATGTGCCTTGTACCTGCACCTAGCCCTGATGCCTGGACTGTGAAGAAAGAACACGGAGCTCCCATCTTTACAGAGGAGCCATACAGCCTTCCAAGTCCCAGAACCCACATGGAACTGTGTTTCATGGTCTTGCGGGCAGAGAGGCACAGTGCCTTTGAATGGGGTCTTGCTTGCAGCTAGAACGTAGTTCTCTCATTGTTTCACAAGCCCGCATGGGGTCCCAGATCCAGGCATCTGCCCAGCCATCAACATCTCCTCTGTAGCTACCCAGCTGTGTAGCAGGGTCTGTGTGTGCGGGTGTGTGGGTGTAGGTGTGAGTGTGTGGGTGTGAGGGTGTAGGTGTGGGTCTGTGGGTGTAGGTTTGAGTGTGTGGGTATGCGGGTGTGGGTGTGAGGGTGTAGGTGTGAGTGTGTGGGTGTGAGGGTGTAGGTGTGGGTCTGTGGGTGTAGGTGTGAGTGTGTGGGTATGCGGGTGTAGGTGTGAGTGTGTGAGTGTAGGTGTGGCTGTGTGGGTGTAGGCGTGGGTGTAGGTGTGAGTGTGCGGGTGTAGGCGTGGGTGTGTGGGTATAGGTGTGAGTGTGCGGGTGTAGGTGTGTGCATGTGTGGGTTCTCAATAGATCACACACAGATGTTCTTCAGATGAGGTTTGCAATAGACAAAGCTTAGGAAGCTGAAAATAATGCAGGCACAACTCAGTGCGCCCAACCTGTTGAACTTCCTGACCCAGCCCCACAGTACACGGTGTAGCAGTGACTGGGAGCTATGCCTACTCTGGCTACCCAGCATCACCATAATGACATCACATCACACTATCCTAACCTGGAGAAGAACTTGCAATTCCAAACTCGAAGCACAGCTTCTGCTGAGTTGGTGTTGCCTGTGCACTACTGGGAAGTCAAATAATCATGCTGTTAAAACCATTTTTAAGTCGTGGACCTAACTGCTCTAGGACAGGTAGATTAAGAGTTGGTACGTGCGTAGATACAAAGATAGCAGAACAGCCTACAGCTACTCTCCTTACCCGGGGACAGCAGTGCACAGACCCTGCATCTCCCCTGTTCGGAGAAACTCTGAGCATTGGTGTGTTCATTGAACCCAGTCATCTGTGTTTCCTCTCACATCACAAGGGTATCTTCTCAGGACAAGAAACCAGATAATGCTACATCATTTATGTGTGGCTCTAGCAATGTCTGAGCTGCTTAATCTGACTCCCTCAATGAAGGTATCCACATGGATTGACCTAATCATACCAGACTTACAGCACCGCATACACAGAAACAGACCCGGGAGCAGCTTTTCCACGAGGGATTCGAAGGTTTCACTTAAGCCCCATCTTCTCTCAACAGACTTCACTTAATTAAGGAGCACACAATTTGACAAAGTCAAAATTACAGCTGCGTTCCTTTACCCAAACCAAATATGGTTCCAACTTTGGTATCAGGGGAACCATGCCCACACCTGACGTACCAAGTTAGTCACCACGGGTAAACCTTAAGTAGATGCCCACCTAAGCAGACTCATTTGTAATAGGTTTGTAAGTTTATTCCTCAGAGGCCAAGGTGCCCTCGCAGGAGGGCGGGAGGCCATCACTTTGGTGCACGAGGGTTCCCTGTGGAGAGCTACTGAGTTCCAGCCGCAGCATTCTCTCGGGGTTCAGAACAGGACAACATGCAGAGAGTGAGAGACTGTGGAGCACTCGGGCTCTAAGTGGAGCATCTTTAAAGAACCCTTCCTGTCTAGGGTCAGGGATGTATGCAGGGGAGGAGCTGGAAAGGTTGTAAGAGCCTGAGCTGGGTAATAACTCCATGGAAACCACACCATCCAGACTGGCAACCCATGGGATACCTGCACGGTTCCAAACCAGGCAAAACCATAGCATGGAGAAGGGGACATGGACACAAAGACCCGCCCCCAATCAAGAAGATGTTTCTGACTGAAGTCTGCTGGAAAAGG
>JAQHUG010000279.1:1086045-1103761 GCA_028555095.1 Dicrostonyx torquatus | reverse complement strand
AGCCTCCCTGGCTTCTCCCCAGATACCAGAGGCATGCTCCAGTCTCAACAATGAAAAATGTCTCCAGCATTGCCCAATGTGTCCTGGGACCAGAAACTACTGATGCGTACAGACGCTTGACAAGAGAATTGATTCAGTTTGAGTCCAGATATAAATTAGGTCGAGCTAACTGTCGTTCAATGATCTCTGAATTGTGTGGGCGCCATAGCCACATCCAGGACTGTCTGTATGTCTGACATGCTACTGTCTGCATGTCATAGAGCTCTTATGACAGATACAGGGAGAACTGGGGTCCCTTCGTGGGGTTCTTCATCTCAATAATGAACTCAAGACTAGACTAAAATGGAAAGTCAAGGATAATTTCATTAGAGTCTAAAAGAAAACCCTGCAGACAAGGCAAGCTGCAAATCTCAGCTCCTGAAGGAGAATGAAAGAGAGAAAGAAGACTTCTTCCCATCTATGCAGGGATGGAGGAACGGAGGCCAGACACATGGAAGCCACGTGGCACGGAGGGAGGCTGCATAGAAAGGGCAAGGGAGCCTAAAATATTGGAGAGACCCAGCTAAGAAACACATGTTAGAAAACAGTCAGAAGAAAAGAACCTATGCTTTATAACTCAGAAAGGAGGGCAGACTTATTGAAGAGGCACGGCTGCAAGCTGGTGAGCTACTTGCTAGGGTTAGGGATTCTGGGAAGAAAGCACTAAAGAACCAGCTATTTTGTCTGTCTCTCTTTCCTCATTTTGGTTAAAGTCTGTCTTCTAATTGAGTGGTCACCTGGCCTGGTGACTGAACCTACCCAACTGGAACGTTAGGTCTCCACCCAAGACAGAGATTTGACTCTCTTGTCCAAACTCTTTTCCACTTTAGTACTATCCAAAATTGAGCACTCTCTAGCCCATGGGTAGGTTGACCATGTACTTCCTGACTGACGCAGGAGCCTAAACAAGGCCACAGCATTATTGAAACCTGAAACCATGAAGTCAGATGTAAGAGACGAGATGAATCATGCTAAAATGACGCAGTTTAAGATACCAAGGAAATTGTGCAGCAGTTTCTCTTAGTTGAGGTTCGTAACCCCCAAATAATCCATCCTTGAACTGGAGTCTTCTTAGTGTGGGCAGATGAGGATGATCCAGCCTCTGCCAATGCATGCAACTTAGAAATGGAAGACGAGATTCCTTAAAGATGGTCACTTCACAGGTGAGGAGCAAGCCTTCCTCCAAGCCATCTCTAAGTGTATGTAGGCATTTTCCTGAAGAGGGACCTCATTTGAATCCATTATTGTTAGATTAGTATAAACTTTTTGTCCCAAATTAAGTAAAACAATCTGTTTTTCTGACATAAAGTGAACTATAGAGTTCTTGGTAGCAGGGAAAGGCCTCAGTCAGAATTGGAAGAGGATTCTACGTCTTCAAAATAGTTTAACAATTAGGAGAAAGGCACAGGCATCCATTTCCTTACAAAATGCAACAGCTAGAAGGGCATTCAGAGTTAAAGGGGTAGTAAGTCCTGTCAAGATCTCCAAGAACATGTGCTAAATTCCTTGGTTTTCTTTTTACCTCTGACATTCCAAACTGGATCCTGGAGAAAAAAACAACTCAGAAACCACAGTGAATACAGAAAAAAACAAGCAAAAAGTTGTAACATGCACACACACACGCATACATGCATGCACACACACACACACACACACACAAACACATGCATACCTGGTCCAGCCAGAGGACCAGAAGGGCAGCTAAGTAAGACAGACCAAAAGAGCTCTACTCCAGCCAAGCACAACAGGCAAAATCTGCCTCCCCCTTCCTCCATTCCATATCAGGGCTCTGTGAGGCTGAAAATGAGCAGCCCATAAATACAGCCTTAATTTATGCATACCAATGTTGGTGGAGAGGGCGTGGAAGCCACAGCGCCTACCTGACCCAGTAGTGATGAGTGCTTCTCTTCTCTGCTGTTCTATTTCCCCCCCTGCACACAGTGGAAACTCTGCTAGTTTCCCGCTCCGACTTTCCCATCTAGTTCGTTCTGCTATCAAGCTTTCGCATTGAGCTTCTGCCTTGGTTACTATACTTTCAGCTCCAAATTTCCCATTTGGGCTTCTTTATTTTGTGCTTCTTTGCCCAAACTTTCCATCTGTAACTGGTCACTGGGACGTCAGTATGATCCTGGCTTTTCCCTTTACCGGATCCCTCTAGTAGCTGTGCTATCAATGGGACATTAATTTATGGTTTCTTAACACTGTTTTTAGTTTGTCAAGAAATATACCTGGAGTCTTTATGAGAATTGAAATTAAATCAGAAAGATTTTTTCATAGAATCAAAAAAAGTCTCTGTGATATGAGCAACAGGCTCAGGCAATCATCTATCAAAAACATTTTTAAGTGGGTAATCAATATAATTCTACATTGATCAAGTCTAGTTGTCTCTGTCAGCAATCTCTGAACAACATAACAGTGGTCTGCATTGCATTTAGCATGATGTCATGTAGAGATGATTTAATGCACATGAGAGGAAATGTTCAGGTTACACATAAATAGCGTTCATATGAACACCATGTCACAGCGGGAGCTCTATGGCAATGGCTTTCAGTTCATGCCAAGTGTCCTAGAAATGGTCCCTGTGAGTACTTCCTGTTTGACTGAGGCTCAACTGGAGGGATGGAGAAAAGCAGAGGTGGGGGAGCCTGGCTTCCTGACCTGCAGGGCTTCAGGTCAGTTTGTCAATCATAAGTGGTCATCCTTGTGCAAACCTTAAAGTCCGTTTCAAATTAAATAAATCAGAAAGAATGACAAGGTTGTTGCAATGAGGCTAGGAGCTGTGTCCCCACCTAAGAGCGGGCCATGCTCTTGGAGCCCAGCTCCCAGCCATGGGACTGCTTTTGGTCCTGGCTAGCTTGTACCCGAAATAACCACGTGGAAGTTGTATTAATTAAATTACTGCCTGGCCATTGGCTTTAGCCTCTTGTTGGCTAACTCTTACATCTTCAACCCATTTCTAATAGTCTGTAAGTCACCACAAGGTAGTGGTCTTCCCGGGAAAGATTATGGATGCTTGACTTGGCGATTTCATGGCCGCTCTCCCTGAGCCTTCCCTATCCCAGAATTCCATTCTGTCCTCCCTGCCTATCTAAGATTTTGCCCTATCAAAAGGCCAAGGCAGTTTCTTTAGTAACCAATGAAAGCAACCCAAATACAGAAGGACCCTCCTACACCACAAGGTCTCAAATTATATGGCCTTCTCAAGAAGAGTAACCTAGAAGAACCTTGTGGGTCGAGAGTGGAGAGGATTCCACACTGGCGTTTCCTAGGCAAAGCTTGGTTTCCTGACCAGGGCTTCCTGTACACACTCGGGCTTCATGACCTGAACTTCCTGTAGAGATGAGAGCTTCACGACCAGGGCCTCCAGGTTAGACCCAGGCTTTCTATACAGACCTGGGCTTCCTGTACAGACCCAAGCTTCCTGACCAGGGATTACTCTACAGACTTGGCTTTCTGACTGTCGTTTCCTATAGAGAACTGGAGGCTGATTAAGGCCAGAGCCCCTTGCTCTTTTTAACAGCACAGCCTGGCTGCCTTCTCTTCTGCCGTACTCACTAGTATGAGTCACCACAGGGTCTTTCATGGGGGAATGGAAAAACTCCCAGGGATGGGAAGATGTGAATCTCATTGAATATATTTACAATTGTAACTTTATAATTACTGCCTGAAAGAAGGACTTAATAAATAAAAAGTTGACATATACACGCTCATAGTCATACACAGACATTCCACCCTTTCCAGATCTGCCACATAGCTCCATCCCTTTGGCTTCAGATGCACATACACAGCTCTCTTCTCTCCCTTGTATCAAATTAAGGCTAAGCATGAACCAGCACAGCCTGCTCCTGGAAACCCCGGACTGGAGCGCCCGAAGAGAGGACAGACACACAGACAGAACAGGTGGGCTCAGATGGGCTGTGCTCGCTCTGCTGGAGCAGCACCACCAGCCTGGAACACCAGCATGTTGACTGTGGACAGCACAAGGAGGCGGCCTAGCTAGTCTTCTCTGTAGGGGCATAGTCTCAGGGCGTACTCAGCGCTGCTGCAGTGGCTGGTATGGCACACGGACCAATCATTTACAAAAGTTCCTACTCAGAAGAAAGCACAGCTTTACTATGTCTCCAAGCCTCACCCTGAGGAATGTTTGCTAACACCGTGGGGCGGAGGCATTGGTCTGTGTCAATAATACACACTCATTCAAAACTTCGTGCGCTCCTTACACACTCAAGGCTTCCTACTTATCTCACAACGCTACTGTCTACTTCTCTCTGTCCCACTAGAAACTTCCTGGTGCCTGGTCTCCTGTCCGCAGAAGACTCTTCTTCTTTTGTTTCAGTAAGACTTGCCAACGACCCACATCCTTGTTCACCAAGGCGATAGCCCTTCCACTTGGATCTCTGCGCCATCCCTTCTGGAAGACATGCGCAGTTTCTGCTGTCATGCGCAGTTTCTGCTGTCATGCGCAGTTTCTGCTGTCATGCGCAGTTCCTGCTGTTATGCGCAGTCCTGTCGTGAGCGCACACTCTTCTATCTCCTGACCGCTGATCTTCACCCGGTAGGTACACATGCTTTGCTTCTTCCTTCAGTTGGATTGTTTTTCCTATCCTCTCTTGTTACAGTTTCTGAAAAGTCCTCAGTGGCAATGTGTTATGTTAAAGATAGCTCTCATATCCTAAAAGATTGGGACTTCTGCTGAACCTTAAGACAGACTCAATAATACACCTTGAGGTCACGTAAGACTTAAATTACTATTCTTTGTACTAAGCCTTTTTGTTTAACCTGCCTTTAAGAGAACAATGTAACAATCAACCTTACAAGATTTGGATTTCCCAATTTCCCATGTAATCAATTTTTATAATCTAAGTTAGTGTTTAACTGGTAAATTATGTACTCTTCCACACTCCTGACCAAAGAGCAATCATTTTCTATAAACAAAATAGGCTAAAACCAGCATTATAAATGAACATCTAACATATACGTTGGACACAGCATATGAATATTGTTTGATAAACAATGATGTTTGTAGTACTGTTTGTTCTCAGGGTCAGGTGGGGTCAATTGGAATGAGAAACGACTTCCCTTACCTCTGTTAAAGTTTTCTGTAACACATTCCTCAAGCTTTCCCACGTGATGCTTTCTGTACTGACCAATGAAAAAGAGAGCAAAGCCCTATGGGACACACCTGGAGACACGGAGACAGACACAGGGACAGACGGATTCACAAGACACCACTCTATTCTGAATAGATTCAGAATCATACATCAGACGGACAGAACAATGGAAGACATGGAGATAGAGGGAGAAGGTGAAATTCAAATCTTGACTGGCTCCTGACTAAATGACACCAAAGGGAAGGGCTTTACTTTAATATTTTTTTTCCTTAGTGTGACACTGATACTATATTGGTGACTGAGTTTATCATTGGGGGATTCAAACTGGTGTATTCTGGTATTCGGTATGAGGATTCTCTAATGTGTTAATTCTGTGCAGTCCTCTGCGGACTCGTGCATTCCAGTCTTGTGACCAGCTGGTGATACTGTTCTGGGGGGAATAGAGAACCTTTGAGACCTGGCTAACAGGAGTCAGTCGCTAAGGGAAGGACTTGAGGGTTAGTGACTGCCTCTGGGGTTCTTGTCTAGCTCCTTATGCCAGTGATCAGTACCACATAGCAATCAGGTGACCATGAAGTTCTTACCATCGTGGGCATAGGCCACTCCCACTGCCCTGCCCTCCTCAGTCTCATAGGCTTCTATGGCTGTGACCTAAAGAAACTTGCAATGGAAAGAGTTAGTTTGACTTGCTCTGTCTAATCACAGCCAATCACATAGGGAAGTCAGGGTAGGAACTGAAGCAGAAGCCAGAGAGGAGAGCTGTTTACTGGCTCTGCCTTGTGACTTGAGCTGCTGCGTGGTTCTAGAACTCCAGACAACATTCCCAGGGGTGGCCCAGTCCACAGTGGGTTCAGCCCTCCCGACATCAAACGTTAGTTGAGAAGATGCCAAGAGACCTACCGATGAGCCAGTCTTACAGAGGTATTGTCTCAATTAAGATTTTCACTGCCTAGAATTGTCTAGGTTTGACTCAAGTGACAAATGCAGCTAGGACACCCATCATGATGGATTGTAATTCTTGAAATCAGGAAGCAAAATAATCCTTTCTCCTTTTCCCCCATCACCACCACAATGAGAAAATAGATTGTTATGCTCCCCCGCCTGTACTGTGTGCCTCATGCCTCTCCTGGGTACAGAGTATTTCTGGAGACGGTAACTCCACAGGGCTCCTAGTTCCCTCTTTGATGTTCTGGGTGGACCTGAAAAGCCAGTGCCCAAAATACCATTTTCCTTGACTTCTCTGTGTTTTGAGATCCAACTTTCCCTACTTGCTTCCAGCCTCCGGAGCTCTTTCCTTTGCTTTTAACCCATCATGCTAAGCAGGGTTTTGAGGACTGTAGAGGCTCTCCGATGCAAACTCCAATGCAAACTCCGATGCATACTCCATCTTGGCTTTCCTGGGTCCAGGCTTCTGTTCTTGGGAATCTCAGGCCATGCACTGCTCCAGTGCCTACAATGACGGTAAGATCCTGCTTGGGAGAAATCCCTCAGCTACTGCCCCAGCTGCCTGCTTCTCCACCAGACAGAGAGTTTGCAAAGAATCAGTGCAGCTCCCCGTGACTGTCTCCCAGCTTCCACCTGCCGGCTGACTGTGTGCTGTGCCTCTCTCGGCCAGTGCTTGCTGAGACCACTGTCATCATCTGTTTTGGGAATGCAAATCATTATTTGTTTTTTAACTTTTTTGCATTAGTAAATACATAATCTACCATTTTCACATTGAAAAATTAAACTGTATTTGTTAATTTAAGGGTGTATGTGTTGCCTACACACGCCATGTCACCTGTGTAGAGATTAGAGGACAGTTTGATAAAGGTGAGACTTTTCTTCTATCCCGTGAGGCCTGGGGAGAAAACTTAGGTCATCAGGAGTTACGTTAGCCTCACACTTTGCTGCTGATACTCTTGTCTCCTGGGCTAGATGGCCAGGGCTGCAGCTTATTCAGCTGCAGCCCGTACCGCGGTTCAGTGGCAGTGAGTTAGGCAGCATATGGCAGGTAGGGTACCCACAAATTTAGAGATGCTTTCCTGGAGTTAGGCAGATCTTGCCGGGTGTTTCCAAGCTGGTGGTTTGCTTCCCGTGGTAGAGAACTGCACATTTGTATTGCACCAGTCCTGGACTCTGATTGCTCCAGCCTGGAAGCTCTTGGAAACAGCCAGCTGAACCACTCCAGGTCCTGCATCTCCTGGGCATTGCTGGCATATCCCTGATCTGCTGTTTTTCATTCTTAAAACCAAACGTGTTGGGAGTCTCACAGTGAGACACCAAGTACACACCAGGCTACCCATACCTGTTGGTTCTCCTCATTAGCTCTCTCTTCCCCACAGCGCCCCATGACTTACCTTCTTTATTGGTAGATAACCTGTTCATGTGTTCTTTTCAGAGACTCTTGCTTAAGTGACTTGGCAGATAAATACTGCATTTCTTTCTTTTGATAATTTCCTTAAGTGGGGGTTGTTATAGCATCCTGGAGGGAAGGTTCCAGCTCAGGAATCTTTGCCTTGCCACTCACACACAGCCCTTTTGTCGCACAGAAGGGCAGCTCCACCCAAAGCAGCATGCCCATGATCAATTCACGCTCTGCCTTCTCCATTCCAAGCCTGGTGTGAATCTGGGACCATGTGCGTCATGGTGTGTATGGTTGTACCTGTCTGGAAGTGATAATGGTGCTCTATGCCATGCACAGTGCCCACCTCCTGCACAGAGTCTCAGACCTGAGGTTTGTAGAAATACAGGCACTGCTTCTGACTTACTCAAAAAGATAGGAGCCACATTCGACTGTCTCAAAGTAAGAACTCAGCACTGGGGTTGGTGTACAGTTCTGTGGTAGAGTTTTCAGTCATCATGATTGTGTCTTCAAACCCCAGTACAGAAAAAAGAAAAGAAAACTAAGACAATCCTATTGTTCAATGAGGAAATTATTTCACTTACTTTGACTGCGCCATATCCACTTAGAAAATAGCCATCCTACAGCCCTGACTTCTTTTCTCCACCAGAGATGGCAGGAGGAGTTTGAAGGCACATTACAGGAATTTGAGCCTCCACGCTTATGACCTTGCCCTGTCTGCTGTCCACCCTGGTGAGGCATGCCTGGCTGCTTTTCCTTTCTCTGCATCCAGGCTGCAGAGATGAAAAGACTCTGAATGCCTGGTTATTGGGACCACTGATCCCTGTACAAGGAACTGGAAGCCAATTGCCTTCCTGATGCAGACCAAAAGAAATGTTCCTGAAATATAGATGGTTTGTTAGGACATTGATTATGAGTTATGGATGGTTTGTAAGGACTGTATTATAGCAGATGACAAAAGCCATTTGCTTCCCACTCAATCCTACAGTGATTCAAATAGACTTTAACAAAACCTGTTTCAAATGTGCTCCTTTGTGTACGCAGATACATTTATAGTTAAACTTGGAAGTCAAGAGTGTGGCTCAGGGCTTACAGTTGCCGTCATATGCCACCTTGACAGCTGGTGAAACCGAGAAAGGCTGGGATGGTTGACTCATGAGTCCTTCTGCCAACTGTGCTTCCATAAACCAGTTCCCAAAGCCAAGCAGAGCCTCCTGTTAGGACCAGAACAGGCCTGCTCATCATGGAATAGTGGCTTCCACAGCCCTGACAGCAGGTGGAGTTTTGAAAAAAGATGATTATGTGCTCTGTGGATCACCACTTACATGTTTCATGCCTGTCTCCTGTGGACCCTGGTTTTTCACCCTGATCCCAAGTGTAGCCGACTCATTTTAAGATTTATTTTTATTATGTATACAGTGTTCTGCCTGCCTGCATGCCTGCTGGAAGAGGGCACCAGATCTTGTTACAGATAGATGTGAGCCATCACATGGTTGCTGGGAATTGAACTCAGGACCTCTGGAAGAACAGTCAGTGCTCTTAATCTCTGAGCCAGCTCTCCAGCCATAAGCGTAGCTTATTTACAGCATGCGTGGCATGGGATTTCTCTATACCGTAGGTTATGGGTGTTAGGCACATCTCAGCCCCTCCCCTTGGTAACCTGGCACAGTGTGTCACCCCTCTGCACATGACACGCAGTACCCTGACTCTACACAGGTGCAAAGGAAAGGGACAAGTCCCACCTACTCTCTTCTTTCTGCCACTTCTTCAAGGACACAGGTCAGCACCCACCCCTCCTCCCCAGTCCCTTTCCTTCCCAATAAACTTCCTTCCAATGTAAGCTCTAACTGATGTTGTATTTGTCCCCTGCCATGGAATCCGTGATCCCATCTCACACCGACATATCATTACAATGGGTATATTGAAAACATTGACTCAATGTCTGAACATGGATACAGTAGAACCAAATAGGAGTTTAGAAAGATCAGTCACAAAGTCTAGACAATGTACAGTAAAAAAAAGTGACTGAGACTGAACTGGCCGAGACTGGCCTGATTGAGGGTAGAACATTTGTGTACTGTAGGACAGCTTTGAATCGAGAGCAGGAGCTGAACAATGAGGAAGTGCCTTCCGGTTCAGGAAAACAATAGAAATGGAAAGACTTGTTCCGGGAAATGGAAGCTGTGTGAGCTGGAGTTTCCTCTGATTGAAACCTAGTAGACCACATGAAGATGACTACACAGGCATTCAAGTTTTTGAAATTAGATTGGGTCAAATCTGGGAAATCTTGAGTGCTGAGGCAAGAAGACAGATTGTTATACTTTAGTCAAGAAGAATTAATAGAAAAACAGCAGTGGCAATGTTGGAAGTACATTTTTTAAGCGGGAATTTGATTTTGTCTTTGCTGTTGTGGTTGGTTTCTCTTGTTTTCGGAGACACAGCCTTGTGATGTAGCTTTAATGTAAACTCCACAGATGTGCGGTGCACATGGAATACATGTCTATTGACTCAATCCACAGCCGCAAGAACATGGTGCTTTTGATTAAAAAAAAAGCAAGAAAGAATGCAAGAAAGAAGCAAAATCATCCACCAACTCTATCTTACAGTAAAACATAGTTTTAGCATTGATTCTGGTCTTATACTGATTTTCATCTGAGAAACGGAACTCTGATCATCTCTGCATCCACTCTGGCTGATCTGAGTGCGTGTCCAGTAGTCCAGGCTCAGGCTTTCCTGGGTGCATGTCTAGGTCAGGCCCAGTCTATCGTGGGTACTAAGGCCACTGGCAAAGAAAATGAGCTGCCTTTTTGCTACCATGAA
The DNA here is from genome assembly GCA_028555095.1 of Dicrostonyx torquatus. Lineage (NCBI taxonomy): Eukaryota > Metazoa > Chordata > Mammalia > Rodentia > Cricetidae > Dicrostonyx > Dicrostonyx torquatus. Next base: position 1,093,447 of record JAQHUG010000279.1, on the reverse strand, counting down.
AGCAATGCCGAGTAACCCTTTTCTCTAACCTCATTATGAAGGCTTGATAGATGTATCAAATATCTAAACATGATTTTGAATTTCAGGAGAAAAGAATAATATTTGTTGTGAAAACAAATGTAAGAAAAATCCTCGAGGAAATGCTAGCAAGTTGATGTCATTTATGTGTGAAAAGTAAAGGGTGGACACACCAGAAAGGTCCTGAAGGAGCCAGAAGTACCTGAAAGAAGAGATGTGTAGAGATTCGAGGGTACACTGCCAGTTTTGTGCTAGGAAGATCCTGAGTTTTCAAGAACACGAGAACAATTTGCCTTCAAATTCCATTCAGACAGCACACGCACTGCCACTGCGTTTCCTCTTGGAATGTCACATGGGGCAGGACTCTAGAGTGAGCATCGAACATAACCAGCACACCTTTCGGCAGCTGTGTGGTGCCGTGCAGATAAGACCTCAGGTTCAGACTAGCTGAGGTAGCTGGACATCATGGAGAAGAACTCCGAGTACATATTTTTTCCAGTCTTATGCTTTACATGATAAAATCAAACTACTCTGCTCTCACCCGAGGGGAAAAAAAGGCATTGAATGAAATGTGACCTTAGTTTCCAGCAATTTCATGATCATATCTAGAAAAAATAGAATTTATGATTGTCTACATAAAAGAGCTTTTCTGTGATTCTTCTGTACACAACTGAAAACTTTACCCAAAAACTGAGGGGAAAAAAAAACAAATATAGAACAAGTGATTTAAAAAAAAATCTTCAAAATGACCCATGGTATCTATCAGGTCATGCCAGCCTCTTGAAGAGTCTCTGCTGATCTCTTATAGAAGGATGAGGCTATCCAGAACTTCCACATTCCTTCTGAACAGCATTTCTATTACTTAATCAGCATCTAATCACCTTAACAAGAAGCAAGATCAGACAACAAAACAGATGATAGGAAAGGAATCAGCCACAGTGATGTAGTTATCGGGGTTCTCAGACGCCATCATGAAAGTAACACTGTCTTACTTCATTTCCTGTTACTGTGGTAGAAGGCTGTAGGTTGGCTAGAGTCTGTAAAAATCAAATTTTATTTCTGTCATCGGTTATAAAAGCTGGGAAGACCAAGAATGATGATATTGAAGGCTGATTTTGCTACACCACATTGAAGTGGAAGATATCGCAAGGTAAGTGAGCATCAACAAAGAGGGAAGAGAGCAACAAAAGGGGGGATGATGGAGGAAGATAGATTGGGGAGAAGGGCCTGCACACCTTTGTTACAAACAATGTCTCCATGGTAATAACCTTAATCCTTGTCTAAAGGTGGCACACGAGGACCTAATCAGTTCTGAATGGCCCTACACTAGTGCTATGGCCTGGAATTCCAGTTTCTAAGGAATAAGTTTGGGTATCACACTAGAAGGTACTGATGTCACAGGTGACAAGGTGGGAAATTTTACCAGATAGGATGGGTAATCTTCATTGTCTACTGGATGAGAATTGAAACACCTAGAAAAACATCTCTTTGAATTTAATGATTAAGGAGTTGCTATCTTTAAATTATATTATCTTTGTTTCTTATTTGTCTTCGGTCGCAGTTTACCTATCCATGGGATGATATCTCTTGCACTTTTATTTTGTCTTCTTAGTGAGGAGCAGTGCTGTGGGAGAATGGTCCGGTTCCTTGTAAAGATTTGTTACTTGCATTTTTAATAAAACAATGATTGGCCAGTAGCCAGGCAGAAAGTATAGGCAGGGTGACAGGAACAGAATTCTGGGAAGAGGAAAGGCTAAGTTTGCAGTCATCATCCAGACACAGAGGAAACAAGATAAGAATGTATCACTGATAAAAGGTACCAAGCTATGTGGCTAACACATACAAGAACTATGGGCTAATATAACTTATAAGAGTTAATAAGAACCCTGAGCTAATAGACCAACCGGTTTATGATTAACGTAGACCTCTGTGTGTTTCTTTGGGGCTGAATGGCTGCAGGACTTGGCATGACAGAAACATCAGGCAACACAGCAGTTATTCACATGTGTTTGTAGACAAGGAGGAAAATCTGTGACCACAACAATATTAAACTAAGGGAAATATAAAATTACACTAAAATTTGTAAAGCCAACTCCTGAAACACCACTATCCCTGAATGTGATTTAAGCAATCCAGAGTAAGCTGTGATGTTAAGAATTACTTAGGGAGTGGGACGTCATAGAACCAGAACCTCTGCCCAGCTGAGGAAACAAGCAATCCAGTAAAGAGGAAGCAGGCAGAACAGAAGAGAATCTGTGCCAGCTACGCACATGCCAGAATATTAATATCCAGAAATTAGAGATAAATCTAAAAAAACCAAAGTGACAAAAAATACAATCCATTAAAAAAAATGGGTGGATCTGAATCATTTTCTCAAAAGAAGAAATAAAAATTGGCTAAAAACTATCTCAACTGCTTTTCTTATTTTCAGCAATTAGGGAAATGCTAATAAAAACAGCTTTGAGATTTTCAATCAGTCAGTAGCAAAGATCAATAAAACGATGGCCCACGAGTGGTAGAAATGGGGAAACCATCATGCAGGGTTGGTAGGATTCCCAACTGGTACAGTCACTCTGGAAAGTCATAGGACTAATTCTCAGAAAGCTAAGCATAAATCCACTGTTGGCCCTGGAATACCACTCCTTAGCACTTCCCCAAAGTATTTAACCCTCTGCTTCCCAGATTCGCTCACAGCCATGCTCATTGCTGCTTTGCCCACATAGCTAGGAAATGGGGAGAGGGTAATGAGAATGTAGCATACATATTCAAAGGAACACTATTCCACAGAAAAGAAAAGTGAAATTTGAGGGTCAATGACTGGATCTAGAAAATAATATACTTAGTGTCCTTTTGTAGAAAGACATCAAGACCAATCCATGCTGCCATTGGAGCAGAGTGGGCATACCTAGGGCAAAACTCTTTGAAGAAACTGACTCTTCCTCTCCCAGCAGTGATCAATTGCTGTTGACTTCATGGCTAAATGTGGGATCTTCTTTGGTCTAACTTCTACACTAATGATTTATCATTTTGCCCATAGTTTAAGGCATCTTTCAACCTTCATCTAAGACACTTCTACTTGCAGTAGGTGGTTATTAACCCAGGGGGTCTACAATTGGCCATGGTGCAGAAAGTAAGACAAGGAGGAATGGTAAGTCCTAAGCGGAACATATATAGCATGCCCCTTTCTCTTCTCAAGCCTGGGAGATTACTGTGAAGAGTGACACAAAAAATGGGTAAGAATTCAAAGGTGGCAGATGAGAGCAAGGAACCAGTGTCTTATGGGCACAGAAGTGAAGCTTCATGTGTGAGCTTACAGTGTCGTGATAACACGCCTAAGACATAGATAGTCCCAAGTCAGGTAAACTCTAGCACACGGAAAGGTAACTCTTGAAAGTCCAAGCAGCAGCGATGCTGTGCTGGCTTTTATAGAAATGGTTCCCATAGGTTCATATATTTGAATGCTTGCTCATTAGGGAGCTGGTGCTACTTGACAGGGATTGGAGGTGTGGCCTTGTTGAAGAAAGTGTGTCACTGGGGGTGGGATTTGGGATTTCAAATGCTCAAGTCAGACTCAGGGTCTATTTCTTCCTGCTGCCTGAGGATTTAGATTTAGGACTCTCAGCTACCTCTCCAGCACCATGTCTTTCTGTATGCTGCCATGCTTCCCACGTGATGAAAATGGACTAAACCTCTGAGCTGTAAGCAAGCCTCAATTTAATGCTTTTCTTAATTCGAGCTATCATGGGTCTTGGTGTCTCTTCATAGCAACAGCACACTAAGATAAATGTATTTTATACCCATATATGTGATAGCTGAAAGTATGCCACAAAGGCTAAGAGGCAGAATTTGGAGACTACTGCTGTAAGTTCTTCACACTGCACATGGGAGGTGCTTGGATCTATCCTCTGGTTAGCGACATGCATCATAAAATATAGGTCAAATGTTATAAGAATAGTGTGTAAACTGACAATTTGATATAACATATAAAATGGGATCATAAAGGATGTTAAAATGTAAGGGTAACAACAATCAGCTAGCAAAATACAAAAATGGAAAGCAAAGGAAAGCTTGCTGTCCAGGACAAAGAACAAGGCAGTGTTGGCCTTTCCTGACACTTCTGCTCAGCCTCCTGGTGCATGTTCAGCAAGGCAATCAAAAGAAGAGACATGTGCATTGGAAAGGAAGAAATAAAATATTTGTTTATATTTTTTACCTCACTTTTCCGGGGGAGATATGAACAAATATCACCCCAAATAGGAAATCACTGACAGACCAGAGAAATGACTCTACCCAAATTCAACTCTGTGAACCAAGGAGTATATTGGGCTTAGCATGGGGGACTGTCAGGCAGCTGCCTAGCTGAAAATCCCTACACACGGGCCAATGTAAGTTGCTTTCTTAGCGCTCTATGCCCAGCTTCCAGAACCTCTACTATGTAATTTCCTTTTTCCCAGCAATCACTTACCACTTAAATAACCCAGGGAAAGGGTTTTGTGGATTTTGTGACTTTCTGTGGTTTACCAGCCTAGATATAGTATGAATTCGTGATTCTTACAAATTTGTCTTCCCTCAGTAAGAGAAGGTTCAGTTCAGTGGAAACACTTAGGAAATACCAAGCTATCTATAAAAACGTCTTAGAGTTATTGGGCAAAATTCTTTAAAAGTAATTTATTATTTATTTTATGTATATGGGTGTTTTGTCTGTATGGACATCTATGTATTGTGTGCATGTTTAGTGCCCACAAGGGCTGGAAGAGGTTATCAGATCCCCTGGACCTGAAGTTACAGGCAGTTGTGAGCCACCATGTGGGTGCTGGGTATCAAATTCTGGAAGAGTAGCTAGCTTTCTTAATTGTTGAGGCATCTCTTCAGGCCCCATAGGTGAACTTTTTACATTCAGTAAATTTGAATCTAGTGTGGTGTGATTTGTCATAGCACCCAAAATAAAATATTTAGCTATGTATTTCATCAGATAATAAATAACTAAATAAAGAATCAGACTCTTTATCATAAAGCTAATGATTTCCTGTCAAGATGCTTACATGTGTTTAAAACACAAATAATCAGAATCACCTTAAAGTCCCTCTAAAATATAGAATAAAGGATACTGTCCCAGTCATGTATAAACACAATTTAGACACCACGATTTGAGAAGCAGATCAAAAGGGAAGGAAGTATAATAAGAAGAAAACAAGGGAAAGGAAGAAGTCAAGTCACTTTCCCACTAAAGATTCCTGGTTTCTGCAGAAATCCAACAGTTTAAACCATGTCTTAAAAGAATTAAGTTGATTTTGCCATATGACCACATTTAAAACCATGGCCATCAACTTTATTTTCATGTATTAGCAATAAATACATATAAAATGAAATAAAATTCCATTGACCATAACACCCCAACTCTCATATAGTTAGGAAAATATCTAATAAAATAATATGCAAGATATTCATGTAGAAAGCTGAAAAAAGAGTGCTGATAAATATTAAATTTCTAAGTATAGTAACAAACTATTTTTGATGGCTCTAAGATCCAATATGTCAACAATATGAGGGCAAGACAAACTTGAAAAGCAGCCTAGTGTTCCACACACCTGTAATCTCAGTACTTGAAAGACTGAGGCAAGAAAACCATATTTGAAAGCCAGCCTGAGGTAAGTGCTCAAACAAAACAAAATAATACAGAAACCTAGTATTTTTTGTTTGTATTTAAAAACACAAAGGGTCAAGATTAGCTGAGGCCATCACCAGGAAAAGGGCAGAAGAGCTTGGCTATGCATACTTACTTATATGAATGAGTCAGAATTGACCAATGAGATGCAAACACTCAAACATCAGTGAGACTGTTGAATAATCTTTTTAAGATGGAGGCCGAATTTATTTGTTTCTGTGCTTTGCATTGGTTTGTTTTGCCTCTGGAGCCCGTAATTTGAGGAAGTGATGGAGAATTCACCCATGTTTTTGTGATATTATTTGCCATGGAATCAGCCCAGAGAGCTGCCAACAGAAAAAGAGTACATGAAAGGTGCACATAATGAAGCTATAAGTAGCTGTAAAGAATGAGACCCCGACACCTTTCAGCCTAGGTCCAGAAGCATAGCTTATGAACAGGCTTGGTATGGTGAGACCTCCCACTTAGTCAATCTACCTTTGTGGCATCTATATACCCTTAGGTCTGGACATGTAACAAATCATATATGGTCTATGATCTATCAAGCAGCTCATGTGCTGTTTTTCACTGGTTTAGCTCAGGTCATGCAGCTCCTTCACTGGCCCAATCTATTGCAGGCTAAATTTTACATTAGACTTATAACCAAAGAAGTAAGTCCACATGACCTGGTCGTATTGCACAAGTAATATGAAGGCCAAAAGGGCATCATCAAAGACACTAGACTTACAGAAATGCTTGCTAATGAAAATTACCCATAAAAACCTCAGGACATAGAATTTTGAAGAACAATCAAAACTTTATAAAATAATTCAATAAGTTTAAAGAATACACTAACATATACTGGACAGAAATTAAAGAGAATAACAACCTCCTGGTCATTTAAGGAAAAAAAATATTCATCTGAATGAAATAGTGGAAGAATTCAGTATTTGTAAACTGAATACAACAACAAGGAAGGAATATTGAAAAAATTCATTGAAATGAAGATGGAAATGAAAAAAACCCCAATAATCCAATTTAAAAACTACGGGTAAAGTCTTACCAGTTGAATGGATCAAGTAAAGGAAAGAATATGAGACTTTAAGATACAAGTAGAAGAAATAGAAAACTCAAAGAATAAGAAAAAATAAAAACACATGGAAAAAATTCATGATCTCATGAAAAAGACCAAAATTTCAAATTATAGGCAGAGATGAAAGAGAAGAACCCTCAGTAAATGCCCTAGATCAGATCTTCACCAAGATCATAGGAAAATATGCCAAATGAAGAAAGTACATACTCAAACCCATAACCCAAGAACCCACTTAGTTACTGAGTTGTCTTTGCCAGATAAGGGGCTTCTTCCCCCTTCCATCTGCTGTGGAATAATCTTTTTATACACTGTGAAGATCTGTCACTCTGGTTGGTTTAATAAAAATCTGAACAGCCAATAGCTAGGCAGGATTTTCAGGTACAGAAGATGCTGGGAAGAAGAAGGATGGAGTTGCCAGCCAGGAGTGGAAGCAGGATTGGGAGCACAGAGAAAAAACCAAGCCACATTAAAAAAAAAAGTAGATTAGAAGATATGGGTTGATTTAAGGTATAAGAGCTAGTTAGAAACAAGCCTAAGCTGAGATTTCACAAATAATAATATGTTTCTGTGTAATGATATGAGAGTTGGCTGGCCAGACAAAGACTCTCTACAAACGGCATCTGAAATGGAAGCATGTATTTCAACAT
>JAQHUG010000279.1:1063059-1082135 GCA_028555095.1 Dicrostonyx torquatus | reverse complement strand
GGCTTCCCATAGGGCAGGGTATCCTGCCCCATCTTAAGGAAGCAGGGGGAGGGCGGTGGGGTAGTGGGAGAGCGGGAGGGCTGGGAACAAGGGGAATAAATGTAAATTTTTCTTTTTTATTTATTTATTTTTTTTTGGTTTTTCGAGACAGGGTTTCTCTGTGGCTTTGGAGCCTGTCCTGGAACCAGGCTGGTCTTGAACTCACAAAGATCTGCTTGCCTCTGCCTCCCGAGTGCTGGGATTAAAGGTGTGTGCCACCACCGCCTGGCTGTAAATTTTTCTTTTAACAATAAAAAAAAGATGCGTAAATATATTTTTAGACTGGCAATGCTAGCTATGACTGAAAGTGGTTTAGATATAAAACTTTGGACTCACTAAGATAAGATAGATAATAGAGTACTTTCTCTGAATTTACAAAATACTAATAAACTGGACACTGTGAATGTAATTTCTACCGGGCAATTGTTCTTATTGTATGTAGTTTTATTTTGTTAGACTTAAAATCTTTCCCTTTTATTTAGACAAAAAGGGGAAATGTTAAAGCATTTCTTTTTACACTACATGAAGATGTGTCTATGTGTTGCCTTACCTGCCTAAGGTACCTGATTGGTTTAATAAAGAGATGAATGGCCAATAACTAGGCAGGAGAGAATAGGCGGGACTTCCAGGCACAGAGTGAAACTGAAAGTTAGAATCTGATGCAAGAAAAGCCAGTAAGACAAGGAGCAAGTTGGACACATGGTACTGAGAAGAGGTAAAGGTACAGAGTCATGAGGTAAATTTTAGATGCATAGAAACAGGTTAATTTAAGTTATATGAGCTAATTGTGAACAAGTCTAAGCTAGGCTAAGCATTCATAGTTAATAAGTCTCTGTGTCACTATTTGGGGACTGGAGCTCCAAATAAAAGGTCCAACCAGAGAGTCTGGCTACAGTTAGCCAAATACACCTGGCTGAACAGTCATGGAAGCTAGAATAGAGCCCATGGTAGCCACTTTCCTAAACCAGCATGATTTTCACCATAATCCCAATACTTACCCTTAGTCACAGGTGAGCATAGCTTCTATCCCTCATCAAATAGCTTCTTCGTGCATCAGACAGAGATCATCCCAGAAAGTCACAAGTGGGAAAAATGTAGATATTAGCTGACTGTGCAGTACCTATTTCCAATTGAAACATTTGCAACACATTATGTACACTTGAGGCTCAGTGAACATCAAGGAAGAAGGGGCATAAAGATAGTAAGAGCCAGAGCATCAGGACATCTGCTCTGAAACAGTCTCTCCTAAAACTAAGAGGGACCAAACATTGGGGTGGAGCTAAGGTTGCAGGAGATATTTGAGCAACTGGGGAGAGGAGAGCCTGGTGAACGTGCTTCAAACACGGTGCATGAAATTTTCAAAGAATTAATCAACTACTGTATGATTATAAGGTAATTTTAAGTTGCACTCATTTAGTTTTTATTAAAATGTTTTTGCTTTAGCCCTAAAAAAGAATGACATCCTGTCATGTGCTGCAAATGGACAGGCCTGAAACACATTGTCTCAGTGAGATACATGAGATGTTAGAAAAACCAGTGCAGACTGCTCTACGCCAGATGAGCAAGCTAAAACAGCATTCTGAAAATAGGATAGCTCTTCCTGAAGACTGGAGAAGGTACCATGGGGAGGACAGAAGAGAGGTTAGATTTGATCTGCACCCTCTCTCTGCGTGTATGGACTTCCGGAGAGGACAGAAGAGAGGTTAGATTTGATCTGTACCCTCTCTCTGCCTGTATGGACTTCCGGAGAGGACAGAAGAGAGAGGTTAGATTTGATCTGCACCCTCTCTCTGTGTGTATGGACTTCCGGAGAGGACAGAAGAGGGGTTAGATTTGATCTGCACCCTGTCTCTGTGTGTATGGACTTCCGGAGAGGACAGAAGAGAGGTTAGATTTAATCTGCACCCTCTCTCTGTGTGTATGGACTTCCGGAGAGGACAGAAGAGAGGTTAGATTTGATCTGTACCCTCTCTCTGCGTGTATGGACTTCCGGAGAGGACAGAAGAGAGAGGTTAGATTTGATCTGTACCCTCTCTCTGCCTGTATGGACTTCCGGAGAGGACAGAAGAGAGGTTAGATTTGATCTGTACCCTCTCTCTGCCTGTATGGACTTCCGGAGAGGACAGAAGAGAGATGTGAGATTTGATCTGTACCCTCTCTCTGCGTGTATGGACTTCTACAACAAATAACACTAGCATGTACAGGGCACATGTTAGGAAAAACAAGGACGAGGATACCATGTGCATACTCCAGCTTCCCCTGCAGAGTGGCTGAGAGAACTGCCAAGGAGGCTTGGAATCTGGAGCTGTTTGTTTGCTTAGGCTGTGATGGAGAATCGGATTAAGTCAGCATGGTAACCTTGGAGTATATCCTAGGCTAGCCTTGCCCTCCTGTGTGAGAAACCAGACATTGACCTGCTTTGTCTACTAGACCAAAGTGTCTCTTGCTAAATAAAGGAAGCAACACCTAACATAAAATCCCGAGGTTTTAACTTAGATCTGTCTTGGTTCTTTGCCATTTCCTATGGAAAGGTGAGTTTTCAGCAGCTGCCTGCCGGCAGCATCAGCAACCCGTTAATAAAGCACTTGAGAGGAGGAAGCCTGTCGTTTCCTATCCAGGGCTTGGGCAATTCTAACCAGTCTGTGACTTTGAATAACCATTTTAGAACTAAAAACATAGCAAGCATTGCCTTGTGGGGCTGAGGGAAGGATTAAATGAGTTCCAGAAAGGAACTTGGCACACGGATGCATCCTTCACTGTTGCTAGTAAATTCTCTGCATGGTCCTATTACCCAGACAAATGCATCACTCAGTACTGCTAGGTACGATTTTTCTTTATACAAATTCTTCCCTTGCTGTTATCAAAGCAATAATAGTAGTATATGTGGTCACCAAAATTGCCAGCAATTGCTTGCTTCTTCCCTGTGAAATGTTTTGGGAAGGTTTCATGCATGTGTATATTATGTATTTTGTGGTAGGACAATTCTTCACATCCAGCATTGGACAGAATAGCTTAACAAAATTGGATAGGGCATATTCAGTTTTAGAACTGGAAATAATAGCTACTTTCATCCTATGTTATTTAGCAAGCTTCTCTATTTATTGTGTTTTCTGAGGGAGGCTGAGGGAGACAGGAGCTGAGTGGCACCTAACAATTCCTTGGAGGGCCCTGTATCATAGTAATGGCTTCCAGATAAACCCCTTAGGAGAGTTTGAGGGAGGGACAGACATTAAAATTAGCCTGTTATTCCCAAAATAGAAATGACATTTGGTGGCATAAGCTTGATTTCCAGATGTCTGTAATCCAAACATTCAGAGAAAGTTCAATCAGGAAATGCCCACCTTGAACTTATTGTAACTCACAGGGTTCTCTGCTTGGTAAAAGTTCCTCTTTTCTCCTACCCGCCTTCAAAGCACCTTCCAGGACTGTGGAAGCTAGCCAGCAAGAGTTCCACCGCTCACTACCAACCTGATTTCTCCATGGCCTGCGATCAAAGTGTGTCATGCTTAGGCCTTTGCCACCAGTTTTTGATGATCAACTTTGGCAATGACATGTATCATTTGGAGAGTATTCAGCACAGCCCTGACCAACATGACATTGGCACAATAGTGGCACAAATGGTATGGATTGGATACAAAGGCCCATGCCATGGGAAGAAACACACAGCTTGGACTTTACATATAGTTAAGACCACATGGCTGGGGAGGTCATAGGCCTCAGCCATTACTACTAACATCTTTCTCAATGAACATCGTACCCTACTACCTTCTACATTTGTATCTATACCTATAATAGATTATACAGGTCTCAAACTCATCGGAGAAACTTTGTGCAGTGGTTGGCTGAAGGAGACCTTCACCCTGGCCAACATACAGAGAAGGAGTATCTGTGGGGTGGTCCCCATCAAATGGGACATCTCTACCATCCTCCTCCTCCCTGCTACTTAGAGAACATTATGGAAGTGGGTAGGGTAGAGACTGCAGGAGCCAGAGACTGTGGAGGGTTGGAAAACCGCGGTGTCTGCAGGCTGTGATAAGACTTCTGTACTCATGCTCCCAGCAGATGTGTTGCCTGATCAAGACCTGCACAAAAGCAAGCCAGAAAGCATTCTTCCCTCGAGCATGGAAGGGTGCACAAGGCCCCATGTCTCTTCCTTTCTAAGGAGGAATTAGTGATGATTGCTACACAAGAGTCAGTTTTCTTAAAGGGTGTGGCTCCTGGCAGGACAGTGTGCTCCAATGAATATCCCCAAACCAATCCATACACGGGCATCATTAGTTTAACTAAGTGGGCTATTTTTTTTTTAAAAAAATGGACATGTGGTTGGAAGGGTGGGGCAGGGAATGAATTTTGTTAAGATTTGTGGGGGAAAATTGGGGCGAATATGATCAAATACATTTTTGCATGGATGAAAGTTTCTAAGAACCAATACATTACATTTAAAAGGTTATCATCTGCCTTAACAGTAGATGTGTTGTCCATGTTTTGGCTTTTATCATTGAGACTCTGTGCTAACGCTTCCCTCGCCAGAGGAGAACCGTGAAGCTGGGTTGCGGGAAGGCAGGTCGTGGCTGTTCCTCTAGAATAAAAGTGGCTTTTCTTCCAGTTGGCTTCTTTGAGAACTGGCTTCATCTCTTTTCCACACTGAAAACTAGCCATTTTCTTTCCAGACCTTTGTGCAGGTGGGTGCACCTCAAGAGGAAAGTTCTTCATAGAGAAAGATGGAACTGGAGTACTTTACGATTACACTGGATTTGTCAATGACGAGCTGGGTTGGACCCAGTTCAAGAAGAAAGGAGGACTAGATTCTAGAATCACTCTGCCATCAAGGAGAGAGTCCAGCAGGAGATAAGATCAACTGAACAGAAACAAATGGTGCAGAGTGTTGACAGGCTACGGTGGGCTCGGGGAAAGGCACCAATGATAGTAAAGGGTCACAGCCCTGTCGCTAGGCCACCTTGGGCATCCTCACAGGTACCTACACAGGGAAGCTGGGCCTAGCCTTAGAGCAATGGGCCGTGATGGAGGTCTGAGCAGAGCAACGTGCTAGCTATACCAAGGCCCCAGCCCACAGGGACTGGGGCAGGAGACAGGGAGACAGAGCCACAGCACATCCTTAGATGTCTGTATGTCAGAGAGAGAGAGCCTTCCAGATCACCATGGAGATGGTTTTGGGTGAACCTTCACATCATCAAAGGCAGAGCAAGGGCTGATAATTGCCAGCCTTTACTACACCTGGACTGGGAAGGTGCACCTGTCACCAGGTTTTCACTGGAACAAATAGATGTATTTGCCTGGGGTGGCTGTGTTGGCTTATCCCGTAGTCATTTTAAGGAGGATACGGTCACCATAGCAACAGGGACTTGCTAGAATTGATGCTAGCATCTGCTGAACTCTCTCAGTGCAGAAGTCCAGATGATTATATCTTGTGTGCAGTCTTCTCAGGCTTCATAGTGGGTGATATCACCAAGGGGCTACTCAAAAGCAAAGAAAATAGGTTCTCCCAAAGTCTGGACGATGGTTACTGTGTGTACATGTATGTACATGCCTGTGTGTGAGTCACAACCAGTGCATCTTCTTTTTATATACCGTGTCTCACTAAATTTAATACTTTCAAATCAGTTTTCAATGATTTCCTGCCCAACCCTGGAATTGGCACCAGGAAACTTACATTTAAAGAGAAGATACACATACAAAGACCTGGAAGACATGACTGTAGCCACAGGATCAGACCTCTGCCTTCAGCATCATCTCCTGAAGGGAGTCTTTCCCCTGGACAGTCTCCTGCTCTGTGAACAAACAGAAGTCACAGGGCTATAAAGGGGATTGACACAGCTCTGAGGAGGCGGTCCTGAAGACACCTTGCAGCTGTGGCTGCACTCCGTTCAGCATGTTGCTAGACACTTTGCATCTGTGGCTGCACTCCGTTCAGCATGTTGGTCGACTGAGGCAGACTTGGGTAGCACCGGTGCCTGTCACTCTTCCCTCTACACTGTTTCTCAGAGGTGAAAGAAGCTTTAGTGTGACAGCTTCTAAGCTCCCTGAGCCAGGTGCATGATAGCTGCAGTCTTGAATACGCCCTTCCATGCAGGGACTCTACAGACCATAGTCTGAAAGCCTAAGGACTCTCATCCCTTGTTATTAGCTTTTTGTTCTTAGGTATTATATGCTTAAGTCCCCTTATGCTCCCTTGTTTTCTAGAGAACTAAGTCTTCATTTGTAGATTGTAGCTAAACTTTTACCACTGTATCATAAGCACTGTGAATGCTCTTTGAGTCTTCTTCCCTCCTCCTTTCCTCCTTCCTTTCTTCCTCCCTCCCTTCCTTCCTCCCTCTCTTTCTCCTATCCTTTCCTCCTTTCTCCCTCCCTTTTTCCTCCCTCCCTCCCTCCCTTCCTATCTAGAAGAAGGGGCCATATTTTCGTAGGGTTTTACCTACCTTCCATGTGAACTGAGACCAGTAGCTCTGTCTCTGCTCGTGGATGTGATGCCCAGGTAGTAAGTATATTTGGGCTCATAAGAACACAAGAGCCCTGTGTCCCAGGTACTTGATATGGTTTTGTAGAGTGAGTGTAAACACATCTAAGACTTTGAGTTCTATCTCCCTGACCTAATTGGTCTAAGCACAGCGCATGTTATTAGCCCTAATTGGCTTGGTTTTAATTAAGATCTTCCATTTATTATTATCCCTACATGTTTATTTTCCTAGTAATGTTCAAATAAAAAGAAAGAGGAGGCCATGACAATTTTTAAAAGATGACCTTATCAACACGTGTAAAAGTCCAGGAGACGCTTGCTGCCTGATCCATCTATATCACATGGCTGTGTGGGTCTTCTTTCTTACCACTTTTTTTTTTAAAACAACCTGATCCAACTTTGCTAAAACTTGTAACATGAGATACAATTCAGGTAAGAACCATTGCCTTTGCTTTCAAAACCTATAGAAATCTGTGTTATGTTTTAGTATAGAAGAATATAAAATATGTCAGTTCAAATTGCAGCATAAAAGTTGTTTGAAATTTAATAGTGTGGTCCTTATTAAATGAAACAGTTTCTTGCTGTATATCACAACCCAATAAACTGTAAAAACTTCAAACACCAAGTTTGCAATTTGAGATATAACTCACGGTTACTGTCACAAAGAACATACCCATGCTGAGGTCTATCAGCCCCCAGCTCCACAAACTCCTAGATGTTAGAAGACTCTGTTTTCACATGAGAAAGCATGCTGCTTGTTAACATCAAGGAGAACTGTAGTCTCCTGGAGCAGCAGAGACCAATTTGCTTGCTTACATAGTCAAAGTGCAGAATCCTAACTGACTTTTATTCTAATCTCCAACATCAAATAGATTTTTCTTGAATAAATTCTCATTTTGGTACAGTCTTTTGGCCTCAGAGATTTTTATTTTCCAAGACAGGCTTTCTCTGTATTACAGCTCTGGCTGTCCTGGAACTCTCTCTGTAGACCAGGCTGGCCTTGAAATCACAGAGATCCATCTGTCTCTGCCTTCCGAGTGCTGGGATTAAAGGCTGGCTTCAGAGGTTTTAAAGACAATTTTTAGAATGGAGAAGTGCAAATCAATACAGGAATCAATAAATATGGATTTGAAATGCACTGTCACTATTAAATGAGGCTTGGTAGTGCAGAACCCATCTATCAAGAAGGATGAGGATGGCGGGTCCCAAATTCAAGGCCAGCTTGAGCTACAGAGCCAGCTCGAAGCTAACTTGGGCAACTTACCGAGACCTTGTCTCAAAATTTAAAAGTTAAGAAGAGGGCTGTGGGTAGAGCTCAGAGGTAGAGTGCCTGCCTACAATGCACAGGCCCAGGGTTCCATTTTCAGTGTTGCCCAAAATGAAAAAAAAAAGCTTCACGTTACATATAAAATACCCATTCTCACTGTGGTTGAATTTAAGGCAACATATCCAGAAAGTCTGGCAAATTTCAACAGAATAATGTTTTTGTTCCTGTTGATGTTTACAATCAGGATTAAATTTAACTGTTTGGAGACTCTGGTTGTCAACTTGTCACAAGGTAGAGTTGTCTGAGAGGAGGGAATTTTAATTGAGAAACGCCTCCATATAATTGAACCGTAGGCAAACTTGTAGATCATTTTCTTATTTAGTGGTTGATGGGGAATGGCCCAGCCCACTGTGGATGGTGCCATCCCTGGGCTGGTGGTCCTGGGTTCTATAAGAAAGCAGGCTGAGCAAGCCATGAGGAGCTAGTCAGCAAGCAGCATCCCTCCGTGGCCTCTGCATCAGCTCCTACCTCCCGGTTCCTGCCTTGTTTGAGTTCCTGTCCTGACTTCCTTCAGTGATAAGCAGAGATGTGCAGCACAAGCCAAATAAGCCCTGTCCTCCCCAAGTTGCTTTTGGTCATGTTGTCTCATCACAGCAACAGGACAGAGACAATTCTGAGGTGAAAGAACACTTATGATCTCATGCATGGGCAAACTCGGGTTGGATTGGGGGGCTCCGGATGGGCCTTGGTCTGCATTTCCGGTAGTCAGCAGGTGCTGTCACTGCTGGAGTCCACTGGTACCTGCTGAGCTGATCCTCCAGCCTTTCTGATGTTTGAACTGTTCTTTCACTCCTGTCTGTTTCATGGTAGAGACTCTTGTCCACCAACGTTCATGCTCCCTCTTTGCAAGGTATGGAGCTGGACCACATTTCCCATCCTCCTCTGTGGTCAGTAAGTAGTATCAGTTCCTCAGTCTCCGCTAAGGGAATGCGGCCATTTGAAAGCCTCACCTGCCAGCCTGTTTCCCTGGAAGTGTCCCATTCTCTTTCTCAGCCATTGGATGCGCAGAATGAACAGAGGGTCACTCAAGGGGCAGAGCTGGGCGCACCGTAGATGGGTCCCCGGTAGAAAAGGTCAAAGGTTGGGATCAACTCCAGTGGTTGAGTTTTCAGAGCTGATAGCATAGCTGTAATATCACAGTCTTAACAACAGTGTCTGAGGTTGGACTCCTTAAACCTGGAGCCGCACGGTTTACAAAGATCAGACAGCTACCAGGCCTAATGCAGTCCTTCTCTGTCTCTGCATGCCAACCTACATGGCGGGCTTGTTTTCATCTTTGAGGTGCCACCTTCTCATGGGGCTTCCTTTCCTACGCTTCGTCCGAAGTGGGCAGATGTGCCATGCACACCTGTTCCTGGCTCCTGCCCCAGGCTTAAGGTCAGAATCTCAGCAGGGCTACATAAGGAGCTTAGAAAAGAGGGTTCCAGGGTCACATGCATACACAGCTCAAGTTTGTACACGAAGAACTGGGCAGAGTGGGCTTTCCCATAGAAGAGAATAATGGAATGAAGAAGATTGGTGTATTAATTAACTTTCTGTTGCTGTGATTAAAAATATCACTACCCAAAACCACTTATGGAAAGAAGAGTTTATTTGAACGTATGGTTCCAGAAGGATAAGAGTCCTTCACGGCTGGGAGGCAGGACACCAGGCAAGGTGACTGGAGCAGAAAGCTGGGAGATCACATCCTCAGCCATAGTCACAATGGAGAGAGAGGGAAAGGTAGAAGTAGAGGGAGGTTACAAACTCTCTCATCCCATTCCCGGTGACTCACTTCCTCCAGCGAGGCCACACCACCTAACCCTCTCCACCTGCACCCCCAGCTGGGGACCAAGTGTCCGAAAGTCTGAGCCTCCAGGAGACGCCAGCTGGGGACCAAGTGTCTGAAGGTCTGAGCCTCCAGGAGACGCCAGCTGGGGACCAAGTGTCTGAAGGTCTGAGCCTCCAGGAGACGCCAGCTGGGGACCAAGTGTCCGAAGGTCTGAGCCTCCAGGAGACGTTTCTTACTCAAACCACCACAACTGACTTTGAAAATCTACTTTTAAAGGTGTTTGTTTTTAGTGGGAATATTCTCCCAGGCACATGTTTTCTCACAATTTCCTCACTGGAGGAAGAAGAGGAATTGTTTTAAAGCTTCCTTGTCAGTGGGTGATCTGCACATCTATGCACACTCCCTCTGACGCTCCCGGTTCTGCTTCTTATTACGCCTGCTGTACCGGAGCCCAGGCTTGAAGTGTGCTGGGCAGAGACTGCCACACGTTACTTCATCCTTCTATGGATATAAAAATAACTTAACCAGGGCCCATTCTTACAAATGCCCATACTAAAGAAAAAGAGACTCAGAATCATCGTTAAATGAGCACAAGCATCCCAGCAGACGAGAAAGCAGGGACCTGACAGCTGTAATCAACTGTGCGCCATCTTTGCTCCCCCCCCCCCGCTCTTTATCCTGTGTCACCCTTCACCGGAATCCCTCAGGTGACTCTCCGGAACCATTTCTGCTCTGCGGTTATACTTTCTGTGAGCTGCTGTTTGCTCAATAAACTCTTTAAACTGACACTGTATCTCAGTCTGCTTTTATAACTGTGTCTGTGGCTGTTTCCCCAAGTGCAATGATTTTCTGCTCCACAGTGGGCATGCCTCGAGGTTTATGCTTCATCACAGGCTGTCATGGTAACCAGAGGAAGCTGGGTTGGTTGGGTCAGATTAAATGGGAATGCCCAGCTTCTGTAAATACCTCCAATAACATAGGAAATCAATCTAAGAATTGACAAAGGAGATGCCTTCAAATTAAAAATCTTCTGTAAGCAAAAAAAAACTATGAAGAGAGAGCCTGTTGGATGGGAGAAAATCTCTGTCCTTGTACATCTGGCAGGGAATTAATATCTAGAACATTTTATTAAACCTCAAAAATTAAACACAAAAGTCAAATAGTTCAACCAACAACTGGGAAAGTTAAATGAACAGACTTCTCATGACCAATAGATGCCTGAAGGACTGTGGGACATGCTTACCTTCAGCAGAGTGGAGCAGATTTACACTGCGGTTCTAGCTACCCCATGCACACGGCTATCTCTACAAAGGGTGGCAGGAAGAAGCCTTCTTCTGGAAGGAGGGTAAGCCAGTAATGCCATGATGGAAATCTACATGAGAGTTCTCCAACAGAGTGAAAATAAAACTACCGTATGACCTAGCTACACTCCTGGGAGTATATCCCAAGCCATCAAAGACAGCAGTCTGCAGAGAAACTAGCTCATTCACGTTAGTATGAGATCATTTGCAAAGCTGAGTTACAGAATCAGCTCAGGTATCTGTGAAGAGATGAATGAATGAAGACAATTGGTATCTATACACGATGGACTTTTGTCTAATTGGAAAGATGGACGCTGTGGTTTACAGGAAAATGGATTGAATTGAAGATCATCATATTGGGTGAAATGAGCCAGATCCAGAATGATAAATGTTACACCATTTTGTTTCATATGTGCCAGTTAGAGCTTATACCACACACACACACACACATAAACACACGTACGCAAGTACACACACATATACACATACATAAACACAGACACATATGCACACATAAACACACACATAAACACAGACACATATACACACAAACACACATACATAAACATAAATACATACATAAACACACAGACACACATATACACATATAATCACACATAAACACGCATAAACATAAGCATACACATAAACATGCACATAAACAAACACACATATAAACACACATACACATAAACACACACATATACACACACACACACACACACCTTGGAAATATAAGGAGGACTGGCAACCACCTGGGAAGGGGAGGTATATTATTGGAGGGGAGAGAGGAACGGGAGGGATTTTGTTGAGTAAACATGTCAGAGTACATGACCTACCCAAACAAAAATGTCATTATGAAGGTCACCACTTTTTCCAGTCACTATCCATCAATAAGACACTTTGATGGTGAAAAAGAAAGAAAGAAAATTGTAAAGTGTGAGTGCTTAGCACTCTGGTGGTCCTCTCTTCTCTATGACAAAGAAATAAACTTGTAAAAGGTGGGTGCTTAGCACTCTGGTGGTCCCCTCTTCTCTGTGTAAGCCTCGGTTGGTTAACTCTTGCTATTCTCTGATGTTTATGTCTGTTCTGTTCCGCTGCAGCTATTAGTATTAGAAAATATGGCTTACCTGACTGGAAAGTCCAGGCACACTCATACACCATTTATTGCATCACATGGATAGTCAAGCCCATGTCAACAAGGAAAGCATTCGTTTCTATGTGAAATCTATGAGACAGTCTGAAAAGCTGATTTCACTGCCTGAAGAGCGACATGATGTGTTATCCCTCCCATGGTCTATGGAGTCCCTCGGCAAGCATGTTCATGGCCATCAGGCAGCATAGGCAAAGTCTGATCTGGAAGACTTTATCTTTTACTTTTTTTTAAAGGACAAGAGAAAGAGCATTTGGTGTCAATTCAAGGCTATAGAGGTTTCAGTGTAATGAACCCAATACCAGGTGGACATCTAGTGCCCCCAGGGAAAGATACATATCAACATACCATTGTTGTCTGAGTTTTCTGTCCATACTTCCTGCCTGGCTACTGGCCAATCAGCGTTTATTTAAATCATAATTGAAGGAATATAGACAATTGTCCCGCACCATACCATGCCTTCTTCTTATTCCCAAGAGCTGGTCATGTGAACTGAATCTACTATGTCACTTAGCTCTGCACCTTTGGGATATTATGAGTCCCGCCAAAATCAGAGTTGCTGTCATTTTTAGGTGTCATCTGTGCACAGTAGTTAGCTAGGTTTTTCTTACTAAATGACTTTCTTGGTCTCCAGGTTAGGGGCATATGCTTGAGTTCTGCCTATGCTCAGATGGGAACACAGACTGGTCATACTTATTTGTCCATTCTGACATTCTCACTGTACAGAGGTTGGGAATTCTTCCTTTAGACTCTATCAAGAAAGGTGTCTGATGTCATCGGCTGTAGATGCTGAAATGCCTTGTTAAGTGTCTCATGGAATTAACTATTAATAACCCGTAAGCCTTTATATATAACCAGCTATACCATCTCTGGAGCACATCCCTTTCCAGCTCTGCATCCTTAAAATAGATTACTTCTCATGTCCCCAGGCTTCTACCTCTTTGGAGTGCCTGCCGCTTTCTAGGGTACAGGTCTTGGGCATTTCCTTCTGAACCGAGTGTTCTGTAACTCTGCTTTCAGACATGAGAAGAGGAGGGAGGGGTGTCACCCTGAGGATAGTATCCCACAGAAGCCACGGCCTCAGAAAATTCACTGGAGAGTTTACAGAGGAGATAAGAGGATAGGATACTGGGGCAAAGTTGCACATCTTGGTTCTTTGTGAAGTTTCTCCTTCTAAGCAGCATTGCCAGGTTGTGGGCGTGACCTGGGGTCACAGCCATTCTGCTTCTGAGCAGGAGAAAGTACTTTGCCTAATTCACACATCAAACCACCAAGCAAGAGAACAGCCAAATGCCCAGTCGTTGTTATGTCTTTGTGGATATTGTTTGCTTTCGTTTGTAGCTGTTATTGATTTATATTGGTTCCTACAAAGCACAGGTCACCCCAGACTGACATTTTGGCACATTTGAAAGATATTCTTTGGATAGTGAACTCTCTCAAAAATAAGTAATGTTAAATTAGTTAACTGTCTAAGGTATCCAGAGAATTGCCTCTGTGGTCTGCTCCACACAACCGAGGTTATGCAGGGGCTGACTGGAGTGTGAAGTCAAAGTCACCCTTGAAGCTTTCTGTGTTTTTTTTTCTTTTTGCATTTTGCTAAGTATGTCAGGTCCCAGATATTTCCTGGATAAAATGGTGACGAAGCCAGGACCTCCACGACCAGATGCTTTATGGAGTGTATGACTGGGCGTGTGCAGTCTGCCCTCTAGAACTGCCACCTGTTCTGATGCTCCCTGTTACTGCTCTAAGAAGGAGTGAATGAGCATGGCAGGTTCCCCAGTGCTCAAGCATAAGATCAGCCTCAGTACCATCAGGAGCGCTGACACGAGTCCTGGGGGACTGTCCTGTACGGGAGGTGGCCTGTGCTAACAGCACCTCACATTCTCCACTGCCCCCCATTCCTGTACAATGCTTATCCAGGAAGAGCAAAACTAATATGTGAAGTATCAATTCCCAACCTGGGTTTATTCTGCTTAGAAAAATGTGTCTCATTTACATGAACCCAAGTGTGACGTAGGAACTTCTAACATCCCCCGGGCTATTATCCCAGGGTAGTTGTTTTTCTGTCTGATTTTATTGTTTGTGGTGATATTGTATCCAATTTTCTTCTTCTGTCTGTTTTATTGTTTTTGTTTAGGGAGATAGCATCTACCTATCTACCTATGGAGCCCAAACTGGATTATTCTAAATTGTCCCCTTAATAATGAGTGGGATTATTATTGTATGTCAAGACTGCCAGCTGTGCCTGTGTCAAGAGGGTCACGAGACCTTCAGATAGTCTTAGATCCTAGTCACTTATGGAGCCAGACTAGGACTAGACCCCTAAACTAGTTTTTGATGATAATATAACACTTCTCCCGTTCCTTTCTTCCCTTCGAACTTTCCCATATAGCCTTCCTTGCTCTCTTTTAAATTTATGGTCCCCCTTTCCATTAATTGTTATTGCATACATGAACATATATGTACACACATACATACATACATACATACATACATACATACATATCCATCCCTAAATATAAGCTGCTCAGTCTTTATAATGGTACTTGTACATACTTTTTTGGTCCTAACCATTTGTTGTTTGATAACGGGTTGGTGTGTTTTTCCATGTGGAGACTAATTTTCCCCGCTTTGGGCATTTGTATGTAGTTCTTTGTGTAGGGTCAAGGCCCCATGTGTTTCCTTCTGTCCACTTTGGCATACCTACTGGTATCCTTGTTCAGCTCATGTTTAGGCAGTCAGGTTGGTGAGACTTTTTGTGTGTAGCTTGGTACTGAAAACCTAGCCAACTTCTCAGTGCTAATGAAGTCATGGATACTGGAGGAGGACACACAATTTAACTAAACCAGTATAATCCTTAACAACAATCTAAACCAGCACTGACGTAAGTCCTGGAGGACTGTCCTGCATCCTTAACAGAAATCTATAAACAGTCTGTCCTTCTATCCACAGAAGAGTGTAATCTTTACCCTTCCTCAAGGAAATGTCTCCTGGCACCAGGAAGAGATCACTACAGAAAACCACAACCAATCAAAATGTTGAGCTGTGGAGCCAAGTTCCAATGGGTACGTCTACAGACGGCTCCATCTAAGGCTCAGGGAATGTTGTGGAAGGGGCAGAAAGATCGCAAGAGCCAGAGGATCAGTGAGTTTGCTGTTGAGCCCGCGTCTCCTCGTGATGTCAGGTCATTTCTGGTCAAATCCATTCCTGTGCGGCAGGTGGACCCGGAGGCAGGCCTTGACTTGACTGAACCCAAGTGTCCTGTGTCCCATGGTTGGTTCAAAAGTTTCTGTACATGAGCTTGGGCAGGAGTGGAGAGAGTAGCGTCTCTCAGAACTAACCCTTTCAACTTTGCTGCCATAACCATCCCGACCTACTCCCCCAGGTGTAGAATCTGCTAAGGCATCTGGCTCCCAAGAGATGTTGTCACCCGTCCTCAGTGCCGGCAGTGTCCACCCAGTTGGCGCTCAAACTAGAAGGACGTGCAGTTCAGTATTTCTGACAACATGTGCATTTATTTGTATCAGAAGTACAAACATAGGAATCCAAATACAAATACAGAGGGCGACCCAGCCACGAGGCTCAGCTGGCTTCTGGCTGGGCTTGGCCCTGAGGGCTCGGCGGGGTCGCGACGTGCAAGGCAGGGCGCGGTGCCGCCGGGTTTGCCAAGGCACGTTGGGCACAAGGGCGCCCTCGCTTCACTAGGACACCACGAGATGCAGGGTACAGGGACTCACGATTTCTGGTGGAGAGGATGACTCTCAGGGACAGCAGAGCACCCAGGGCTCTTGAAAGCCACTCGTGAGGGACCATCCTCTGACCGTGACCCTCGCTCTCTGAGAGGCCAGCACTTGGGCAGGACAGCCGAACTCTTCTACACTCATCCCTTGCTCAGAACTGATGTTGCAATGCTGTGGGATTCTGGGATCAGCCCACCGTAGGCTCCACAGGCTGCAAGGGCTCCAAGGAGACAGAGTGGACCCCGTGTCTTTTATTCCTGAGACACGGCCCAGGACTATGAATGTTTTACTTCACAGAACAGCCCTGAATACTCTGTGGCTTTGAAGATTCCAGCCAGCTCCCGTCCTACCTAGGTTTATCTGTGAACAACTACGTGACTTCTCAAATAACACTCCAATGTCAGTGTACCCATCAGAGAAACCTGGCCACAGCGAACAAAAAAACCAAGGCACCCAAGCAACTCTGTGGTGTTGGCATGTTCTCCACATTGGCTTCTGGTCAGGCACCTCATCTTGATTTTTTTTTTTAAAAAAGTATTTGATCCCATATTTTGGGAAAATACAATGATTGTCTCTTACTCTATCTGGGCCCCTCTTTCCCTTTCCTCTTCTCCCCCCACCCCTTGTTTCCTGTTTGCCTTAACCAGAGGCTCACTAAGCTAACATGCTGTCACTAGGAAGCTGTGCTCCTAAGTGTTTCAACTAAATTTGGGGTGACGGTAGAGTAACACACGCATTAATAGGTTGTTCAGTTTTACCACTGCACACACAAACACAGAAACACACGCCACTGCATGTAAACACAAGATCACAAGATCTCCCATCATTGCGAGTAAGATACAGGTCAGTAACCAGAAAACCACCACACATCTAGAGTCTTTCACGGAAAACACAAAAGCTTCGCTGAGTCCAGGTGCTGCTCATAAAGACAACATGTATCTACACACAAACCTGTCAGTATGTAAACGTGGCTTTACTAGCACAATTGGCCACTGTGCCTTTGGGGGTGTTCCCATCATTACTCTAAGCTGGAGAAAAAAAAGAAGAAAACAATAGTAAACACGTCACTACTATGTATTTAAAGTGACCATAGCTAAAGAAAATGGCAATACGAACTGCTGGGCAGTAACTCTTAGAGCCAAATGACACGGCTAGAGGCAGAGTAGTGGTTTCTCTGGGCATCAAAACTGGCAGCTTCCAAAGAGGCCGCTGCATGAGAAAAAAGAAAGCGTTCCTAGCCGATTAAAACGCTGTCTAGAAGGAAACAACCAAAGATGACAGGAAGAAAAGTGACAAGGGAAGAAAGGGCAGGTGGCACACACACTGGGAGATGCTCGAAGCGGGGTGGAGGGACTTCTGAGGAAAGAGCAGAAATCTGGACTCTGATCTAACATGAAAATTAAACTTTTGAAATGCTTGTTGTCATTTTTCTTGATATATGCCCTAATTCTGCTACAGCGTAGAAAAGACACCAAATCTTTTCATTGTGTTGATAGCTACAGGTTAGGATGTGGACAAGAATCATGGTGGAAGTCATGCCACACCCTTCTTGTGTAGTATTCACTCTTCAAAGTTATGTGCATTTTCTGTTTTGAACCATGGGGACAGTTCCTAAGAAGATATTGTTTGTTTCTTATCTTTCTTCTTCATCATTTTAATTTTCCAGACCACCCTGAAAGTGGAAGGGTACAATGATGTGGCCAGCTAACTGGATGTCATCTGTGACTGTCAAGGCTAGACAGAGGGTTGGGCAGCCGGCTCTTCCCAATGTGGGGTTCTGTGTCTTGGGGGACTTCACACAAACATAAAATGACAAAAATCTTTCCTGTTAAAAATCTGAACAATTCTTGATAAAAATCTGTTGTAGTAATTATTAATTATCTCAAAACCCTCATTCCTCACCCCTGACAATCCCCAATCCCACAGTGGGAAGACTTTTAAAGGATGAGTCTGGAGAATCTTCCCAGCAGATTCCTGTGAGCCAAGACACCAGCTCAATGTCTAAGAAAGTGATGTAGGCTGGTATGGGCTCCCGTGACAATTGACAAGGACGTGTATGAGTGCCTATCCAGACAACTGTCCTGAGAGATCGTGTAGTAGGTGCAGGCTCATCCTTGCCAGGTGGACTCGCCTGACAGCAGACATTGAGAACACAGCCTGTTTGGGGAGAAACTCAGAAGGTGGACCCCTGTCACCTCTGTTCCAGCCATGCATGACGTTTGTGGCTTCCACATCGAGTCTCACAATGCTCAAAAAGCTATAACTTAGGGTCAAAGGTCTTTTTCCCTAAAGTGATTTTGGGATTCACTATATAAAGTCTTGTGTATTAAAAAGTGATCCGTGGTAAATGGGAACTTTCTTTTGTGAATGGAAGCTAATGACAATATCATAATATTGAGATTATGGTATTCGGGGAACTGAAATAGCCATGCTGTAAGCACCTGATCTAAGAAATGCATATTTAAGAAAATGAGCATTGGCTTTGTTACATACATTTACTGAGGGGGTACTTCAGTGGGCAGGGCAACCAGGAGATATCTGGATCTAAGCCTGTTATAGGAAATATAAACACTACAGTCATTCCCCCAAATTTGTAGGGGGCTTGTCCCAGGAACCCTCAGTTACACAAGTCCCTTTAATGCAATGGTACATTGTATGCAGACACTATGCAATTCTTCCCCACCAGTTCAATCACCATGTGGTGGCTTACACTGCTGAAGACAATTCTACGCCAATAATAATGACCAGGAGAAATGCCTGCCCATGCTAGGGTTGGACATTCTTGACGGTGGTTGAAATCACTGATTCAGAATACATGGATGCAGAAGGCAGACTGCACTTATTGGCAAAAATAGGAAGAAGCATCTTTAAATATTTAGAAAAGAACAAAACAAAGCAGGGACCAGCTCAGTTTGAGAGGTTTAGTTGTTGAAAGTCAATCCCCACCCAACCCCAACCCCAATCTGCTCAGCTTAAACTACATAGCAGACAGAGAGGTCTTTCTTCCCCACAGTAACTACTGTTGACTCACCCCCTGCAGCCTGTTCCTTGGGCCAGGAGAGCCCTGCACTGTTTACAGCTGTCAAGAGTGAAGGAATAAAGTAGTCATAACTCTGGTCTTAACTGAATAGACCAAGCAAAGCATTTACATTCTCTTCAATGACCATACTTGACCTTTATAGCTCCCTTTTGCTTTAGCTTCTAACCAAAACAACATTCAAACTTTCCTCATGCTGGGTGTGGAGTGTGTGTGTGTGTGTGTGTGTGTGT
>JAQHUG010000279.1:1039012-1062789 GCA_028555095.1 Dicrostonyx torquatus | reverse complement strand
TGTGTGTGTGTGTGCTTAATTATTTACTAGCTTATATAACATGACCTAGAAACATCTGGTTAACTCAAAGCATGGAACCTTTTTAATGACCAATAAGAGTTCAATTCAGATTTTCGCACTGATTTATGTAAGGTGGTTTAAGGCTGGGATTTTATTGCAGGAAATGTAACAAAGAGATTTAAAAGGTTTAAAAGTCTTACTGGGAATATTAGAACCAAAGAACCATTCTGCTAAAAGACATGTTGGAAACAAATAATCAGAACCATCTTGTCCTTTAACTTTAACAGGATTAGATCAAGCTTTTATCACGGGGTTATTACTGTATAAGCTGAAGACATCTTAAAAGGGGGAAGCAGAAACATTCTAACTTTAAGGCTTCAAAGCCATAAAATATTTAAAAGACAAAGCAAGTTCTTATTCTGGGACTATCGCAAGTCATGGTCTTTCTTTCCTTCTCTGCATCCTGTTAGACTCCATGTTTATGATGGAAAGGTAAGACAGTGAGGGATCAGAGATGGGCTTGTCCATCTTGCCTGCTTGATGAGCATTCAGTTCTTAGGCCATGCTCATCCTGGTACTGCACACCCTTAGACCCAGTGTTTACTATGGGCCACTTGGGGTGGCCATTTGAAGGGAACTCAGGGAAAATTGTGAATAAGATCCTTGCTGTATGTTAGCATTCCGATCCTTCCCTTCCCATTTCCAAACACCTTGCCATACAAGTGTGTTCTAACGCTGCACATCAACAATCTGGCAGTATAAATGGAATTCAACATTTCAGTCCTTGCTTAGTTATACACTATGTTTAGCTCTAGTCTCTTTGCTATCTTTTTAAAAATATTTTTATGGTTTATTTAACTTTATTTTTCATGTGCATTGGTGTGAAGGTGTCAGATCCCCTGCAACTGGATCTTCAGGCAGTTGTGAGCTGCCATGTGGGTGCTGGGAATTGAACCCAGGTCCTCTGGAAGAGCAGTCAGTGCTCTTAACCACTGAGCCATCTCTCCAGCCCTCTTTGCTATTTTTAATATGGAAACTTGTATGTTTTTGACTTCTAAGAGGGAAAAAAATACTCAAAAACAGTTGCCACACCACAAGCAGATTCAAGATGCTTGGTGCCTCACGGGCACTGAAGTGACAGAACGGAACTGCAGTATCTGGGGACCAGCTTCAATTCTTCAAGTATCTGAGATAGAAGTGACTAAGGAGGCAGAGGTGTTGTTTGTCTTGTTTTCTAGCCCTTTCGATAGAGTGGACCACTGCTTCCTAGCGATGTGAATTGGGATTACTGGTCCCTTGCTTCCATTCTTTTCAGATGTGGCATTGTGTAGACACACATCTAAATGTGTTTCGCGGCAGCAGCTCATTACCAGGTCAAACAGTCTGGAACAGGGCCGTTCTGTGGATGTTCACCCTCAAGTTCCCACATGGAACTCGAGAACCGTTTGTGGTTAATGACAAGCGTCTTCATGTATGAAGAATCCGTAAAAGTCTGCAATTAACTCAGTTTATGTGAACATGAACATGCCTGGTTGTCATATGAAAAATGACATCCTATTTTCATTCACGCATTAAAAAAACAGTAAAATTTAGTATGAATCTATGGGTAATTGCAGGAAATGGAAACTTCTGGAAAATGGAAACGTTGGGGGCTCTACATTTTATTTTAAGGCATATGTTGGGTAAATTGGGGGCAGTGTTGGCTGGGTCTAGAGTAAATTTATTAACACTGTCCTCTCCTCTGCATCGGGGACACCCATGGTGAAACTGTCCAGGCTTTGAAGAGACATTTTGCTTTCATTGTCCTAGTATGGAAAATACTTTTTTAGTTTTTCTCCATCAACCAGGACGTACTTTAAAGGACAGACGGTCACAGTTTTCAGTGTGATCCACAGTGGTCGGAAAGCTGGAATCTTTGCTCAGACAGAGCCTACTCATTTGGAGAGTTTCTAGGAGTGAGGGATGCAGTAGCACCTTTGAAAGGCAGGTCATTCAGACCACTTGCCAAGCGTTCCACAGCTCGACAGGCAAAAGAAATGGAGCGGTGGGGCAGACTAGAGCAGGCTTGAGCTTGGGAGCTCTACACAGGTCCCTCTTAATCAAGTAGGAGAGCTGGTGTCTGGGGAGGGGGACATTGCTTACCCTCCTCCAGGTGCACCAGATTCTCCTCAGAGTTCATGTTTGAAAGCCTCCCACTTTGCCCCGAGCAATGGGCAAGCATCTCCCCTGTTCCATGCAGTAGAATGGTTTATCCTGGAAATCCGAGCTGACATGGATGATTGGATTTTACTGAGAAACAGGCTTTGGCATGCTCCTGGTCATGGGCTGGCTTTTTAAGTGTTTCGAACAGCATCGCCAAGGTTGGGCAGGAGACGATGACTGGCTACAGGTATGTAAGTCTTACATGGAAAAGTCTAAATGTTGACAGGTTTTGAGAGAAGAGGCAACTACAGAGTTGTCCTAAGAGAGTAGGGAGTCAGTTCTGCCACAGTAAATCCTTGTAGGTTTTAATCCGTGAGGAAAAAAAAAATACTAGAAAGTTTAGTTTTCTCCAGACCTTTTGAAATGGAACAGGTTAAAATTCTTACTAGAAATTCTAAACTCAGAGCTTGCGGTTGCATGTGTTGCCTTCAGTACTGTGGGCATCCCCAGAGCAGGCCTGCCAAAGGTGGGTGTTTCAGAGACAGCAGCTCTCTGTATGCAAAACTCCCTCCCAATGGAGGAGAAATTCCATTTAAGCCCTCATCGTCAGCTTCTTCTCCACAGGTGTTTATTAAGTTTTAAGTTGAATTTTCTAGCAAGCGGTCAACTGTCTGGAGCCTTCTGTAGTAACTGTCATGTACAACAGTTTTTAGAAAGAATTAGCAAAAATTCTTTTGCTAATTAGCAAATTAGCAAAAATTAGCAAAAAACAAACAAACAAACAAAAAACTAGTTTCCGTTTCCCTGATCTCTTCCACGGCCATCATCTTTTCTGAAATCCATCTCAAAACCGTGGGAGATCAGTACTTTTATAAATTCTATATGTATAATGTTTTGCCTTTTCTAAGTCATCAGACAGTATGTATAATTGAAACTGAAACTGAGTGACTCTCAATAAAATTAGTTCAGTTTTGTGGGAGCAAAGCACACGGGGATTCTACAGTGAACGCTGTCATCATGCTGAGACACCGCTCAAGAGTACCAAGGGCTGCGTGGCGCCAACAGAGGACACTTCAAAAGGGTCACGGACCTGACATGCACAAGAGCATCTGGTCATCGCAAAGAACTAAAACCAAGAAGCAAATCTGGTTTGTGTTACAAAAATATCAAAAGAGAATTGATTTTGGGGGAGGACATTCTTTGGGATTTTGCTAGGTATTCATATTTCAAAGTATAAAAGAATTTTTGCTCATCAAAATGTGTAATTCAAGATAACCATTACCCATTTTTTTTTTGCATCTAAAGTTAGTTTGGCTTGAATAGTTAATGCTCATGATTAAATACTCGTCAACGTTATTTCACACTTTGGAATACAGTTTCAAGACAAAGGCCTGTCCATGTTGTATGTCTTTGTTTGCAGGATGAAGACAGTTACTGAACCCAGAACAATAATATAAGCTCCACTCCTCATCTGAGACTTAGACTTGGTCCTGTCAAACACAGCTCTTATAGAAACGCTGATGTGAAATGCGACTGGTCCAGGAGCCCAGTATACAAACACAGCGGATAAATAAAGTTACTAAGCTGTGAGATTTATAGACAAACAGCAGTTGTGATCTCAGCAACAAGTTTTAAAAGACACATTTTTTTTTTAACCCCCACAGATGGAAACTTGTGGCTGATACATATGAGCACCTCCCAGGCAGAAAGGAAGGGCACTAGGAGGAGGGCCGCTAGCTAGGCACAGCAGCGCCTGAGCGGACAGACCTCACAGAAGAGACCAGAGCTGACTGTGGTTCAAGCTGGATCTCAGAGTGAGGTCGGCATGGATGCGTCTCCAGTAAGGGAGATGCTGTACACACAGGCACTGGTGCCAAGGAGCACAATGGGCAGATCCATAAGGGTGAGGGTCTGAGGGAACCTCTGGATATTCGTTTGCATGTCTTACAGGGGTCTTTGCACGGTAACTGGCAGCTTCTAATAACCAGGGCCATTCATAAATATCAGACTATAGGTCAAAGAGGGGATTAGCAAGAATATCACTTTAGAATGCAATTGCTCTCTCTGTGTGTGTGTGTGCACATGTGCACATGTGAGTGTCTGTGAGTGAAATATTTATAAAGAATACTTTCCTTCCGAGTACCTCCCATGCTACTAAAGGGTAACATAACGAACTTGAGTAGTGTCTTCCCTGGTACGTTTTGGTTGGTCACTACTTGTCTGGGGATGGGGGAAGGGAAACACATAAATCGAGTACTCTCCAGTCATCCTCAGAGCAGCACTTAAAGATACAGGTATCCCACCCAATAGACCAGGTTGAAGAGCAGGAAGGACGTAGGGAAGAAGACCCGGGAGTAGGAGTCCAGCTCTGAGACGTCAATGTGGATGCGCCCTCTCCTCCACGAGCCCGACTTGCATTCCTCGTAGCAGCAGAAGAAGCTCTGGCAGTCCTTGCCGTCTAGACACTCGTAGACGCAGGTGTCCTCGAACTCCTGCCAGTACAGGGAATTGTTTAGCGTGACCATCACTGGTGGCGGAGGCCTCATGTCCAGGAGGGAATAGTTCTGCAGGCACAAGAAGAGCACAGCTGTCAGGAAAGGCAGGTAGGACTAGCCTGAGGAGCATAGAGCTCTACAGGCGACATCTTAGGTCTACTTTCAGGCAAGAGAGATGCAGGTCATGCCCACCCCACACTTACCCAGAACTGGTCACAACCCATGCTTTGCACCATTGCAGCTCAGTGAACAGGGAAAACCATGTTGCCTTTTTAAAACTTTGTATCCCAGGTTTTGCGGGGAGGGAGAACAACACAGTTTCAAAATGTGTTAGCCATTTCAAGTCACCATTACCTTGAAGAAAATGTAGCAAATATGTGTCTATCATAGATTTGTTCCTTGAAGTTTAGACCACGTGGATACTGAAACATGGGAAGAGGAAATATGACACCTATTTCCTTTTCTTTTGTTTGTCTTTTTGTTTGGTTTGGCTTCGTTTTCGAGACAGGGTTTCTCTGTGTAGCTTTGGAGCCTGTCCTGGTACTCACTCTGTAGCCCAGGCTGGCCTCAAACTCAAACAGAGATCCACCATGCCTCTGCCTTCCAAAAGCTGGGATCAATGGCGTGTGCCACCACTGCCTGGCTTAATATGGCAACAGTTCTGACTAGCGGACATTAACAAGCGTTAGGAGCTGAAATGGTCGAGCTTGAGCACACGGGGCTGAAATACTCTATCCACACGCTGTCCTCCTGTCTTGGAAAAGTCAATATGGGAGGAAAAGTGAGAATTGGAGACTCCTGGCTGTTTCTTCAGAACTGAGACGAGTCACCAGCTTCCGATGGAACCCCCTGGTTTTCAGACAGCTGTCAACTCCTCAGGAGCCACTAACCACATGCTACACTGAGCTCCGTTAGGGAGAGGTTTTGTAAAGTCTGACTCAGTAGTGGGAGGTAACTGAAAGGATCTGCCTGTATGAATGAGTTTCGGTGCTTTTTTAAGACTAGCTCCCTAATATCGGACACAAGAAGCCCTCTGTTGCGTGGTTGATCAGGTTGTTTAAGAAACTACCAAAACCTACAGCCTGTTGCTATTGCCAAAGAAAACGAGCATTTCAGAAACTCCTGAGCTGGAACGGACCTGAAAGCCTCCTCTCAGTGGACTTCATGACACCAGAAGGTACCAGAAAAGGGAAGCACCCAGCATCCCTACCCAGCTGTCATACCTGTGAACCACACCTAAGACCAACATGGCTCTGGAATCCTAATGGTACAGTGGTATCACACCTTGGGGGCCTTAAGTTCTGCTGCCACTGGGAAACCATGCCTGCCACTGGAAACCTAGCCAGTCACCAAGGGTTAGTGAAGCCGTGGATCTCGAAGGACAGCCCACAGCTCCCAGTTTACAAAAGCAGCATGATCCCTGACAATATTTTAAGTACTCGTCCTTAGACCCACAAGTCAGGGTAGCTCTCACCCATCATCAAGGAAACTTCTCTCTGCAACAGATGGAACCAGTATAGAAAACCACAGCCAATCAAAATGCAGAGTGGCGGAGCCAAAATCAGATATGTCTACAGAACAATTCCTGCATCTAAGGCTCAAGAATAGGGATGGCTGTGCAAGGAGGGGGCGGGGCAGAGAGAATGTGAGAGCCAGAGGGTCAGGGAGTGTGCTGTGACATTGTGTCTCCTAGTACTGTCAGAAGCTACAGTCACAAAGTCTCACCAATATGACTGCCCACATGTGAGATGAACATGGCCAATGACAACAGACAGGCCAAGTGACCCGTGGAAAGCTGTGGCCTCCACACCACACAACGAACTACTGGCAAATAAGGAATTCTGGGATGGGGAGAAAGTGTTCCCTCCAGAAAAGAGCATACCAATTGGTCATCCAAAACCAATGATCAGTCCTGAAAGCATACATACGAGTAACATTATACAGACTGAGCAGGTTATATTTGAGAATATAGTTGTGGACACGAATACATGCCATAACACCAATGAATGACAAAAGAGACCGTGGATTTGAAAAACGGAAGGGAGGGAGATATGGGGAGAACTTGGAAGGAGGAAGTGAAAGGGAAAATCATGTCATTATATTATAATCTCAAATATTAAAAAGACTAGCCTGGGCTGGAATTTAGTGTCTTCCCCAGGCTGTCCTTTCTGTCCCGGTCTTCTCAGACCACAGGCAGGGACCATGGTGCTCAGTTCTGATGCCTATTTGCCTATTTCTGAGCTGTCTGAGTAGACAGATGTTGATTCCTTCAGCTGTGGTCACCACAGGGCTGAGAATGAGGTCATTCTGAATGGTTAGAGTCTACGCCCTGCCGCAAAGAATGCATTCAGCACCCTTAGAAATGTTCTGGACAGTGTCACATTCATCTGCGCTTTTGAAATTGAATTTGGATGGCTAGATTCATGGCTATGCAGCATTACAAACGGGACAAATGGGCAGAGGTGGTGGAAACTCAGAGTTATTCGATGAAGCCTTCTGGAGCCTTGCCCATGGGAAGCATGTGTGTACGTGGATGTTGGGGAAAGCTCAGCTGTAGGCAGGGTGCTTTGCATCCAGTGTTCAGTGGGAGCCTTCAGAGATCCCCTCTGTAGCAGCTTCCACAGCCCTGGGGCATAGGCAGAGGTGGAGGACATGCTGGGCAAAGCTCTGGTGAGGATGGGCACCAGCTGGCCTCATGCTTCTGAAGCCCACGTGTATATCAAAGCCACGAGAGTCACCTCTGCCAATTATCCAGCGTATTTGAAGAACATGCATCTTTCCGGCAAGCTCTGTTTGGGAACGATCTCTCTTTACTAGACTATGACTCTGTTGAAAGTTTTCTTACATGTGGCTTTGACATTTTGCAAATAGGCATTCATTCACTCAGAGAGCTGAAACACTCTGTAGCACACAGTCCCTCAGTGACGGTGTGAATGTGGGCTGTGGGCAGAGGAGACAGTAGACCTTGAGGGAAGACACCGAGCCAGGCTGGGCACCAGCAGTGTCTCCAGGGATAGAGACAAACCACCAGAGATGGTGACTTCAGCTTACAGGAAAATCGGCAGGGAGGGCTCTTCGGGCATGAGCCATCTCTACTTCTCGTTGTAACTTAGGGAAGTGAAGACCCAGGTTGCTGAAGCCCAGTAGAAGCTCTGCAATGGTCAGGGGAGCTCCAGGTTCGGTAGCTTGGGAATCTGAAATGAGTTCCGCTTCACAGAACGGAACTAGAACTTAGGACTTGACAGGCCCTCCATGGCTGTGTTGTGTGCTGTGTAAACACTTCTCTCCATGTACTGTGGGGGCCAGCCATGATAATCTAAGTCTGGGCAGGTCACCCAAAGAAAGTTCTTTACTTCCAACCATTACCACCTGGGATTCTGGCCTTCCATAAATTTAAACAAGAGGTCTGAGTCTCAGTAGTTCACCCTGAAGCAATACTTGGTAGCACGAAAGAACCATAAGCCTAGATCACCCAACCCCCACCCAAGGGGAGTTGGAAAATTCAAAGGAAATGCCTGACATTTCAACCACTGTAGATAGGATCACCGGCCAGTGCACCTCACCAGGACACCCCTAGACAAATGTCAGCCAATCAGGAGGCCTAAACCTCAGAGACCCCCTCATCCCTATCTTTACTACTATAAAAACCCAATTCTAATTGAGCTCGGGGCTCTCCGGATATTCCAAGACGTTGGACATGCAGAGAGACCGAGTTTCCAAACTTGATTAAAATAAAGGCTCTTTGTTTTTACATATAGGACTCAGTCTCCTTTGTTGGGCTTAACAGTATCAGCTCACTTCTCTCAATATTTCAAACTGTGCTTAAGAGACACCTAGCAGATGCCTCTCTAGCCTCATCTTTGGTCCAGCCAGCATCTGACTCCTCCTCCTGCACCAGGCCTATGCCACAGGCCCATGTCCTCCATGGAACACTGGTTCCCAGATACCTGTGAAGGGCATTAGCCTTGCAGTTAACAAGTTAGGGAACCGAGACACAGGGCAGTGTGAGCGACTGGTCTCAACCATGTACATGGTCCTGGTTCTGTCTTTATCCCTTGGGGACTTCTCATTTGGGTTTTGTTATTTCTGGGAATGAACTAAGAGCTGAAGTGTTAATAATTCTATCCAATGGATAAATGCTCTCCCTTCTGCCCCTGTGGCTGTGTGCGCCTTCCTTGGCCGTAAGCCTTGGTGTACCTTCTCAGCTGCAGTGGCACCCCCTGTCGTGAACTGTCGTTATAACTTCTACATCATGAACCTTTCCATTTTGTCCGCAGTTTGCCTTTGTGGGGGAGAGTTCCCCTTTTCTCTGAGTTAAAAGATTCCCCCCTTTCTTTTTAGCAGAATCATTTCTACACCAAAGACATCAATATTTTTCCTCAACACCCAGGCCTCTGGGTGTGAAGATGTGCTCATTGGGCCTCAGGCTACTAGTTCTGATTGGCGTCCATCTCCCTGCACCTCAGTCTCGATGACTTTGTCTCAAAGTCGCTGGAAGCAGTTTCTGTTGGCTTCTCAGGGCTGACAAGATGCTTGCCCACTACCCTTCTGACAGCACCCCCATGACACATGTTTGTAGAGTAAAGACTGTATATTTTTTTCCTCATGAAAAATGGTTGGGATGCACAGAGTATAGGGCATTGTTAAGAGCTAGGAGCCAGTCATGATGCAAAGGTGGCAGGAAACAGGCAGTGCAATTAAATCAAGGAATGAAAGTCATGGTCGCACATGATGGAAGTGGTCATGTGTGCGTGTTCTGTAAACACAACACATGACCTAAGAGTCAGTGGTTTAAAATGACATTTCTAGGTTTTCATTCCAGTTTCCTAAATAGCATCGACAGGGGTTGATTTCGCTGCACTGTTCCACTTGTGACCGTAAAATGAATTGTTATTTAGGCATACATTATCTGAAAAGTGCCCCAAAGGAAGTGAGGGTGTCATGCTATTTGTGGGGAAAGAAGGGCATTCAAGTGGGGACATTCAGGCTAGAAACCACAGGGGGTGGGCAGAGGAAAAAAAGAAAAAAAAAGAAAAGAAAAACCAATCCGTGAACATGAAGCTAAAGCCAGAATAAACATTGCATTACAAACCAAAGGCTAACGTCTCTAATAAATTCAGTACACAACTACACTTCAGATTGTCTGTAAAATGTGACACATATAACAGTTAACATACAGAACCGGAAGACTGCTACTTCAAATATTAAAAGAAGTTTGGTCTGGAGAGATGGCCATCAATTAACGTTTTAGATTGCGTGAATACATAGAACATGGATGTCTGCAGTGCAGCCGGAAGCACACACGCTACATCGAGGTCCCCATGTAGCTAGGTTAGGATGTTTCCCCTGCTGTGCAAATGTTCTAACTTGGTTACTTTTAGTAATAAACTTTTTTTTAATGGATCACATGCAGCACTCATTCACATTCATGAGGAAGATATATGTCGGTGCAAGCTTAGTTTAGTCAGAGTTCCCAGAAATATTGGCATCCGTAAATCTATACATACAGAGGGTGCTTGTAGGCTTAATCGGTCAGGAATCCATCTTGTGGAATCTGGATGCAATAACTGCAAAATAAGTAAAGAAAGAAAGAAAGCAGAGTTGGAAAGTGACCTTGGAACTCCATAGTTTTCAGATAAGCCCACTCTAGCACTGTAGGCGCTGACCCCGGAAAAGTGGGAGGCATCTCCATCTTAGTGCCCCACCCACAATTCTATCTCACTTCCTGAGATCCTGAAGGACATAACAGCATTTCAGCCTAAACGTCCCTCCTGGTACATCTGGGATACCCTGGCAATCCCAGTCACTCACCGATGCCTTCTTCTTCCTGATGGCTGGCTTCCGACAGCTGGAGTAGTAGTTGAGGGTAGCGTACTCCATCAGGGCAGCGAAGACAAAC
Source organism: Dicrostonyx torquatus (assembly GCA_028555095.1). NCBI lineage: Eukaryota > Metazoa > Chordata > Mammalia > Rodentia > Cricetidae > Dicrostonyx > Dicrostonyx torquatus. The sequence continues at coordinate 1,052,253 of JAQHUG010000279.1, read as the reverse complement.
AAGAAGCACACGGTCACAAAGAGGTCCATGGCAGTGACATAGGAGACCCGAGGAAGGGACTTCCTGGCAATGGTGCTGAGCGTGGTCATAGTGAGCACTGTGGTGATGCCTGCAGAGGGGACAGTGGTCAGCATAAGGGGACAGTGCACCAGACCCGAAGGCCAAATGCAACACAAAGTAAGACACAGATTGTGAACGTTGACTCTGAGTGTTGTCCCAGGCAGGTGATATGTGGTGGCTGCCCCATGACACTTGACACTGGCAGAGCAGCCTGACCAGCGTGATTAGCTGCAGTCAGGAGGGGAGCAACCAACACCACAGTGTGCAAGGTGAGTCGGAGGGTCAGGAGGGGAGGCACCTCCAGCGCATTTCCCGACCGCATTTCTGATGTGCTACGGGACCACGATACAATCCTACATCTAGGAGCACTCGTAAGACAGATTTTCGTCATTCGTGGCTTGTTTGGCATTTCACGTTTTCAGAGCTTCTAGAAAAGGATGCAGCCTCTAGCCCTCCCGTATGTCCCATGCTGCTCTGCACTCCAGGCTTCCTGCCTGCTCACTGTGTAAACTGCCCTTCTATACTCAGTCCCAGCATCACTCTGAGATGCCTTCTCTGAAAATACGCATGGACCACTTTTCACACCTCCCACTCAGAACCTCTCTGCTGTAAGTGGTTAACCTTGGTGGCTCCCACTGCACATAGTTATTAAATCATAGAGCACACGATCATGCCTCATTTTGCGGTTCATTTGTTCAGTTTGTCTTCTTGTTTCTGACTCTCCTTCCTGCTGTTCTGTAAGTTCCTGCCATCATCTGTAGACTTCCTTCTTGATGTTTTCAGATTTTAAGGCCCTTGGCAGCATTTGCAGTCCCTATGATGTCTTTGAGGGCACCATATGATGTACCATATAAGGGCACAGTGTCACACTGTGCAACACGTCAAGGGGTCCTCCAATTAGCACACAGGATTTATCCCCATTTCAACAAAATGTAGACACTTTATTGCTTTTTACCTTTCCGATTACAATGTAGTTGTCCTAAATATTTTCTGTAAAGACTTAAAGCTTATCCAGGCCATGTTAGATTCTCAATGGTTGTAAAATTCAGGTTGAGAGCCTATTTCCTTTGGGCCACTACGGCTTCAACAAGACCCCACTGTCATTCAGGCTGTGATGCCCTGAAAGAAGGATCATGTCTTTTTTTCTCTACGACTTTCAAGAATCTTTTTCCATTTTTGAGTTTGATTATAATTTGTCTTAGCATGAAATTCCTTGGATATATCATGTTTGGAATTTACTCAATTCCATGAATATGCGCATCTGTCTGCTTTTTGGAAAACTGGAGAAATATTTAGCTACTATTTCTTTGAGTACATTTTCAGCATAATGGGCTTCTTCTGGGACATGTATGGTGGAAATATTAGACTTTATTCTTTGGTATTTCACAAGCTCTACAGTCGATGTGTTCATTTTTCAGTCTATTTCTTCTCCTTGTGGCACAGATTTTTCTTGATTTACACTGAAGTCCACAGATCCTTTCCCCTGGCATGTTCAATCTTGTGAGTTATTTCTTTTACTATGGCATCACCTGTGCTAAACATGTGCATGGTTCTCCGCTGCACGATTCTGTCTTCATGAGCTGTGCTCCTGCATTCGTTCACCTCAAGCGTGCTCATCAGACATGTTCTCGCTGGCCGTGGAGAAGCCTGCTCATGCAATGCCAGGGTCTTTGCTGCCTCCAAATTGACATCTTTGATGGTATGACTTGTGAGTGTATTTTGGACATCTGGGGAATTAGTGTCTGTGATTAAAAGTATTATTCTACAGTAATTAAAAGCCGTTAGAAAATTGTATAGCTTAATAAAATCAATAAAAATTGCGTACTTCTAAAAAAAGTCGTTATAACATATTTTGTCAGAAGCCATTAATACAAGGACTCTTACATATAGTCAAAATTGCTCCTAGCCCCATACAATTTTACTAAAGATAAATGGGAACGAATTTTCAGATGCCTTTAGTATACATAACTAGTAAATCTCCATGGTGGTCTATATTGTCCAATAACATGAAGTACATATTTATTCAAATATCTTTTGTGTTCTAAATATTCTTGTTTTCTTCATTTAAACTTTTTGTTTTTGAGAAATTTTTTTTATGTAATCCAATATTAGATTCATAAGTTTTCCTCTAGGAATTGTACACTTTCGACTTTACCATCCAAGTGTGTTCCATGTAAGGCTAACTTTTGTATATGTAGAGTCTGTGCCAGATCTACTAGCCGCAGGGTGTCCTCCCGTCGAGCAGAGATGTAGCTAGTAGCTTGTTCTCTTATCACTGCCGTCAAATGTCCGGCACGTGCAAGGTCCGGGAAGGACGTTCTCTCTTGGCTCCTAGCATAGGAAGTGTTAACACAGCACGGCAGCATGGTATAGTGGCCGGGGCTAGGCTCATGCAGGTGGGAACTTGTTACATGGTCTGTTCACACCTCAGCCCATGAGGCAGCAGGGAGCTCTGACAAGCTGGCTACACTTCACTTACCCCTCTTATACCTGCTCTCGCTGACACATGTCCCAAAGTTTCTGAATGTCCCGAAACAGCGCTACCGTCTGGACATTAGACCCTGTGGGGGATCTCGCATTGGTATCACAACAGGAAGCACATTACAGAGCTCCTCAATGGAGAGTAAACCATCAGCAGGGAACGGGGCTGGACTAGAACTGGGTGCAGCCTTCCAAGGCCTGCTTAGCAACCTTCTTCTAGCCGTTCCATGGCAGTAGTGCCAGAGAAAGAACACTAAGTCATGATCACAGGCAGAAAGCCAGGCTCAAGCCGCAGCACACGGAGAGCAGAGAGCAAGGACACATTCGCTGCTGTTCATTATGGACGTAAACGCCTCTGGGTCCTTCAAAATCATAGAGGTCAAATGTGGGCAGGTCTTACTGTTTAAAAGTCAGAATCATTTTTTAAAAGGTGTATTTCGGTGCTGAATTTAGATCATAGCATATTAGACATTTACTTCAAAAAATATTGAGAATTTTTTTTAACGTGTTTTCTATACATGCCATAGATAGACAGGTATACATAGGGGAAGCATATATTCTAGGGAATTAAACCAGAGTATGACATCAGAGTCCTCATCCAGCAGGATCTTTGCTTGTTTTGTTTTAACTTCCTTTCTATTTATTCTTTGTGTCTTGCACATCATGCATCTCTATTCCATTCATCTCCTCATCTTCCCGTCCCTTTGTATCCACCCTCTGCCCTTGCAACCTCTCCCACCAATAAAATAACATTTAAGAGAAAAGAAAAATCTCATCATAGATGCTGTAGCCATTTAGTTTATGTTTCTTTACTTGCAAGTGTTCATCGCAAAAAGTGACTGGTCAGGTTCGAGTCCTCTGATTTCTGCTATGCCGTGGATCCTGGGCCCTCACTGGGACTCGGCTTGGATATCCCATCTCTGCCCTGTGTCTTGAAGAGCCGGAAGCTTTGGATCTGCAGGACCTGCTCCTTCACATGCTCTGCCAACACAACCCTGGTTCCAGGCCCACAGTCTCTCCCACAACCAGGGTGAGCTCCCCAATGTTGCCTGGGACTAGTTCACCTTACACAGCAAGGAGCAAGGGGCGGGACCAGTTCTCCTGTTTTCACACCTACACCTGCACCACCAGGGCCAGCTCTACTGTGTTGCTGAGGAGAGGAGCAGGGGCCACTCTCCCAGGTGTTGCACCTGGTGAAGGGGCAGGAAAGGCTCTCCCATTGTTCCCTTAGGACAGCTCTCCCAACTGCCACAGGAGGCTGAAGGGTGGGGGCAGGGTATCTTTCCCTCTGGCAGATGGTGGGGCCGGAGCTCCCCATGCTCATGTTTCAGGACTGGGCTCATCGGCACCCCTGTCAATACAGGTGAGGTGCAGGGCCAGCCTTCCTGAGTGCTGCAGCTGGTGAGAGGGAGGGGTAGCTCCCTCATCTGCTGCAGGGTCAAGGGGGTCATCTCCCCCTTGCTCACGCTGCCACATGACAGACTAGTAATGGGGTCAGCTTTCCCAGGCTCACACCCTTGGGGCTAGCTCACCCACATCCCCATCAACAGGGTCAGCTCTACTGAGCCGCCAAGGCACAATGCAGGGCCTACCAGGATTAGTCAATTTCATGCTTTCAGTCAGACATGGGACCATGGCAGAACTTGCCACGTACGAGAGTCTCAAAAAATACTTTCATGTCTTCAGAAGATCTAAATGCTTTATCTTATTATTTTCAACTGGGACATTTTGCAAATAACATAGAATTATTATTGTGCAAAGAATGGTAGATGCTCATGCTAGGCTGAGGTGCGCTCTCAGCCAGAGAGCTCCTCGGTCACCTTTGCTCTTGGGATCCGAATTTCCAAAACCTTCAAAGACCAATGAAGAAGCAGAGCATATCTGAAGCCTGGAGCAGGCTTTGGAGTTGATGCTGGTACAGAGACTGCTGGAAAGCAGACCTGGGAGTCTGCTTCAGAGACACGAAGAGGGGACAGTTAGGAGAACAAGCGCTAAGACTCCAAACTGCATCAGATTGTATCCTGTGGCCAGCACAAACCACAATGCCCTGGACAAGCAGATGTTACAGTGTGACAGCCGAGAGCTACATGGGTGGACACAGAGGAAGCTGCCTACTGACCAGCACCTTTGCCATTGTAGCTAAGAGTGCTGAGGACTGGCAGTCTGTGAAGATCAGTGCAGCTACGCGACAAGCCTTTATCCCCCATGCCATAAGCCTAAAACCAAGTTAACTTGGTTGGTCTGGAAAATCATGCTCTGTCCACCATGGCCCCTGGCTCTTGAGCTAATGCTCAAGATAATAAATTATATATATATATTATATAATAAATTATATATTATAAACTATAAATTATATGCATTAGCTAAATTATATATAATTTCTTATATGAAGCCCATTCTAAGAAACAAGAAACTTTTCTAATAGTGAATTAATTAGCAATGAGGCTCTGAACAATTTCTATATTCTAACATGTGAGTTTTATAAAAATTAAATATTTGAAACCTCCTTGGAAGAAAACTGCCTATTTTTGTGATGCACGTTTTGATTGAATAAAACTTAATGAGAGAGAGAAAGAGAGGTGAGAGAGACCAAACTTGAATAGTGAGAAAAATTCACACAGCTCTTAAATCAATTATATTTGAATTCTCTTTAATTAAGGCATTTGGTGAATGTTTCTGCATTGACCTTGCACAAAATGGTGGATGCAGTTTTCTTTGCAGCTTACCTAATGTGGTCCTTGCTGGCGTCGCATCTTTTTTGATCCAAAATGACACCCAGGACAGAACCACAGTCAGGATGCAGGGGATATATGTCTGGATGGTGAAGTACCCCATTCTTCTACTCAGTTCGAAGTAGATCGTCATGACAACATAGTCACCTGCAATAAAGCATTCCCCAAATCAAGATGACGTTCATGGATTAAACAGGATTTCTAATTTAATGTTCTAACTAAATTACTTGGATGGAAACTACAAGTCCAGCAACACCAGAAGCGTCAAATACTGGTGCCGTTGAGCTGCAACACGCCTGTGACTTTGCAAACACGTTACTGTGCTGTGTAAAGGACACACTGACACATGTTTATTGGTTGGGGACAGGCATGCACATCTTCTAACTGGCGGTTCATCTGATAAGGGGCTGTTGCTAGAGACCCATCTGTGTGCCGTGCCGTAGAAAAACATCAAGAGTCACAAAGGAACTTCAGCCCTCAAACAGAGCTCAGTCATTCTAAGGCTTTTTGTCTTCAATAACGGCAGAAATGAAATGTCTCCATTTTTATTTGCAATTATCCCATTGCTTTTAGAGCATGCTGCATGGCAAAATGTCAATTCTGCCTCACTGTGGCACTTCAGGGAGAAAACACAGGCATCTCCATATGCGGTGTGTATCCCTACCCATGTCTTCATCATCTTGTCTTCACAGTCAGAACAAAAAGAAAGCATCACATATCTTAAAAGAGAAGCATGCAATAACTTCATTAAAATCTGGTTTTACTTCATGCCCAAGGCCATTTTAATCTTAAAGTAATAGTTATTAGAATTAGCAAAACATGAGAAAATTTAAGTATACCAACCATGTAAAAAGTTAATTAGCTAATATGATTATATTAAAATTAAGCTCTAGAAGATGTTTAGAATAATTATTTGGATTGTTAAGCAGCTATTGCTGAATTATCTTTAAAAATAGATTTTAATGTTTAAATATTAGTGAGACCATTTCCCTTCAGATACAATCATTTTCTTACATGTTTAAGTTGCAGACATCTAACTTTAGAAGTGTGTTTATACCAGACATAGCAGTCCTGGTTTGGTTTCTAATTAGATGAAGGGTCAAGAGTATGGGATGATGTTGTATAAAAATCACGTGGAATTCTTATGTCAGCTTAAAAGTCTGAAGAACCAGAGACTTGTAGTCTTATGTTAAAAACAAGAAAGTGGTATTCAATCCACACACTGAACATCACCACTTTGGTGTTTTCCAAAGGGAAATGAGATTACAGGGGAGGCCACTGTCCCAGAATCTTATGATGGAGAGAATCCAGAAAGATGCGGAAGATGAGATACCCATAGAAGATGCAGAAGGTATCAGAGGCTGGAGGTCAACAAGACACATGTATGTGAAGGAAATTTGTGGCGGCTTAATGAAGAAAGCAAGAGTGAGAAGTTTCCAAGGGCAGTAGTCACGTCCATGCTAGTCACCAAGGTCCTTCCGGTTCCCACGTGGTTCCAGATTTTTTTTGTGTGTGTGTGGGGGGGTCTGAGGACGTTCCCGGCATACACTATCAGAAGTGTAACCATCATGACATATTCTCAGGACTCTTCAAACGGCCAAGTTTATTAAAATCAAATGTATTCAGAAAGACTTTCACAGCCATTAAAACCCAGGAAGATTTGGTGACTAAATGCAGCGTGATATCTGTTGTTGCTAAAAGGGGGACTGTGGAGGAAAATGAGGAAACCTGGCCATTATGGTGTCTCCTTAATAACGATGACTCAACCTTAGCTCGTCTGCTTTCAAATGTGCTACAGAGACCGAGAGAAGTGAAGAAGCTGGGTGATGTGCCAAGGACCCTACGCTGTCTGCACAATTTTTCTGTAAGTCTGAAATTTTCTATACTGAAATACTCATGAAGGTTTTAAAACTATAGCCCCCAAGTCTTTATTAGAGGGATTTCACAATTCTAAGACTTTACAAAAAATTTCAACTTGACTGAGACCAACCCTTTCACGGTGCATCCATCTGAACAGAGCATCTGCTGGAGAAATGAATGGGGAGTGGGTCCGCAGATGATGTAATCTACTCTTGGCCAATTGGAGCAACCTCTTCACCTGTCTATAGTGATTGCATGCTAACAACTTTCATCGCACCCATCGAAGACTTAAGTTTTCAGAACAAACAACTAGTCCAAATTGTGAGGCGAGAAATTGGCGACAAGACGCTGTCTCTAAGCACTGTTTACCTGGGAAAAACACAACCAAACATGCTATCATCCAGCAATGACACACGGCATCAACTTACATCTGACTTGCGAAATGCTAGTTGTAAGGAGTCATGAAAAGTGTGGAGCCTTTTTCTGGCCACATTTCTCCTTCCTACTCTAGTTTGTTTAGCTGTTTGTTTGTTTTTCTCTCCACAGAACTTCCAGATTTTCCAAAGAAAGACTGAAGATTCTGAAAAGAGCCACCCCATGGGGCTACTGAGAGAGATGCATAAAATCTACGCCTGTCCCTCCACATGTTCCATGAAACATGCAGAGGAGCAAGGACAGCCAAACTCATTCACTAAGCCAGAGGCAGAAACCTACCACAATTAGAGGCTAGGGGCAGGGCATCTGGGAAAGACAGAACACTATGTGATTGGAGAGACGCAAGACTACCTGGCAAGGCCAGCACTGCATCTCAAATGCAGAGGAATGGGAGTGATTTCAAGAACAAGACCCACAGGCACAGATCCTCTCTAAGACGAGGTCTTAATTAAAGCATCAGGTGATATCCGAGTTTTCCCTCACTCCAACACCCAGCATAACAAACAGGGCCAAGGGTCAGGAGTGAGATCAAAGCAGAGACAGGGCAAAAGATGCACTCTAAGAAAAGCAGAAAGGAAGATGCAGAAGAAAGTGGGAAGCAAGAGACAAAGATGACCTGATGCTTAAAAGGTTGTATTTTATTTATGCATATGTGTACGTGGTTAAAGGTCAGCTGCATGACATGGGTGTTGGGAGCTGAAGTCAGAATACCTGTAAGAGCGGCATCAACCGCTGAGTTCTCTATGTAGCCTCTGGCTGGACTTTTGACTAATGTGCTTTAAAAAAAAAAACAAAAAAACCTCTCATACTGAAAGTCATTCAATTCTTCAGTCCACTTCCAAGCATGCAATATGTTTTTCTCAATATCTGCTTCAGTACAAAACATGCATAGCTTGCAGGTGAAATTATAGCACCTACAAAACAATCAAGAATAGCAGTCTGAAAAGACAGCCAGCTGAACCAGAACTCGGTATGAAAAAACTTAATTAAAATAATCACTTCATACAGTAAACATCCCAATGGAGACGGTAGATGGCATGAAAGATAAAAATCAGGTCAGAAATTTAGAAAAAAAAATCAAAAAGAAATGAAAGAAATCCAAAGACCCATTCAGTAAGAGAGATGAAGCAAGTCATTGGCCAAACAGCCAAACAAACCAATGCGCCAGTAAACAGGTGAATATAATTATTCACTATGAAACACAAAATGGAATTCGAGTTTAAAAGCCTGAACACAGTGAAAAAAAAAAACCACCATGGAAAAGGAACCAAGATCTTAGTAAACCTAGATTATTTGACTAATCCAAAAAGCTCCAACACCAGGGAGGACAATCACAAAGCAACAAGAGTAATGAAACACACACAGACAGATTAAGCACATTAAAACCTGTGGGACCCAGGTAGTGGGGCAATATTGTGAGTTTGTATCCTGCAGAAGAACAAGGGAAAGGATGGTACAAGTATATTAACGGTGTTTTAAAACACCACACCCAAGGTGCCTGATAGAAGGAAGAGCTGACTTGGGCAGATGGTTCCAGGCAGTTAGGGCCCATGTAGGCAGAGTGTAAGCATTGCACCAGGGGCCAGTACCCCCCATCTTAAATCACAAGCTCAAAGCAGAAAGAATAAACTGGAAATGGCTCAAGTCTTTAAACTCTCAAAGTCTTCCCCTGAGTCCATACAACCTCCAGTAACAGCCACATCTCCCAAGCCTTCCCAAACAGCATCACCATCTGGGGACCAAATAGTCAAATGCCCAAGACTATGGGGGTCATGTGATTTAACCCACCACCGAAAGGGAGAAGGCAAGTAAGGAACTCTTTGGAGTCCTCAGAGAATACAAAATCGAAACAAAATGAAGGATCCAGAAATGAACTTCAGTGAGAATACCTTTCTAAAAATGAAGAGGAAGTAGAACCCTGAGATCCACGTGATCTAAGGGAATTCTTCAATGTTCGATTTGCTCATGGGGGTAAAAAAAAAAAAAGCAATTCAAAGATAAAGTATCATATTTATTCAGACATTTGCATGGGGAAGTGTATTAAAAATGCAGAAAAAGTGTTAGAAATCCAATAAATGATACTCTTTATTCTTTTAATTAATGGATTTACAAGGTAACAGCCATGGCAAACTTCAAACTCTACATTTTATGGTGACAGCAGAAGAATGGACAAGGCAAAGAGGCAGCTCTCGGAGAGCCCCAAGGAAGGCACTGGGAGTGTGCCATTTGGTTTCACATCAGCAAACCAACATCCGGAAATCTACTCAGAAGGTCCATATGTATCACACGTCTTAAGATAAACACTCAGCAAGTCAATGGAGACAGCACCAGGGAGGCACAAAGCTGCTTCATCTCATTTTAAAACAGAAAGAAAACAGTGGAGTACAAAAGCCAGGGCAGGACATTTTATTTGATCCTATCAACATTCAGCTTATATACTAAAGGTCTAAACACAGAGAAAAGGAATTTGAGACTGAACTGTATGAGACATAAAAATTACTTTAGATTAAAAAAAAGAGACATACTTCAGTTAAAAGTTTCGAAAAGTAGGGAATAGCTACAATGTCCATAAAGAGCTAGTGTCACTATTTCTGAAGCCAGCAGGCTTTAGAACATGGGCTATGGCTGGAGCCAACAGAAGTGTTACTGATGACAGAGACACAGATTCCGTAGGAAAGCACAGTATTGCATAATTCTCAGCCACAGAGGTTAAACATTTGAGTCAAAATAATATGGAAAGAGGGAAAAATGTACAGATATAGTAAGAGATTTTAGCAATTCTAAGTTTTTAGAAGAACAAACAATTGGAGACTATAATAATGTCTGGATGATATTAGCCATAACAATGACAATTCCACATCATTTAAAATCACAGAACAGGAACTTCCAGGAAAATGAAAGACTTGAAGGTGATCTCTGTGACTCAGTAAAGGAGAAAACTTTATTTAAAAGAGATAAATAACTTTGGGAAAATTGCAAAATTATAACTGAGGAATGTTTGAAAAGTTTGGAGAGTGAGCTGGGCAATGAACCAAAAAGAAGTAGGCGAAGCTGAACACAGCTCCAGCCATGTGGCTTACTCTTGGAAGAAGAAAGTAAGCCATGGGCCCTGGTGCAAAGAGATTGGCAGAAACCATCAACTCACAGTCCGTGCAAGTGTCAGATCCAATTTCAAGTCTTGACAAGACAGTCATTCTTCCAGAAGAAGCACAGAACAACAAGGAAAACAAGAACAATCTCGATCAAAAATAATTCTGTGAGAATCATCATCATGTCTGACTTCAAATTATAGACTAGAGACATAGTATAGGATCCACACAACATTGGCACAAAATCAGACATATAACTCAGGAATGTAATTGAGGGTTCAGACCTAAGCCTATGCAAGTACAGTTACATGAGTTTTGACAAAGGTGTCAGGAATACACCTTGGAGAAAAGACAAGAGTCTTCAATCAATGGTGTCAGGAAACATGGTTTTCAACATGCATTAAAAAATGAAAGTGGACCTTTCTCTGTTGCTGTGCACAGTACTCAATTCCAAATAGATCAGCAACCTTAATTTACATTACACCTTATACCCTTAAACTGCCAGAGAAAAAACAGGGAGTAAGCTTCAACTTTATAGGCACAAGTATGAACTTTCTACACAGCATGCCAGTAGCAGAAGAAGCAAGATCAGAAACTAACAAATGGGCTCTTAAGAAATTAAAAACCTACACAGAAAAGGAAAAGTTCAAGCATGTGGAGAGGAATCCCAAAGAATGGGAGAAAGTCTTTACACGGTATACATTTGACAGAGGATTTATGTCTAGTATGGGCAAAGAGGTCGAGGAAATAAATCTCAAGAAAACAAACTATCTACTTAAAGAATGACTACATCCTTGGTGTTACCCATCTCTCGTTCCTTCCTCTCCCTTTATATTATCTTTTCTGCCATCTGTTGAAATATTCCCCCAATGTCCCCCTCCGGCTCCTCTGTAGCTCCTGTGTCCTGTCCTGTATCTAGATAGAACTACTCTCTCTGTATCCACTTTCATGGCTGCTGTAGTGGTTCAGGACATAGAGTAAAGTCTAAAGATTCAGGCTGAGCATTCACAAATAAGAGAGAAATGTAGTGTTTGCTGAGTTTGGTCTAGGCTACCTCACTATATTTTCAAGTTCTATTCATGCATGGAGAGAGAGGGAGAGACACGGGGTGGGGGAGAGGGAGAGGGAGAGGGAGAGGGAGAGGGAGAGGGAGAGGGAGAGAGAGAGAGAGAGAGAGAGAGAGAGAGAGAGAGAGAGAGAGAGAGAGNAAGGCAGACCTATAAGAATTGTACTCTGGTTTCTCCTCAGATCGTATAAATCTTTTGCCTTTTACTGGCTTCTCAGTGGAAACAATGAAAGCCAGAAGGACCTGGTCAAGCATTATATAGACATTGAAAGACCACAGATGCCAGCCCAGACTACTATACCCAGCAAAACTTTCAATCAACACAGAGTAAACAAGATATTCCATGGTAGAACTAGATTTAAACAAAACCTAGCCACAAATCCAGCCCTACACAAGTAATATAAGGAAAACTCCAACCCAAGGAAGTCAGCTACACCCACAAAAAGCACAGTCAATAGATGATCTCACAGCAACAAATCCCAAAGAAGGGAAAAGTACACACAATGACATCACCAACAACAAAAACCAAAATAATAGGAACTAGCAATCACTGGTCATTAATATTCCTTAATATAAGTGGACTCAACTCACCTATAAGGAAAACACAGGCTAACAAAATTGAATATGAAAACATCCTTCTGCTACATACAAGAAACACACCTCTACCTCAAAGACAGACATCATCTCACAGTAAAAGGTTGGGAAAAACACAAACAACACAGACATCAAGCTAAAATCAATCAAAAGAGACAAAGAAGGACATTTCATATTTGTCATAGGAAAAATCCAACAAGAGTTAATCTCAATACTGAACATCTATGGCCCAAATACAAGGGCATCCCCATATGTAAAAGAAACACTATTAAAGCTTAAATTATACATTAAACCCCACACACTAATAGTGGGAGACTTCAATACCCCTTTTTCACCACTGGACAGGGCTGTCATATGGAAATTTAATAGAGAAATGAGGGACCTAACAGATGTTAATGCTCAATTGGACTTAACAGCCATCTATAGAACATTCCATCCAAACACAAAAGAATATACCTTTTTCTCAGAACCTCATGGAACCCTCAAAAATTAACCACATACCTGCTAACAAACCAAATCTTAACAGATACAAAAAAATTGAAATAACTCAATTTATCTTATCAGGTCACCATGGCTTAAAGTTAGAATTCAATAGCAACACTAATTTCAGAAAGCCCACAAACACATAGAAATTTAATAGTGCTCACTTAAACTTCCTAGAATTCAGTGAAAATGACCACACAACATACGCAAACAATGAAAGCAATGTTAAGAGGAAAGTTCATAGTACTAAATGCCTACATAAAGAAGATGGAAAAATCCCACACCAGTGAATTAACAGAAGACCTGAAAACTCTAGAACAAAAAGAAGCAAATTCACCCAAGAGGACTAGACAGCAGGAAATAATCAAATTGAGAGCTGAAATCAACAAAATAGAAACAAAGAAAACAATACAAAGAATCAATGAGACAAAGAGTTGGTTC
>JAQHUG010000279.1:989582-1012583 GCA_028555095.1 Dicrostonyx torquatus | reverse complement strand
CCTGGTGAGTGTGCCAGCTCTCTCTGTTCACACTGGAGTTAGCGCTCCTCAGCTAACGAGTGTGCTCAGTGTTTTACTCATTGTCCAGGCACACTGGAGGCAGCGCTCCTCAGCTAACTTCAGCTCTATGTAACTCAATGCTTCCTAAGCATGTGTACTAGGAAATTCTTCATTTTATCAGTTTGATTACTTAGACTTTCTCTCACTTGTGATGGTCACAGAAACTGCCCAGGGACAAATACCAGGCTAGGGGCATAGTGCATTTCAAACGACACAGGACCATCTGGTCCCACGGTGCAGCACCTGTCTTCTGTGCTTAGAGTGGGTGGCTGGGGAAACCGTTTAAAGCTTTGTTCTCAGTTTTAAACACTGGGGACAATGGAAACTTCATACACACAGTGATGGTATTGGATTCTGGACAATTACCAAGAGTGGCTTCTGTACTTAAAGCATGAATCAACATCAGAAGTATCAGCTGTGGTCATTGCACGGCGATGCTTTAGCATCTGACCGACAACTAGACTCTCCCCAGGTCCTCGCCGGAGCCTGCCAGTGAAACCCATGCCAAAAAAAAGGTACTACGGCAATTAATTTTTGAGCCCCAGGCTTCTATTTGATCTCACCATCTGATGCAATGGTGTGTTTGAAAGTCTAGCCATGTGAGAGATGGTTCTGCGTCTTTAGAAGATGGCTCTTATCCTAGCTCTCTGCAGGATGCATTTCCGAAGAGCCTGCACTGTGTTCCTGAACCTGTCCTGCATAGTTTCCTGAAGCCTGAAGCACACCGAATGACCACACACCATAGCCAAAAAATACCACATGCCCTGACTATATTATTTAGAAGAGTTGGCTAAGGTTCATGGCCATCTAGGACAATTTTGATACAGCCAGGGCAAGGGTTAGCTTCTAAATGTCTCTGAAAGGGTGGTAGCTCATTATGAAGTTCTTGGCTTCATACTCTTCCTCCTTTAAATTATTTTCTTTATTTCCATTGACAATTTCATTATCTCTAAAATTCTCTGACTCTTTTCATGCCTAGAATTTTGATATTTATAGGTTGCTATTCATCCTGGTACAAAGTCAGACATCTGTGTTAGTTTTGCTTCGGTCTTTTCCTCTAGATGCTTAAAGACACACTTATAATCTGCAGTAGACAGGCTGGGAACTTCCTCTGCATTGACCCTTTGCACTGGACAGTTTACTGAACTTGAAAATTCAATTTAAGCTACGTTTTCTCTCTTTTAACTCACTGTCTATGAGCTCCGTTCCTGGGACTTTTATTACCTTTACTTTTTTTTTTTTTAACCAAAGACACTTACATGAAAACTTCATATGTCATCTCTCTCACTTATTGCCTGCTTAATTCTAAATTATTATATAATTTGATGTCTCCTAATGGTTAGCTTTCATGTTCATCTCCATATTTTCTCACTTCTTATTTTAGCTGATCTTTTTTTGCATTCTCAATTAAAAAGTTACAGAATGTTCTTTCTAATATTTCTAAATGGTTGTATTTCTTTTTCAAAAATCCAAAAATCAGTGCTCTCTTGTGAAATTATCCATACTTTCCCTTTTGGGACAAGGACTTGCTATACAGACCAGGGTGGTCTAAACACTTGGCGGTTCATCAGCCTATTGAGTACTAGGATTAAAGACAATGCCACCACACCCAGCCCATCTTCTTTTGTCTTAAAAATAAGTTATTTCCACCCTAAATCCATTTTTAGGTAGCTTCACTATCTCAATCATCTCCTGGTCTCTTTCTCTCCTTATGAGGCTTTTCTCTTGGGTATTGGTTAGTAAAATATGCATTTTTGTGAAATCTAAAGAATGTCAGAACTGGGAAGGCATTTCCTCAAACATTTACTGCTGCCTCCCCAGTCCACTTAACGAAGTCATGACTCTTCATCTTCCCAACCTTTATCACTTAACAGTAAACCAGTCTACCTCCCAAACCACAGTGACACCTGCCCTGTAAGAAATATTGCCCTTTTATCTTTACTGTATTTTACTTATTTTATATTCTTTTCTCATACATTGCTCCTGATCACAGAACCAGTCATTAAATATCTCCCAACTTCTACCTAATTTACTTTATTTAACTGCCTAATTTATTTTATGAGGCCACTGTCACCCTGACATCCAAACAACACAAAGATTAGCAAAGAAAGAGAGTTACAGAACAATTTCTTTCATGAACATGGATGCAAAACCACTCAATAAAACACTCCCAAACCAAACACATCAAGATCATCCACCATGATCCAACAGACTTCATTGCACAGGTCCAAGGATGGTTCAACATACAAAAACCAGTCAATATAATCTACCATATAAACAAACTGAAAGAAGAAGAAAAAAACATGATCATCTAGGACTCTGGAAAAAGACTTTGACAAAATCCAACATCTTTTCTTGATCAAAGAGATTAGTAGATATTAGAGAAACAAGTGGCATACCTAATAACATAATAAAGGAAATTTACCACAAGTCAATAGCCAACATTAAACTAAATGGAGAGAAACTCAAAGCAATTCCATTAAAATCAGGAACAAGACAAGGTTGTCTACTCTCTTCATATCTATTCAATATAGTAATTGAAGTTCTAGCTGGAGCAATAGGGCAACTGAAGGAGATCAAGGAGATAAAAATTGGAAAGGAAGAAACTGAAGTATTATTATTTGTAGATGATACACAAGTGACTCCAAAAATTTACCATGGAACTTCTATAGTTGATGAACACATTTAGTGACGTGGATGGATACAAGATTAACTTTAAAAAAAAAAAAGAAAAAAGAAAAACCCTCAGTAGCCCTCCTATACACAAATGATAAATGGGTTGAGAAAGAAATCAGAGATACAACACCCTTCACAATAATATAAACTATCTTGGGGTAGCACTAACCAAGCAAGTGAAAGGCCTGTATGACAGAAACATCAAGTCTTTGAAGAAAGAAATTGAAGGAGATATCAGAAGATGGAAAGATCTCCTGTCCTCATAGGTTGATGGAATTAACATAGTAAAAATGTCTATCCTACCAAAACAATCTACAGATTCGACCCAATCCCCACCAAAATCCCAACACAACTCTTTACAGACCTTGAAAGGGCAATGCTCAACTCCATAAGAAAAAAGAGAAAACCCTTTCATAGTTTATCAGGTAGTTCTTCAGGACCCTTTTGAATATGTATATGTCTACTATGCAATTTTTGTCATTAGATATACTTAATTGTTTAATCAGTTTTAAGCTGATATATTACAATTAGAAAGTTGATATATTACTCTAGTCATCAATAAAATAATTTATTATGGGATTTTCAGAGCAAATCCTATTCACACTAGCAAATAGCAAGATCTTATCTTTACATCTGCCAGAAGAAAGTCAATTGAGAGATAGTTGACTATAACAACTAAATACCAAGTATAAGGAAGAAGGTCACAGATATAAAAAATAGGTTAATCTATGCATTTCACCTGTCATATAATTGGTGCTATACATTAGGAGTAAATAATCACAATGATATAAAATTGGTAATTATTGTTCTCAATGTTATCATAAATTCAGAACCGTCTTAAATTTTATAATAATAAAGGAAAGCGTAGAACATAATTAAAGGACGTTTCACCACCTCCTTTTGAGAATTCTCGGTGGCACCTAAGTCTTAGGAGAGGGGATGTAGCAGAATCTGCATTGTTGGGATGCCCTGGGAAGGGGAAATAGAAGAGATCTTCTGAGAAAATTAGGAGCATGGGGGTGGGGAAAGGGGAGGGCAGAAGGGGATGGGGGGGAGACGGGGAAGTGGGAGGAGAACCTGTGGGAACTGGATAGTTGAGATTGTGGAAAGACAGAGATGGAGAGCAAGGAAAAAGATATCTTGATTGAGGGAGCCATTATGGGGCTAGCAAGAAACCTGGCACTAGGGAAATTCCCAGGAATCCACAAGGATGACCCCAAGCTAAGACCCCAAGCAATAGAGGAGAGGGTGCCTGAACTGGTCTTGCCCTGTAGTCAGATGCTGACTATCTTAAATGTCACCATGTAACCTTCGTCCAGCAACTGATGGAAGCAGAGGCAGAGAATCATAGCAGAGCACTGGGCTCCCAAAATCCAGTTGAAGAGTATGAGGAGTGAGAATATGAGCAAAGAGGTCAAGACTATGATGGGGACACCCACTGAAACAGGTTACCTGAATAATGAGAGCTCACCAATTTTGGCCTGACAGGGAAAGAACCATCATAGGACCAAACTAGACCCTCTGAATGTGGGTGACAGTTGGATGGTTGGGGCACACTGAGGGGCCACTGGCAGTGGGACCAGGATTTATCCCTACTGCTTGTATTAGCTTTTTAGAACCCACTCTCTTAGGATGGATACCTTGCTCAGCCTAGATATAGTGAGGAGGGCCTTGGTCCTTCCTCAAAGCAAAGTGGTAGACTTTGTTGAATCCCCATGCTCTCTGAAGAGAGCATGGGAGGTGGGGTTGGAAGAAAGGTGGAGGGACCAGGAGGAGGGGAGAGAGTAGAAACTGGGAATGGTATGTAAGATGAAAAAGATAGATTTTTAAAATAAATAAATGAACTAAAGAAAATAAATAGAAATAAAACAGATTCACAAATCACCCAGTTCCAAGCAGTGCAGTTAGGATTACATAAACCAGGCAGTTCTGAGCAGCCTGGTTAGGTTCATAGACATCGCGTCTCCACAGAGTTTACTCAAAAATAGAAGTCAGTTCTAATTGCTCCGATCTTACCCAATCTTAAACCTTTAACATATTTTCATTACTGAATATGGTCCTGAGTGCTCCTGGCTACGTAAGATTCGTCATAAACATACAATGGAAATCCTCCAGGGCCTGGCAGGAGCACAGCAAGCAGGAGATAATGGTCACTGCCCTCTCTGTCAGTGCTCCTACCTGCAGACGTTGTCACGATTTCTGTCGTGTTTCTGAGGCCCATGAAGTCAAACTGATAGAGCCGCCATGACTTCTGGTCTGCTGCCTCCACCGAGTTCTTCCTCCAGCGGTACACCATTTCTTCTTTGGGGTAGCCATCTGAAAGCAGAATAGATATCAGCGCCTGCAAATTTACATCTATGAAAACATGATGTCAAAATGTGTTTCTGATCACCTAGCAGGAGTTATCATTCTGGTCCCATTTCCTCTCATTTGTCAGAGGCACAGAAACTCCAGATGTCAAAGGACAAATGACAAAGGACACTACCACCTGCCTTCAGGATGAACCGAGGATTGCTTAACCAGAAGCCTCGCCATGTTTCTGTGGGGGCAGTAGGTAGGAGACTATTGTCTACATTTATTTTAACCTTGAACCATGGTGATTTGACCTTTCGAGACCAGAGGCTTTTTCTACTCTGAGCACAAGCACCAACCCTGTCTTCCTGGCCTAAGCACACACCTATATTTGTGTTTCCCATAAAGCCATGCATGGAGCAATCCACTGGAGTGTGGTTGACATCCAGAAGTCAACAAGTATCAACCGCTTCCGGGGTAGGCACAGGGGCTTTGAACCACCCCCACCTCATGTGGGAATGCTGACTGATTTCGTGAAGGTCGTGTGCAAGCAAGCATATCTGTCGTGAGCTCACAAGTGGCAGTGTTCCTGTCACGTGAGAGGACACTCTTCCCTCTGGCCCTTCCTGACATTGGGCTCTTACAATACCCTCTCTTCTGAGGTGGAACGATGCACCTCGGCAGAGCTTCCAGGTGTGTGGCTCAGGGCCTGCATTCATCACTGTCGTCACTGATCTCCCATGATTCCCAGCTTCAAAGTTGTACAACTTAAGCTTGCTTATCTGCCTTCATATCACAGCGCACACAGTGGCCGAACCCAGTTCCTGAGGCATTGATCACCTGCCCACGGCTTCACTGCTTTGATCTTCACAGAACTGCAGACAACTACAGCTTTTCAACAGGCATCACAACAAGAGTGGCCGGGACCGTACATATCTGCCCGTCAGCTCTACCTTCCCGAAGATGTCATGTTTACTCACCGGAAGAGCGTTTTTTAAGACCTTCCTCCGAAGGAGGCTTTATTCAGTGACCAGCCTCCAAACTAAAGCCATTCAAGCTTTGCAGCCAGTCAGTGGATAGGAAGCTGCAATAAGTTGGAGCCAGAAACCCCTTCTAAAGCCCTGGTGCAGTCTGGCAGCTCACTTGCAGAGATGCAGATCGTGTGTTTTTGGTTATAAGCCTAGTCTGGACCTTTACAGAGACTTCCCATCCGTATGTCTTTTTTCCCCTCTTGACATTTTATGTATGATATTCTGAATTGAAAAAATTTTATATAAAACTCACGATTAATATCTATGTTTATTTTTGTTTGCATGCTTAGATAAGATAAAAATACCTTCTTAAATGCTCAGACAAATGCTTCGGAATTCTGATTAGTTTGTTGGTCGTCTGTCCCAATGCCACTGCCCTATAGTCAAGGACTGGGCAGGCCAGCGTTGCTTTGCTATGCTTAGCCTTCCACTCTGGGTTAGAATGTTCTGCTCAGTGGTACCAAGAACATGAGAGCAACTGCTGGACTGGGGTCTTCGAATCCCAGACTCCCCCTTTCCTCATGGCCACCAGAGCTCATTGCCAGGATTCCCAGAGGCTAGCCTCACAAAGTCTGAGTACTGTCCTCTCCTCCCCTCTCCTTGTGTTCCTGCCACCAGGACTCTCTTCTCTCTGAGGACTTAGATTCTGAGTCCTACTGTGTCATCAGAGAGAGTCCCCCTCCCCCTTGATGGCCGCATTGCTTTTCACCATGATTGAAGCCAATTGGCTTGCTGGATTGGGTTTGATTTTTTTTTTTCTTAAGCTGGGTCACGCTGTGTTGTTAACAGACTGACCCCAAGTTTCCCATCTTGTCTGCTCAGGGATCTCACTGCCCTGCCATCCTGTTAAGACTTTCCTTATTTCTCTCTCCAATTTGTTATTCCTCCTAAGATTGTTTTGGTCGGGGTCTTTCTTTTTGACTGACCCTGTATACCATCGTCACAATATTGTTTGCTAATTCTTTATCTTTTCTCTGTTTTCATTTGGTTGTCAATGACTTAAAAAAAAAAGTGTCCGTTGTTAGAAGACTGCAGTTTCCATATCATCAAAAGAAAAGTCTATCCAGCTTCTTTTCCCTCTGGCTGGCTCCATGGTTTGGTTGCTGAAGTGTGAACTCCAGACCACGCCCCCCCTTCCTACAATAATGCTCCTATGAGCTTTAGCTCCTCCCTGTGAGTCTCAGAAATAAACCATCTTCCAATTTCTGAAGCACCACTCAGCAAAGTCGAAGATGCATAAGAGACTCCACCCTACGTGACATGGCAGGGCTTCAACCTGCATTACCGTAAGGACATAACTGACGCGGGACACACTAAACCCAAAGAATTCTTATTTAGCTCATAGTTCTGGAAGCTCAAGAACTGGTTTCTAGTCAGGGGACCCGGAACAGACAGCACAGTCAGCTACAGTGGCCTGCACGTCCAGCAGTAGAAGTGTGAGCAGAGAAGTCGCATGCAGTCCCTGCAAAAAGCAAAATGGAGCTGCTTTGCTTTGTAATGATCCTCTCTCCAGATGATCAATCCTGGTCCATGAGCGCAGGAGCTCATTCTCTCAGAATTGCACACATCCTTTGAAGCATCATCTCCAACAAGGCTGTACCGGACAGAGGCAGAGAGACACAGCTACTCAAACCAGCAGCACAGACACCTTGTGCTAATTTAATCAGGGCTTTGTGCTTTCATTAAAATGGAGATTGATGTAATTTGAATGTGAAATTTGCCCTATGGACTTGTGTCTTGGGCCATTAATCCCCAGATGGTGGCAGTATTTGGCAAAGTCGTGGAACCTTCAGTATGTACGCCTTGGTGGAGGAAGTGGGTGACCAAAAGGTGAGGTTTGAAGTCTGACAAACTCCACTTTTTATACTTTATTAGGTTCTTGACTTTGGATGCAATGTGACATGTTCCTGCCACCATGCGTATGTGCCCTTTATCTCTTATGTTGCTTTTATATCAGGTACTTGGGTCATAACAATAAAAAGGTAACGAATTTGCTATGGTTTCATTTCTGTTGTTGTGGTAAATTATCTTAACAAAAAAACAACCGAAGAACAAATGGGTTTCTTTGGCCTACAATTTCAGGTTACTGTCCATCAGTGAGGGTAAGTCAAGGCAGGAACTTAAAGCAGCTAAGTCACAGCCCCAGTCAAGAGCACAGAAAAGCGAGTGGTCCATGCCTCCAGGCATTCACTGGCCTGTGTTCTTCCATCTTCTATAATTCATGACCTCCTGCTGCCCACACAGAGCTGAATTCTCCTACGTCAATTAACAGTCAAGATAATCTCCTACAGATATCTCCACAGGCCAACCTCATTAGATAATTCCTTATTAAGACTTTTTAAAGCCCAGGTAATTCTAGGATGGATCAAGTCAATATAGTTAAAACTAATGAGCATAAAATTCAAAGGTCTGCCATCACACCCATCACAGGTGACGTGTCATGCCTAACTATTAGTGTATGAACAGTAATCACTAAACCATCCTGAGGAAATTGCAGTCTTGTATAGGTGCTCTGTGCCAGAAAAGTCATACACTTGCCGTCACCACAGATGATCACTGTAAACCGACAAATCTTAGATTTTTTCCCCCCATCTTTTGTCTTATCTACCTCTAAGGAAAATAGGAAGTCTATTTTCTTAAGTCACACTACATATGCCAAATTAAACACTCCTAAGAAGGAAATCAATGACTAGATTCACCATGAGGAAATCCTAACAAGCTGTGGCCTAGTTGCTGGCCAAATAAGTAGAAGGAACTCTTCAAGGAAATGGGAGAACTGTCAACCCAATGCAAGGTGGAACCTTCATGGATGCTGGGCCTGGCTGGCTGTTCCCCGTTGTTATGGAACCTGTGATAACTTGGTGAGGTAGAGAGAGATACAACAGAAGCACAGGTCTGCCAGGAGTCAAGTGAAGTCTGCACCAGGGAAGCCACACAGTGTTTTGTATTTATCTGAACACGTTCCTCAATAAATAAGCAAGGGAATACATGACATCTGCAGAACAGACTGATGCTGTCTAACTGGTGTACTAGGTTCCCTTGCACCCCTTCAAGGGTAAAATTAAAGCTTATTTAGCAAATTAAATAGTTGTTCTGAAATTCAGTAGATTTATCCAAAAAAAATTTAACTGCGTGGCATGAATTCTCAGAAAACCTAGCACTGAGATAGTGTGGTGGCATATTCCTGTAATCCCCAAATTTGGGAGGTAGAATCAAGAGCTTCAGGTCATCCAGACAAAAGCTAAACATAGAAATGCTAGAATTGAATAACATCATAAAATCAGATGGACCTGACAGACATCTACAGAACATTTCATCCAAACACTAAGGAATGCACTTTCTTCTCAGTAGCTCAGTAGCACATTTCTCCAAATGCAACCACATAGTAGGACACAAAGCAAGTCTCCACAGGTGCAAGAAATTGAAATAATACTTTTATTCTCTCTGACCACCATGGACTAAAGCTGGGTGTCAGTAACAAAAGACAACAGGCATCTTATAAACTCGTGGAAACTGAGCAACTTACTGCTGGATGAAACTGAGTCAAGACAGACGTCATGGAAGAGAATGAAAAATATTTTGAATTGAATGACAACGCAAACACAACATACCCAAACCAGTGGGACACAGTAAAAGTGGTTTCTACAAGACATGTTCATAGCAGTGAACGAACACCTTCAGTTTATACTGTGCAGCGGCACACCTAAAAACTCTAGAACAACAAGAAGAAATAATCCTGAAAAAGATTATGTAGGAAGAAATAATTAAACTTAGTATTAAGAATCAAATATAAAAAAACAAATAAATAATTACTAAGAATCAAGGAAACAATAAATTAGTTCTTTGGTAAACCAACAAGATTGGCAATCCTTAGCCACACTAACCAAATGATAGATAATAAAAAGACCCAAATTAATAAATTAGAGGATAAAAAGGACCATTGCAACAGATATCAAGCAAATTCAGAGACTCATAAGGATAAAGTATTAAAAAAATTGTATTTCAGCAACTGGAATATCTAAGAGAAATATCTAAATTTCTTGACATATGGCTTATTACAGTTAAATTAAAATGAAATAAGCAATTTAAATAGATCCATGAGCCACACTGAAGTATATGTAATCAAAAATCTCTCACATCTTCCTAAAAATGACCAAAGAAAGATAAATTCAACACAGAAATATACTAGATCCTTAAAGAATTAATGTTAATACTCCTTGTTGGAATCTGCAGACCCTCAGACCCTGAACTTTCTATGACCTCTTGCCTGTTGGAGTAAACAACTTGTTTATCTATGCTTGCAGCTGCTCTGAGCACAGAACTCTCACGAGTTCCTGAAAAAAAGGAAGTAGATTCTGGTGGGCTTGCAGTGGAAAATCCACAGAGCTAGGACTTGGCCTTTAGTCAAGGAGAGCACTGTATAGACTGGGAACATAATAAAATTGGCATTCTTGCTTCAAAAGTGACCCAAGTCTCTGCATGTTCTCTAATCCCCAGACCCTTGCCTGGCCATGGTTCCAGGTGGTGCAGGCACAACTCCTCAAAATGTTGCCCCCCAAAATAAAGAATACTTTTTAATTCTTTTCTGAAGTCCCTATTGCCTTGTTACACAAACTACATAAAGAATAAACCCCACCCAAATAAATTATAGGACAATTTCCCTTATGAACATAGGTACAAAAATTCTCAATGAAAAGCTTGCAAAAATGAATCTAAGAACACATCAAAAAGATTAATCGCCATGATCAAGTAGGCTTCATCCCAGACATGCAAGGAATATTCAGTATATATAAATCAATAAATGTAATCCACCACGAAAGAGACTTAAAAGGCAAAAGCCACATGATCATCTCATCACATGCAGAAAAGGTCTTTGACAAAGTCAACATCCCTTAATGAGAAAAGCCCTAGAAAAACTCAGGATATAAGAGACTTATTTCAATAAAATAAAGGCAGTTTATAGTCATCATAAATAGAGAGAAACTCAAAGCTTTGCCACTAAAATCAGGAATAAAGCAAGGTTGTCCACTCTCTCCATACCTCTTCAATACTTGAAGTCTTAGCTAGAGCAGTATGACAACTGAAAAAAAAAATCAAGGAGATACAAACAGGAAAGGAAGCAGCCAAAGTATCTTTATTTGCAGATAATATGATCTTATATGTAAAAGATCCTAAAATTTACACCAATGAACTTCAACAGTGGATAAACGTCCAATGAAGCGGCAGTATATCAAATTGTCATACAAAAATCAGTCACCTCCCTAAATACAAATGACAAAGAATGCTATGAACAAAATCAGGAAAACAATGCCTTTCACAATAGCCTCAAAAATGTATCTTGGGATAACTGTTAACAAAACAAGTGAAAGATCTTTATAATAAAAACTTCATGACATTGAAGAAAGAAATTGAAAAAGACATAAAAAGATGAAACTATCTTCC
Source organism: Dicrostonyx torquatus (assembly GCA_028555095.1). Taxonomy (NCBI): domain Eukaryota; kingdom Metazoa; phylum Chordata; class Mammalia; order Rodentia; family Cricetidae; genus Dicrostonyx; species Dicrostonyx torquatus. Next base: position 1,001,082 of record JAQHUG010000279.1, on the reverse strand, counting down.
ATGCTTACGCATAGGTAGGATTAATATCATGAAAATGGTTATCCTACCAGAAGCAATCTACAGATTCAGTACAATTCCCATCAAAATTTCAACACTATTATTCTCAAAAAGAATTAAAAACAAGCATCAGCTTTATGCAGAAACGCAAAAAACTCAGAATAGCTAAAGAGATCCTGGATAATAAAAGAACCATCTCAAATTACAGGTTGTATTACAGAGCTATGGTAATAAAAACAGAATGCCATTGGCATAAAAACAGACATGTTGACAAATGGAATTGAATAAGAGACCCATATAAAATTACACACAGATTTGACTTTTTGACAGATAAACAAAACAATACATACTTGAGAAAAGGCTACACCTACAACAAATGGTGCTGGTCAAACTAGACAGCCTCATACAGAAAACTGAAAATGCATCCATGTATATCACCCTGCACAGAACTCAACTCCAAATGGATCTGTTAAAAAAGAAAATGGGCAATAGTCTTGAACTCATCAGTGCAGCAAAGGGATGATTGTTTAATTTTTAACATTTATTTTGGAGATTTTATTTATTTAATGAAATTCTTTTTTTTGTCTGAATGCATGTACAGGCAGCAGAACTATCATCAACCAGGGCTGGCTATATCTCAAACTGACAGGAAGACTTGGCAATGTCCACACGATACTAGTTTTGCAGGCATGCAACTATGAGTCAGGAAACCATGGAGGCTGTTTCCAAGATTTCAAAAAAAAGCCACAGAAGATAGACAATATGGAATGGAGTCAGATTCCATGCAAGGATCTATGGGCAACGCATAAAAGGGTGACAAAGAGGCAAAGTCACAGGACAGAGAGAAATCGACGTGTTTAGATGGCTAGAACATGGGATGTCTTCTGGATCAAGGTGGGCTGGCCAATGATAGTCCCAGTGGCCTGTGAGTTCTTGTCTGCTACACTGAGAGCAACTCTCCCCTAGATGGTCTTGTTCAAGCAGAGGCCACCTGTTATAGGTATGTCCCTTTTAACTGAGTGTGTGTGTGTGTGTGTGTGTGTGTGTGTGTGTGCGCACGCACATGTGCACGTGTGCAAATGCATGTGTTGTATGTGTGTTATGTGTGTGTTTATACCTTGTAACTTTCAATGTTCAATGGGAGGCTTTGGAGAGGGGAAAGAGTAGAAGAAAATAGTGTAATTATATTATGAACTAAAAAAAAAAGAAAGAAAGAATTTAAGAAGCCAGCACTGCATAGCGTTCCTGTATGCAGTTTACTTCATCCCTTCTCATCTGACACGGATTCTACCATGTAACTCATGAGTCAACGTACACAGACGCTTACTATGTTCACAAATCATGCCACATTTTACTTCACGATTTTCTGTTACAGGCTGCGTATCCCACAAACACAATTCTTGGGACCATTAACAATTTGTATTTCAATTTAATCTCTGTTTGGGGAATACTTTCACCTGCATAATGAGTGGTCAGAAGAAGAGGACCCAAGTCGCAAAACAAAAATCGTTTATGTTTTATACCTACACCATGGATGCGGTTTTATACAGCATTATTCTACTGACACAATAGCTTTATTATGTGTTGATGATGAAATGAGGTAGGTTTCCTTTCAGAAGATTAATTGTAATATATGAATTGTAGCATGAAAATTAGAGAGGAAGGTTTAGAGGGTTGCTGAGTGGTACAAGGCAGCCATGGGAGACAAGGGACAGCCTGAAGGATGCTGGGTGGAGCCTGTCCTCATGGCATCCTGCTGTGGGCATTTTCATTTGTTTAGCTCCCTTGGCAATCACCTCTGGAGAATAAGCCGAGATTGTTTTGCATTTGGTCAAAGCAGGAGAAAGGGGGCTTTTTCTCACTTGGCCTCTCAGTCCAGAGACTTCTCTAAGAGACGCATTCTATTATATGGCCATGCAATCTCCGATGCCAGGACCGAGGCTCCTCAGTCTCAAAAGAAGACCAGGCTCACCTCTCCTCCAACCGTGAGTCAGCTCTGGAATTCCTCTGCGGAAGATGGACATGTGCAAGAAATGCAATTTTAGGAAAGAAGATTCCATTTCGATATCAAGGCCTATATCAAATCAAACCATTGTGGCTCTTTCACTCAGGGTGGGAACTGGCTGGGCAAGAACATGCCCCCTGTCACAAGCACTATTATTAAATGGCACAGTGGCACTGTGAAGAAAAGCCACAGGAACAGGACTCGATCCCAGAAGCTGGAGCAATGACATATGAAGGAGAGAGACACTTCTTTCAAATGCCACTGTTAGTGTATCTGTTACTGCTGACATTGTCACAATGTGTGGCTGTGTACTGGCACCCAGTGTGTGCCACATGGCTCATTCATAACAGTTGCAGGGTAGGGGCTTCAGTATATGAGGATTGAGAAGAGCAGGGCTTCTGCACTGTCCCATAGTCATATAAGGACACAGGCAGGGCTCACAGGCTCTTCGTTCTGCCTCTTATTCTGGGTGGAAACTGCAATGGACAGTGAGGGACGCTAAACACAATGGGTCTTGATCAAGTTAGGAAGAGCATTCAGTCGAGAACAGAGGATTTGAAAATGGGCTGGGTCACATCACACAGGTACCTTGGCAGATGAACTCATTTTGGGCCCTTCTCAGCCACGGAGACGGGGAAAGGGAAGTGGACACAGATATAAGCACTGTGACTCAGACAGAGAAATCAGTGGACACAGACATGAGCACTGTGACACAGACAGAGAAAACAGCGAACACAGACGTGACCTCTGTGATACAGAGAAAAACGTGGATACAGAATGAGCACTGCCACTGACCAGGAAGGAGTTAAGTCACTCAGGGTGCACTTGGGTGAAAGTGTCTTTGGGTCTTGGTGGAACTGCCTGTCTAAGAGGAACAACGTCCCTTTGTGTCTGTCTAGGAAAGGGATTCTTTCCAACATTTTCTTCAATTCTGCCTCGGTTGTACGAACAAACATCCCAGGAAAGAATAGTAACAGTGTCTTCTGAACCCTCTGTAAGGCTGATGAATTGGTTAGAGCTAAAATGATCGGAAAGTTTGGAATGTTACAAGTACAGAACCGAACTATCTTGGGCCATTAACCCCTTAGCAGTCATTTATTCTTCTCCCGTATGACGGCTAACAACTTGAGACAATTTAGGTGACTCCTCTGGAATGCACAGACACTTAGCTCCCACCAACCAAACTGCTAAGAACACAGACGCCTCTGACAGCTAGAGCCAAGACGTCCATGATTTTTCTGTGACCAGATGTTTTTATCAATGTATTTTTTAAAATATGCTGATTTATGACCCTTATTCTGTTTCTATTAAAACTTCATAAAGTTCCTACCACATTGGAATATAATTGAATGAAACCTCAGTCTGTGTTCCTGGGCCATTGGCCACTCATATTTGGTTCAGAATAAGGTCATTTCCCATCAAGAAGGGTGCTGGGCTTTAATTTGGCATTTGGCATTAATTGCCTTATTTGTGTGTCTCATTACATGTCTTCCTTTTCCCACCATTTTTAATGGATAATGTTGCTGGGTGTAGCAAAAATGGTTGACAGTCCCTTAGTTTAATGGATAATGTTGCTGGGTATAGCAAAAATGGTTGACAGTCCCTTAGTTTAATGGATAATGTTGCTGGGTATAGCAAAAAATGGTTGACAGTCCCTTAGTTTCAGAAGGTGAAATATATCATCCCATGACTTTCTGGCTTTTGGGGATACTGACAAGAGATCAGATTTTTGTTTTATTTTGGTTTTTTTTTCTGTTGTTTCTGCCTTTGTATGGGAGTTGGTGTTTGTTCCTTTTTGTTATTCTTTTTTTTTTTTTTTGGTTTTTCAAGATAGGGTTTCTCTGTGGCTTTGGAGCATGTCCTGGAACTAGCTCTTGTAGACCATGCTGGTCTCGAACTCACAGAGATCCACCTGCCTCTGCCTCCCGAGTGGAGTGCTGGGATTAAAGGCGTGCGCCACCACCGCCCGGCAATTCTTTCTTTATTAGGCACTTTTATTAACTAAATTTGTCCCTTGACAGTTTCTAATAGACAAAGAGTACATTCTGAAAACTCTGAACCCCTGCTGTGTCCATCACCTTTCCACCCCATCACCTCCTGACTCCAGCCCACAAGTCCCTTTCTCAGATTCATGTATTTTTGTTTAGTGACCCACAGAGTTTAACCAGGGTGACCTGTATGACTGTGGGTTCTGAGTTAGCCTGTGAGCCTGGTGGACTAAGCTCATGTAGCAGTTCTCTGGTCCTTTCCCAACATCCTCACCAGCACCTGTGGTCCTTTGTAATCTTGATGATGGACATCCTGACTCGGGGGAGCTAGAACCTTAAGTAGTTTTAATTTGCTTTAGTCTGATAACTAGAACCAACAAACACTTTTTTGATTTTTTGATTTTTGTTTTCTTTTTTTTTTTGTTCTTTATAGACTAGACACTAATCCTCCATCAGATGTACAGCAGGCAAATATTTCTTTTCCTCTTCTATGAGTAGCCTCTCTCCTCAGTCGATGTTTCCTCTGGTGTACAGAAGATTTTTAATTTCATGAAATCTTATCTGTAAATTTTTGTTCTTGCCTCTTGTGCTCCTAGCCCGCTTTTCAGAAAGCAGTCCTTTTGCGTGCACACGGGTTGAAGCGCCCGCTGCACATTTTCCTTCAGCAACGTCAAAGCGCTGATCCATCTGGCAGTGAGCTTTATGCAGTGAGAGATTTAAAGAACAAGATGTATTCTCTCACACGCAGCCATCGAGTTTTCCTCCGCAGCATCTGTTGAAAATGCTGTCTTTTCTTTAATGCACGTGTTGGTCTCTTTGTTAAAAGTCAAGGAGGTGATGTGGGAGGTGATGATGCTGTGACTATGTTTTATTGCGATTGGTTAATAAAGAAGCAGCTTTCAGCCAATGGCTTAACAGAGTAAAGCCAGGCTGAAAGATATATATATATATAGAGAGAGAGAGTAGGCAGGGTCATAGAGAAGCCATGTAACACCATAGAAGACAGACACCTTCGCTGTAGCCTTCTGAAACTTTGCTGGTAGGCCATAACCTCGTGGTGATGCGCAGATTAGTTTAGAATGAGTTGTTTAAGATTAAATGGAGATGGGTTAGTTTAGGATTAAGAGCAAGCGAGAAATACACTTAGGCTATTGGCCAAACAGTACTGCAAATAATATAGCTTCTGTGTGATTATTTTGGGAGTCTGGGCGAGCAGGAAAGAAAAAAGCAGCCTCCCCCAACCAGGTGGTCGTGGGAACATGGGGTTATATTTGGGTCCTCACTCTATCCCACAGGCCAGTGCATCTATTTTTACGCCAGTACCAGGCTGGTTTTTACTGAAAAGACTCTGTAGTGTAACTTGAAAACTAGGTATGGTGACTCCTCCCACATTATCTCTTTTGTTCAAGATTGCCTTGGTGTTTAGTATTTTGTGTGTCCTTTTAATACTGTCCTTTCTTTTTCTGTGAATAATTGTTCCAGAATTTTGATTGAGCTTGCACTAGATGTATGGATTCCTTTTGGTAGAGTGGACATTTTTCATGAGATCCATTCTCCTCGTTCAAGAGCATAGCAAGTCTGCGACATCTTGCTTAACTTCATTCTTCGGCGGCAGGAACTTTTCACGGTGAAGATCCTTCTCACCCTTGATGAGGCTGATTTCCCAGTGTTGTACTTGACGTGTGTGGCTATGGGGAATGCGATTGTTTGCCTGATTTCTTTTTCCCTGCGTCTGTCATGTGCATATAAGAAGGCTACGAATTTTGTGCTTTAATTTTGTATCCTCCCATTTCACTGGAAGCATTTATCAGCTTAAGGAGATATTGTTGCACTCTCTGGCATCTCTCTGGTATAGAGTTGATGCTTCCTATTTCATGTATCTGCTCATTTGGGTCTTCACTATGGAAGTCACATTTCATTGCAGCCATCTTGCTTTTCTGATATTGAGAAACTGTGAGCTTATGGGGATGTCGTTGATTGTTGTCTTAGTGAGTGTCCTATTGCTATGATGAAACACAGTTACCAAAAGCAACTTGGGTAACAAAGTGTTCACTTCGGCTTCCATGTCCTCATCACAAGCCTTTATAAAGGAGGAAGGGCAGGAACTCATGGCAGGAACCTGGACAAAGGAGCTAAGGCAGAGGTCATGAAGTGGTGTTGCTTACTGGCTTGCTCCTTGGGGTCCACTCAGCCTGCTTTCTTGTGGTGCCTAAACCATTCGCCAAGGGGTGATACCACTCCCTATGAGCCGGGCCTTTCCCATATCAACTTTAAGCAAGACAATGTACCACAAGGATGCCCACGGGCCAATCAAGTGGGGCCATTTTCTCAAATAATATCCCCTCTTACAACACGACTCTACCTTGTCTCAACTTGATATAAAATAGTCCAACTATTGTCTCATGTCTTTTTTACATCCTCTATTGTATTTTCTGTGTTTGAAAACTATACTGTAATTAAAATATAATTATATCACTTCCTCCTTCCCTTCCTCCCTCCAACTCCTTCTATGCCTCTTTCCTCCAAATCTTCCTATGTCTTTCTGTCACCCCCTCTCAAATTGATGGCCTTGTTTTTATTATTATTCTCTTCCTCTCCCTCTCTCTCTCTTTCACATACACACACACATACACACACACACACATGTGCATGCACACGCACACACACACACACACACACAGAAATGGCTGCCTAAACAATAATAGTTGGTACCCTCACACAGAAGGGTAAACATCTCACAGGAGTCCCAGTCCTTCCCTAGATAAAGAGCTACAGGCAATTCATGACTTCTAAGAAGGGGGCGTTTCAGAGTCTTGACTAGTTATCCAGCAAAACATGGTCATGTATGTTTTATATTCATACAAACAACAAAACCAGATTCAACAGGTAATTTCTGCATTGGATGGCGTAGATGTGTCTTTCAGTTTTTTTCTTCTGAGCTCCATTTGTTTCTGTTCATTCTTTTTCAGGAGATCCATTCTGGAGAGCTGTCTTTGACTTGGTTGGTAGTCTGGGGAGAGGCTAACTAACTCCAGCAACAAATATAGAGGCTTGCCAGCAGACCGGTGTCAACTGCAATAGAGAAAAACTGTGCCTCTCTACGGGGGAAATTGTAGCTTATGTTCTTTTCTTTTTCTTTAAGGGTCAAATACATCAACTTGAAGTAGCGCAGTAGAGAGGGTGTGGAAAAGAAGGAACTTAGGAGTGAGGATAAGAAAGAAATTGTATGGAGCTGGGGTAAAATGCAGTCGAGAACATGTTTTACGTTAGGTTTAAAGAAAGAAACAACAGATAAATATTTTTTTACAATGAAATACAGGAGCTGGAGAGATGGCTCAGCAGTCAAGAACACTGGCTGCTCTCCCAGCAGACAGGTTCAACTCTCAATACCCATACGGCAGGCAACATCTGTCTAAAGTTCAGGCCTCGGGGGAATCTGATGCCCTCTTCTGGCCTCTCTGTGAACTGCATGCACCAGACATACAGGGCACAACATAAACCTTGAAAGTAAGACAAGGGGATACACATTTTTTGTGGTTTAAATAGACTGACATTTGTGGCCACAGAAAAAGTACACACGGTAAACTCACAAGGACTTTCATATGCCCGAGGAAACACCATTTAAAACATGCAGCAACCATTTGAGAACATTCAATTATTTCAGACTGAACTGTATGAAAATTTGGTGGCAGTTAGAGGATGTCTCATTCCACAGCTGCTTTAGGTCAGCTGTTTTTCAAAAATAAGCCATGATGGAACGTGGGACTCTTCTCTCTCTGATCATACAAGCCAATACAAGCCAATAGTTCCCAAAAGGAAATGACAGCACACCAGAAAAACTGTTTTCTCTCTAGTTTCTTTATTATCTTCAACTAAATTTACTTTAGGGACCATAAAAAAAAAAAAAAAGAAACCTCTTCCCTTGCTTGCATAAAAAGCAAGACATGCAAATGTTTTATTTTGCTTTACATTTTCTTTGGACTTACCATCTTCAAATTTCAAAGTAGAGTGTTTAAATTTTTTATTTTTCATTTCTTTATTTTAATTGTGTGTGTACGGGTGCAAGCGTGAGGGTGTTTTGTCTGCACACAGATCTGTGCGCCACATTGTGCAGTACCCAAAGAGGACAGAAGAGGGCAGAAGTACCCAAAGAAGACAGAGGAGGGCATCCGACTCCCCTAAGACTGGAGTCAGAGATCACTAGGAACCGCTATGTGGATGCTGGGAATTGAATCTAGTCCTCTGGAAATGCTTTTGATGTTTTAGTCATCTTTCCAGCCCTAAGGAAATATTTCTTAAGAGAAATTTTTAGTGCATCTTCATATGGAAGGATGACTCTAGCAAAGTCAGGTAAGATAAGAGAGATCAGCAGAACCTTGGCCCTTGGTCCCTTGATGATTGAACGCGGAGGGGCCAGAAGGCCTCCGGCCTCCCTTCTTTCACTGTGCAGTAAGATACCTGCTGCGGGGGAAGACAAAGAATGAACGCAGAAGGAAAGGAAGAGAAGTCATTTGTTATATGTCAGCGTCGTCTGGCACATCTTCCTGGAGGCATCAAACACATAGCTATGTTAGAAGCGCTGAAACAAACGGCTAACCTCAGTAAGTTTTACACCTCAAGCACATTCTGAATATCCGTGAAAATGATGTGGAAAGCACACAACTTGGAAAACTAGTCTACGTTTTCGATGTTGTTGTTTTGCTTTTAACCAGATACTTTGGGAGTTTCATTTTATAATAACCTCCGGGGAAATCAGAGTCTGTGGTTCTGAGAGCAATCCTTTCTATCAAGACGTCCTGAAATGTCAAACGTGTGATCTGTGTAGAGGAGCACCTCAGCCCTCACAGAAATCCTTGCCTGGCTTTTGTCCAGCTTTCTCTGACGGGGACTCTGTGATTTGCACTCATCAAAGCTGGCAAATTGACTTGAACCGAAGTTTTGTAGACGCTGTAACACAACTGTCATCACACCCTCGTGCTTCGCAGAGTGCAGTCGAGCGAGATTTTCAGGCACAATTACGTGGATAATTATGTCATAGCTGGTGTTCAAACGAAAATGGCCTGCACTGACAAGTTATTTTACTCCGGTGTCACCCATATCCACGCAAAATGCTCTTTTGATCTATGCTGTTCCTCCATTTATCTAATTTCAGATCCAATTTATGGGCACTCATTGCAAAGCACTTAAACTGGAACCCGTTGTCTTTTCTTTTCTTTTTTTTTTTGGTTTTTCGAGACAGGGTTTCTCTGTGGCTTTGGGGCCTGTCCTGGAGCTAGCTCTTGTAGACCAGGCTGGTCTCGAACTCACAAAGATCCGCCTGCCTCTGCCTCCCGAGTGCTGGGATTAAAGGCGTGCGCCACCACCGCCCGGCTTTTAATTCTTTTTTTTTTTTTTTTTTTTTTTTTTTGGTTCCCGTTGTCTTTTCTAATGGAATTTTGTCTATCTGCATTCGGCTTTTCTCCGGCAAACGTCCCTGGCGGGCAGCTTGTGCTCCATTTGCTGATTTATTTGGTCAACAGAATGCTTCCGTGTTGGATGGGCCACATCCGCTGAGACTCCTCCTTCTGCCTCAGCGCAGGCCCTGCTCTGCTCTCCTGTGGACCTTGTAGCCTCTCCCAACTGGTTCGTGTCATCACGCGATCCCTCCACTCGGGCACTTCTGATTTATTCTCTTGTGAAAGATCACATTGTTTTCTTGATTAAGACATCTCCAGTCCCACATGCTAGGGTTGGCCACCCCAGCTGCACCCGCTTCAGTTCTGACTAGGCTTCATTTTCTTGTCTATAATTAGCAGCAATCAGCCCCATAACTCAAATGGACTTTGATGAAATATTTTAAATATTACTCCCTGAAAAGACATACAAAGATGAAGAACTTGGCAGTAGCTTCTCTGAAAGCATGAGTTTGACACCTGAAGAAGACGTTTCCTTTGGTCTGCTTCAGCTTCCAGTGGCTTGGGAATCTCAAGATGTGCGTTCCACACCCGAGAACGGACAGGACTGAGAACGGACAGGACTGAGAACGGACAGGAGCCCGCAGGCGGGGCTTCCTTCAGGGGTGTCTGCAAAGCAGGGCACATTTTTATTTATGAGTGGGAGACAATGGCCGCTACTCCTCAGTCCAGTGGACGGAGAACTTCTGTCCTGTTCTCTCCCCCAGCACAGTGGCAGCCATCTGCAAAGCAGTCAGCAAAAGCATTCTCATATTGTCACCCCCCCCCCCCGTGTCCCTTCCTTGGCCCTAGCAGGGAAGCACTCACCTGCACCCATTCTATCACCCCTTCCACCTAACTCTCAAATAAGGGCACCGATCACCATCACATTAGGAATGCAGCCCTACTGTGATGCATTGCCATAAATAAATCAGGTTTCATCTCCAAGGACGAAGACAAGCAACCAAGCACTGTTCAGCACACACAGGGAAATGCTGTTCACCTCCCACACCTTAAAGACACACAGCCTATTTGTGTAAGTCCTCACCTCTTACAGCCCATCTTCACGCATTGGGCTGCAAGTGCAGGACACTTGCTTAGCATGTGTGAAGACCTAAGTTCACCCCTTGACTGTGGAACAAAGAAGACACCAGCACCATGAGAGGAAGATGGGGAGGAGGAGGAAGGGCTGGGAGCTGAAGCCTGCACTTACCAGCATCTCTCTGCTGTCTGGCTCTGTTGATGCTGCTCAGGCTTTCCATACTCCTCCTTACAAGATCCACTCGCGATGTTCTCCGAAAGTGACGGGGCACAGGACAACATTGCACTCGGTGCGGCTTTAGGGTCCATACCAAATCATGTACCCCATTCATCCACATTTTCCATCTTCATTTGCCCAGACCACAGCTGTTCGGTCCAGGAGACCAGCGGCCCGTGAGAGTCATATTCCCAGTATGTAGACAATGGTCAGTTCAGGAGAAGGGGAACATACAAGAAGATGCACTAACTCTAGGAAGGGCCGCTGTTAGGAAGGGACATGTGGTTGGGCGTGAGGACAAGGGATGGAGGGGGAAGCTGCACCCTGCCATCGCCATCTCAGAATTTAGCACTGCTGTTACAGTGTTTCGCCGTATTCTGTGACAGGACAAAAGAGCCTCCACTCTTTCTCTCTGCATCCCCGCACACTTGTCTGTGTCCTTTCCTATTTTCTCACTGTCATTTTTTTTTTCTGAGCGGCTTGCAGCTGAGTACCAATTAATTTCCTTTAAGTGCCTCTTACAGGAAAATGTCACTATGCTGAAACACACACCTTTAAAGATGAAACAAAGAAAGACCATCCATCAGGCATGGAAGGTGAAGGTGAGGGAGAATTAATAGTCAGGACACAACCAACAAGGAGAACTGGCTCCCAACGTATCACTTTCCTCGTTGCGGGGCTCGTACTGTTGGTGCAGGACAATTCTGTATCCTGTCAATCATGTTTTAAATAAATGCTGATTGGCCAGGTAGGAAATATAGGTGGGTCAACCAGACAGGAAGTAGAGGCAGGGCGAGGAGAAAGTCTGGGAAGCAGGAAG
>JAQHUG010000279.1:926085-951126 GCA_028555095.1 Dicrostonyx torquatus | reverse complement strand
TGGAGACCAGGCTGGTCTCGAACTCACAAAGATCCACCTGCCTCTGCCTCCTGAGTGCTGGGATTAAAGGCGTGCGCCACCACCGCCCAGCTACAATGTGCTATTTTCAACTGTATTCATTACCGTTTCCCTATTGACTTAAGAGTTTTGAGTCTTAGATTAAGTCCTTGGTCCAGTTGGAGTTGGTTTTCATCCAGCGTGAGTGATTGGATATAGTTTAATTATTCTACTTGGGGACTCTTGTTTTGTCAGCTCTATATTTATTATAGAGGCTGCTTTTTCTCCAGGGTATACTTTTGACATGTCTGACAAAAATTCAGTGGAAGAACAGTGTAGGTTTACATCTGGGTCCTCTATCCTAGTCCATTTGTTTGTATGTCTATTTCTGTGTTCTGCCTCGCTGGTTTGACTCCTACGTTCTGCAGTATAACTTGAATTCAAGAATGGTAAGACATCCAATAATTTAATTTTTTGAGATAATTTTATTTTCATTGATCATGTCATATTATTATGTCAATTCCCTCTTCTCTTTCCTCCTTCCAAATCCTACCATATATTCCTCTTTAGTGTCTTTCAAATTTACAGGTTGTTTTTTCATTAATTTGTAATATATACACGTATACAAATATATTCCTAAAGACAAACACAACCTGCTTTGTCTCTGGGATGCCGCTTGTGTTTATGTTTTCAGGGCTGACCATTGGATATTGGATAAGCAGTTGGTGGGCTCGTCCCTGAGTTGGAGATTTCTCCTACTCTCAGCATTCCTTAGTTGCCTGATGTTCTTGGTGTGGGTTGAAGACATTTGGTCTTTTCACCGTTCACATACCCATTCTTGCTGGTGGTGTCCTTGTTCAGCTCATGTTTAGGTAACCATGTTGGTGGGACTTATGGGTATAGATTCTGACATTCCTAGTAGACAAATCTCATAGCAAAAGGATCCACTGGACCCAGTTATCTTTCCATGCCCTGCTCCAGTGATCCCTGAGCCTGAGGTTTAGGGGTTGTTTTGTACATGCATCCCTACGGATGGGGCTCCACAACTCTGTTGCTGATTGGCTGGGGTTTTCTGTACTGACAGATCTATGCTGCCAAGTGTACTTTCCTTGATGAATGGTGAGAACTATGCTTATCTATTGATATAAGGGTAAATATTTAGAATGTGGTTGGGGATTGAATTGGTTTAGTAAAGTGGTGGTTGTAGATTCTCTAAGATCCATGATGGCCTTACGCCTGGGTAGTGGGCTAGGTTTCCAGTACTATACACAATATTCCTCTTGTTGAGTTGGCCTAAGTCCAATTAGAGACCATCGAGGTGTGTGTGCCATGACTGTACCCTGAGTGTCATCTTGCTGTTCTGGTCATTGTTGTAGTTCATGGCACTACAGTTGAGTCAGGCTATGGGTTGCTTCCCTACGTTAGTATCTTGCATGGCACCTTCTGGTACCAGAAAGTTGGTCCTCAGGGAGGAGGCTTTCATGTCAGATCCAGCTCAGGTCTTCTGGGCTCACTGTCAGAAACTCACGGTGATTTCAGCAATAGGGATTTACCTTCCATCTTTGGGAAGCTACAGCTTACAGTGTTCTGGGAGTCTCCCGGACAAAGCTCACCAACAACTCAAAAGAGGGCTTCTATGCCTAGTGTTGGGGTTCTTGTTGATGTTCTTTGGCTGTTTGGGGAAAGCATTTTCAATTCAGATGAAACTTTTTCATGTAAACGATACATGTATACATAGACATATGTTTTATAAGTATTTTACAGATATTTTTAGATTTCGGATAGTTAATTTTATTATTCCTAAGACACACCTAGAGATCATCACCGTTTTCTACTCTTCTCTTTCCTTCTTTCTATACCTCCATTCCCACTTTCTAATTAAAGCCCCCATATTCCCCTTCTCTATTTCAGATCACTGCATCCTGGTACTCTTCTCACTATTGCTCCTCTGTGCCTCACCATTACAAGGATCCCTTTTTGATATTTCTCAATTCTATAGTTACTCCAGGTTACATTCTTACTCCCTCATGAAGAGTTGGAGCTAGGCCCTGAAATGAAAGAGAAAATGAGACATTTGTCTCTCTGGGTTTGGATTATGTCATTCAGTGTGATCTTGTCTAATTTTATCCATTTACCCTCAACATTCATGATTTTATTTTCCTTAACAGCTTAACAGTATTCCATACTGTATATACACCACATTTCCACTATCTGTTCATCAGTTAAGGGGCACTAACAGATATTAAAGGGCACCTATGTCTTCATACAAGAGTGGTGGGTGGCTTCACTGCCACCTGCAGGCAGGCCGTCCAGACTGAAAATGAGTGAAGAATCTTCAGAGTTCAGCTACACCATAGATCAAATGGACCGAATAGAATGTATACAAAGCAAGACATCCGAGAGCTGCAGAGCACACATTCTTCTCAGTCACCACTGGGCTTTCTCGAAAACAGATTACACTGTTCGCCAAAAGCAAGCCTTAACACATATGAAAGGATTAAAATGATATCTTAGATCATTTTCTTAGATCATAACGAATATAGCTATGTTGCATGAGGAGGAGCAGGCTGTGGAGGCTGTGTTCCCTGGCTCCCAGCTCCTGGCCGTGGGCCTGCTTTTGGTCCCAGCTAACTTATATCCGAAATAATTACACACAAGCTGTATTCATTTAAACTCTGCCTGGCCCATTAGTTTTAGCCTCTTGTTTGCTAACTCTTTCATCTTGAATCAACCCATTTCTAATAGTCTGTAAGTCACCACAAGGTAGTGGTCTTACCGGGAACGATTCAGCATGTTTGACACTGGCGATTTCATGGCGGCTCTCCCTGAGCCTTCCCTATCCCAGAATTTCATTCTGTCTACTCCGCCCACATAAGAGCTGCCCTATCAAAAGGCCAAGACAGTTTCTTTATTCAACCTATGAAAGCAACAGAAATACAGAAGGACCCTCCTACACCATAGCTATAAGCCAATAACAGAAGAAACTATACAAACATATGGAGATTAAGTGATAAACTCTCAGATGTATGCTGTTCATTGAAAGAAATCGGGAATAAATTAAATTGCCACAATCAAATTAGGATGAAAGTGCAAGTTACCAAAAAAAGTAACTAGATATAGCAAAGGGAGTTCAAAGAGAAAGAGTCAGTGCTATAGCTTAGTACATAAAGAAATCAGTGTCAATGCTCCAGGTTAGTACATAGAGAAACCAGAGATATCATGTGAACAACCTTGGGTGCATTCCTGGGTTAGAAAAAATAAAAACAAACCAAGGCCAGCGGTACATAGAAAGAAAAGTTTCAAAATATACTATTTAAATAAAGACCCCAAAGAACAATGCAAAAAATCAGTGAAACAAAGAATCTGTTGTTTGATACATAAAACAAGATGGTCAATCTCTTAGTCAAATCACACCAAAGAAAGAATCCAAATTTTTAGAATTCCATTATGAAATGTGTGCATTTTGACAAATACTAATGAAATTCAGAGGTTCACATATACAAATACACACACATAGAAACATATTGTGCACCCATACACATGTGCACACATATACACATGCACACATCGAGACACACACACACACACACCAGGACTAGAAGAAACATGGCATACATGCATACTAACATATCTACAAATAGACATACATAAACTAGAGCTAACCTTGCACTAGACAGACGAACACTGAAAGCACTCCCACTGGTGTCTGGAAAGGGACAATGGTGTTCACTCTCCCTCTACTTATTCATATAGAGCTTAAAGTCTTAGCCAGAGAAATACAGCAGGAGAAAAACGAGGATGCAGATGGGAAAGAAAGAAGTAAAATTCTCTCCACTGGAGGAAAATATAATCCTGTACTTAAGAAGATTCCAACAGAAGTTCTTAAGCCTGATTAAACACTCTCAGCAAAACAGCAGGACAGAATCAACATGCAAAAATGAGTAGCTTTGCTGTATGTCAATACCAAAGTCGCTGAGAAGGAAGTCAGGAAAAGCATCCCAGGGACAACCGCTCAAAAAAAAAAACCTACAAGTAAGCCTGAATAAGGAGCAGAAATAGCATTATGGTGTGAACTTTAAATATTTGAAGAAAGCACTCAGGGAAGACAACAGAAGATGGCAAGACCTCCTGTGCCTATGGATTTGCAGAATAATAGTTTGAAGATGATGATCTATATTTTCCAAGTAAACGCCATCAAAATTCTGCATCAGGCATCACAGATACAGAAAGCCATTCCAGATAGTCACATGGAAGAGAAAGGACACGACATAGTCAGGACAATCCCAAGCAGGAAGGACACTGACAGAAGTTTTGTAATGTCATCTCACATTACATCATAGCCACAGTAACAAAGCCAGCACAACAGTGGCTTAAAACACATGGTACATTAATTCAATTTCCAGAATGGAATGGAGACCCTTAGCCTAATTCACTACAGTTCACAAAGGATGCCAGCGAGAATGCACGTCCAGATCCAGAAGAGTAAAACTGGATTTGTACCCATCAGTCTATTCAAAGTATCCGGACGGACTTTTAAAAGCAACTTGAATGTTGAACCCATCACTCTATTCAAAGTATCCGGACGGATTTTTAAAAGCAACTTGAATGTTGAACCCATCACTCTATTCAAAGTATCCGGACGGATTTTAAAAAGCAACTTGAATGTTGAACTTCTAGCCTCTTGGCTAGAAAAATTCCGAGGACACACCTAAGGCTAAGGCCCAGAGGTGGATGTTTTGAAAATGAGCCTAGTAACAAACAGTGATGTGATGAGACAGCGTTCAGAAAAGGTATGCAAAAATGACCATTTGATGGAGGTCCACAGTTAGAACCCAGAAAACAAAACCGACTGACAGAAATCTAAAATCATCCATCAACGAGAGAACGAGTTGAACAGAAAGTTCTAAAAAGGATACTAATAGTTGATAAATACGTGAAAAAAGCAACGCCACCACCCGCAGTTACTAACAAATCACAAATCTAAACCACACTGAGATTCTATCTCGCCCCAGACTGCGTAATGAGCAGCCAGAAAACAAAATGCAGTCAGTTGTGGAGAGGATGTGGATAGAGAGGAAACTTAAGAAAATGAAGTAATATAATTTTCAGGAAAATGGATTGAGCTGGAGGTTATTAGGTTAACTAAAATAAGCTAGATTCAAAAAAGACAAATAGTGCACATTTTCTCTTATACTTGTGTGTGTGAATCCACTGATTTACTACCATAAATACATTCTTGACTTAGTGGTGGGGCATTGGAGAGAGCCCAAGCACTTTCTTGTCTGGAGCTATAGTCCAAATCCATAATGAAAGCTCCAGCCTACTCCACATCCTCCCCAGATACTCTTTGGCCAGGTGTGAGGCATTCTGGGTAGCAGCTGAAAGCAGCACCAATTGCCAGGAGTCCTACAACCTCACTTATCGTCCCAGCTCCAGCTTGCTGATTTCCCGGGTCCAAGTTCAGTCCTTTGTGATCCACGCAGCAGTCTTCTCTCACAACTGCAACAGTGTGCACGTCATTGATACAAGTCTGAAGGCCATGTTCCCCATCAAGTAAAACATTGTATCATCTACATTCTAGTTTAAGATGTGTTGGAGAATGGCCAAGGGAGGTCTAGTTTGTGATGGTGAGAGCGTCCTCCTCTGTCTGCAAGGCTCTCAGCAGGACAGAGTAGAGTGCCCAGGGTTCATCACCATGTTGACAATTCCTTGTTGACAATTTAATTTGGGGCTATGAGAACAAAAAGGAGACTTTTTAATATTCTGGGTGCCTAATACAGTGCTTGTAGCTTCTGTTTGTTTCCATAGTGCCTTTCCCGCAGATTAAATTAATATTCATATGAAGATTTTATCTGCTGGTACTATACCAAGTGGAAAGAAATGGAATGATTTTCTTTATTTTTTTTACGTTAGATCATGGTAAACATTGCAAAGTGAAATTATTGCTATGTCAGAGATTTCCAGGCCTGTGTGGCCACACCAAAACTAGAAAGTCTTGGTACAAATATTCAGTTTGGAGTTTTCATGTTGCCACAGACGAGTGAGCCTCACACAAGTTTACATGTTTGAAGATCCTGGATGTGAAGCCAGACATACCAAGAGGAGGCAGAGGAAGGAGTGGACATAGAGAGCCGATGGCCACTACTTCTGAGCAGTTTGAGCTAAACAAGTTTGCGACCACAAGCACCAACTCTAACTTGCAGGCCAGTTCCAGTCTAATGAGCGCTCCTCTCTCTGTCTCCCAAGCATGATGACTGATAACCTTTGCCCTGCCTGCTGTCTCCAGCATGCAATGGGATGGGAATTAAGGAAAGAGTCTTTTGGGGTTTGTCTTCTTCCAATGAGTGTTCATTGTCCACATTTTATCTACATCTTTTTAAGGCTTCATTGCTCGTGGTGGTTTTTTTTTTCTTTGTTTTAATTGCTGAGTGACTTTTCACTGTTTGACTCTGTCGCGGCCTTTTACCCTCTCGTCTAGGAAGAACCAAGGTCTAGCCTATATGAACAGAGATACTATAAATACGTATATCCAGCTTTTTGTAAGATGGTCTTTAATTTCCTTATAATCATGAGGGAGTTTATTCTGGGGGGGTCTATGATAACAGTGTTTAAGGGAGGCCTAAGCATCCTTGAAGTAGGTCAACTTTCTTCACTGTGAATGATCCCAGGAGGGGTTTCGTCTCTTCCATACCCTCATCATCTGGAATGGTCAGTGTCCAAAATTCTGGCCCTTCTCATGGGTATGTGGTGGTAGTATATGATTTTAAATAAACATTTACTTTAGAGAAAATATTGATTCCTAGTAAAGTCTCACAGACAGTAAGCAGAGGCCCCAAGTTGCCTTTATCTTCCTCTTGTTGCTTACTGGATGCTGCCATGGTTCAGCAAAATTAACATGCTATTCTGGTAAATGCCTGTCGCCCAGCTCCCCTTCTTTCTGGGTTCCACAAGCGCTCATTTTTTCTTCCCAAATCCTTTCTGACATCCTAGTGCACAATACTTGTTTGCTTCTACCATGTGGTGTTTGCGACACCTTGACAGTCGTGAGGGCACAGACAGGCTATCTCATTAAGTAATGCTTCAACTCAGGGGTTTTGTAATGGTGAAACTGGGGTCTTGAGTGTCTGGAGAGGCTTACCAAAGGGAACAAGCGTAATCACATGATCTCAGGCTTAGTGCTTGGAGATTACACCTGTGAGGCTTCTCCAACAGCATCACTCTATTGTCTCTCCTATTCTGCTGTCTAGAAGAAAGTCATGAAGTCCAGACTGTACTCGGGTTGGGATGCAAGCAAGTTCCAGCAGGAATTATCCACCAAAAGCAAGCTAAGGTTTACTGTAAGAAGGGCTTTATCTCTCTTGTGTTGCTCATGTGTATAACCATTTAGTGTGGTATGGACTCAAATATATTTTAGTCTTTGGTATAAAATTCAGCCCTTTGTCTTGTTGTTCCAACTGTCTGGCCATCTGGAGCTCTTAACCCTGGCTCCTGGAAGCCTTCACATCTTGCTTCATCCTTTACGTTTCAACGTGATTGTCACTTCCTGGATCTACAAAATGCTCCAGGACATTCCTGTACTTCCCTGCTGCCATGCTAGAACCAAATATTTCTCCAGTGGTGCGGGAGAATTGTCTGTATTCTGTTAGTCATGTTTTTAAATAAATGTTGATTGGCCAGGCAGGAAGTGTAAGTGGGACAACCAGACAGGAAGTAGAGGTGGAGCAATGAGAACAGGAGAATTTTGGGAAGAAGGAAACCCATTCCTCCCAGTCCTGCCAAGACCACTGAAGAAACAGGATGTGATCTACCCCACTGAAAAAGGTACTGAGCCATGTGGCTAACATAGATAAGAATAATAGGTTAATGTAAGCTACAAGAGCTAATAAGAAGCCTGAGCTAATGGGCCAATGAGTTTATATCTAATGTAGACTCTCTGTGTGATTTTCTTTGGGGCTCACCAGCTGTGGGAACTGGGCAGGACAGAAACCCCAACAAGCCAGTCCTCATGTGTTTGGTTCCATTAGTAAATGGCATTTATAATTGAAGATCAGGACTCTGGGGATGCTCACTGCTGCTGGGTGACACTGCTTCATGAGCTCTCCACAGACACAGCATGGGCCTCCAGCATTCTCAGTCACGTGGCTCTATCTATGCCGTGTACATAAATGTTCCATATGTGTCACCTAAGTAATTGTAACACTGACAGCAAAACATTAAAAAAAAAACAAACATTCATATGATTATAACAAACAAAAAAATCAAACAGTGTTATTCTTCTGTTCTCCTAGAAATGGGCACTTGAATTCTCATCTTTTCTTTGGTAGTACATACAGCATAAAGAAAAAAAAATGTGTTCCTGGAAGCAAAAGGTTTTTGTTGCATAGGTCTAAAGGAAGACCTGTTGGATACAGTGATGCACAGCAACCATTATCTTTGCAAACTCTCCCAACGTAAGTATTTAGAGGTTCTTGATAATGTGCAGCCCAACAAAGCATTATACAGACCTTTAAACTGTCACCCACCCAAGGGTGACATTCTTTTCATGCCTTCTCATTCTGGTGTGCACTGAGAATTTCTCTGAAGTGACAGAGGAAGACAAGCAGCTATTGAATCTATTTCCTCATTTCAGGATAACTAGGTGATATGTTCATGGATTTTTAGGTTATATTTCAAATGAAAAAAAATAGAATCTTACTAATATGTACCACATAATTCGGACCTTCCATGCTTTCCAATGTCGACTTTCCATCAGGTTTGTGTGGATACGATCACCTGTCTTTCGGAGCTTCCTTCAGCTCTGTCTTATTATCAGTAGTACTCTTGCTCCTTTTCTCAAAATGCGTCTCAGCTATTTGGCTCTGTTCTGATGTGGATCACACTTTTGGTTTTCCAGAACACACCAGCGTAAGGGCAGAGGGATAAGCAGAAGACAAGGAATCCAGCCATTTACACAATGAATGCCCATCCCTCATTCAGACTGCCTGAGTTAGGCCTGAGAGTACAATGGCATTTGTCAGTGAGAGTCTGAATCGCTGTGTTTCTGTGATGGTTTGAATGACAGTAGCACACAGGGGCTCAGATATCTGAAGAATTGGTTTCTAGTTGGTAGACTCTTTAGGAAGGATTAAGAAGGACGGACTTGTTGGAGGTGGTAAGCCATTGAAGGGGGTTTTGAGGTTTCAAAAGCCCTTGCCAGACTCAGTCAGTCTCTCTCGCTCTCCCTCCATCTCTCTGTCTCTGTCTCCCTCCATCTCTCTCTCTCTCTCTCTCTCTCTCTCTCTCTCTCTCTCTCTCTCTCTCTCCCTTTCTCTTAGCTACTGCTTTAGCACCATGCCTATGGGCCTACCGCTTTGTTTCTGGCCATTATGATCATGGACTAACCCTCTGAGACTATAAGCAAGCCCCCAATCAAATTCTGTTTTCTATAAGTCGCCTTGCTTATGGTGTTTCACTACAGCAATACAAAAGGAAGCAAGACATCATCATTAACAAAGATACAGCCAAGCAATGCAGAGTGAGGTGAGCATGCACCCTGATGGCTTGTGGAAGTGCATACGAAGACAGATACCTGCTCTGACTCCATTTCATCTAGACACGAGCATGGTGGGAACACAGATGGAACTCGAGCCTAAGCCAGTCAGTTACGTGGATCTCTGAATCTTTCTATGATAGACATAAGTAAATGTCACTGAACATCAGTGTGCTGGGACATTTTGTGTCCAAGTTCATGTCAATGATCAGGGAGTGTCTACTAGCTAAAGAACCCTCAGGTGAGGCTGAGCCTAGGACTCTGAGCTAGAACCAATGAACACAGATCCAGTACTCAGTGTGACATCTTGATGAACACATATGTGGATAGGAGATCAGTAAGCATTCCAAGAGAAATAAGCATGACTATGTGATCGAAAGTCATGCTGCTAACTGTCCCAAGGTGTAGCAAGGAGGTCGCTTGTTTGTCCCAGAACCGAAATATTCACACAGAAACTATATCATTTAAATCACTGCTTGGCCCATTAGCTCTAGCTTCTTATTGGCTAACTCTTATATCTTAATTTAACCCATCTCCATTAATCTGTGTCTCACCATGAGGCCGTGGCTTACCGGATAAAGTTCCGGCGTCTAGCTCCTGTGGGCTACATGGCTTCTCCCTAACTCCTCCTTCTGTCTCTCAGCATTCAGTTTAGTTTTTCCTGCCTACCTCTATTCCCTGTGCAAGCCCAAGACAGTTTCTTTATTAACCAATGGTATTCAGAGCATACAAAGGGGAATCCCACATCACCAAGGGAGGTACCGAGACAATGTCAAGGAGGACATGTCCACCCCAGTGTATGCTTTGGATATAGGCTTGGGTGGCATGGGCTAGTCCGGCCATAGAATTTCTGAAGAAGCCATTTCAAAACCTGGGTCTTCCTAGGCTTGAAGCACAGAGAGCAGACTTTGAGCAGACTTTGCTGCCAGCTGGTTTTGAAGTGTTCTGCAGAGGGTGACTTCAATCAGAGGACTGCACCTTGGGAAGAAATGGATGCTTTCGCTGCAGGTGCTTCAGATCATCTCTTTTGCTCTGGTTTCCAGCTGATTACTAGGGTGCATTTAAGTTTTTAGAATCATTTTTTTTTAATTTACCCTCACTGGAATACACAGGTGTTCTCAGATTATTGATTTTATGTCTTTTATGAATTTCTAAATTTTCTCCACTTCTATTGCTGCTTCTGTCCCATTTTCTTTCTGCTCTTTAACTCCATATATATATGCTCTTTAACTCCATATACATATATATATATAACTCCATATACACATATATACAGATTACATATTCCATACCTATGTACATACAGAATATACATACAGACATGTGTGTACACATACATTCTGTTCCATTTATGTCCATTTCCCCTTCTTTAGCTCTCCAGTCTTGTGTTTCAACAACTTTATTCTATTCTCTAGTTAACTAACGTTCTCATCAGAGCTCATTTGTGATTATTCTTAAATTGCAGTCGTGATGACTCTTTCAGAATTGTCTGAAATTCTGAACAGCGTTTGCTGTTCACGTTACACAGTGTGCCTTGCCTTTCCATTGTTTGACCATTACAGGCACAACATCTGCAACTACCACAACAGCTGCATTATCTAGATGCTCTTTCAATCTCTTGATAACTTCTGTTTCTCTTTTCTTGACCCTGGGTGTGAGTTTATATTTTCACACCCTCTGTGTTTGTTCATTTTCTATTGACCCCAGCTATTACATATGGAGCTCTGTAGACACTGAAAGATAAACAACAGGATACTGGAAAAGATTGGTCTTGGGCTATAAGTCACAGAAGCCCAGCAATCTTGAATCTACTTATCTGGCTGTAAAACTGATGTGATTTGCGACTGGGATCCAGGTCCCAAATTAGGGCACAGTCTCGAGCTGATACTCTGGCATGCTGTAGACTCATCTCATCCCTCACGGTGTAGCACTGTCAAGGCAAGTTAACCTTTAAACTTCTCAGATGCTTCATCAGAACTGCTGAGGTAGAAAACTGGGCTCATACGGACATCTTTCTGACAGTGTTCTTCTCATGAATCTGGCCACTGAAATCTTCAATATCTACACATATGTCTTAAATGAAGCGATACCACAGGAAGTGATGACAGCTCCATAAGCCATAGAGGATTGAGAAACCATTTTCTAAAACGTTGTATCTTTAGACAAGTTCTTCTGTTATCTCTTGTGCCATTATAATTGCAAAAATTCCATGATTACCCTTTTTTTTCCTCTTCTTAGATTTTTTTTTGGTACAGAATATTATCTTGTTGGTCAAGAAGACCTCAAACTCATACCCTCATGCCTCCGTTCCTGAGGATGGGAATATGGTATGAGCTGGCCTACGTGGACACCTAGGTTTTGTAAATAGATTAGGAAAGATATTATCTCCGTTCTTATCACCTCAATACTGAGCACCTAAAATTGTGTATTTCATTCCAATACTGACTTTACATCTGCTACTGCTTAAAATAAAACAACCAGTAATGCGGTCACCACATAGGCTAAGGTAGACAGAGCTGAAATACATGGTTGCTTCTTTAGGTCAAACAGATGATCAGTTAACATACTTAAACAATGAGCGTAAACATGAAGGCCCCCTTTAGCTGCAGTATTACTTTTCTATACTTTGAGTTACTTAGGCCAACCTCAGGCTGAAAATCCTAAAAAGTATATCCCCGAAAAGAGCCTGCAAGAGGGTCTGAGCATGTGATGAGATCTCATGGGATCTGCCTGTGTCCGACATGCCAGCTTCTGGGAAAGTCAGTCAAAATCTAGAAGACTGAATGGCCACTGCACTTCACTCAACAGTTAGGGGATCGCTCTGAAAATGTGACCATTTCTGAGTCCTAGGGAAACAACAGCACAGGACTTCCCAGGACAATTACTCACTGACACAGATGAAAATGCCATGGCTAAGTCAGGAAAGAGCTCATTTCATGAATGGGATTTGATCTGTGTGTTTCATTATAACTTTGTGAATCCAAGAATTTTGTTTTTGATGTTGCTCATCTCAAAACAAATAGCTACTTACTGCAAGGCCAAAAAACTTAAGCTTGATAATAATCTGCAGGCTAATAGCAACTCACAGTAAAACTTCAGCGTGTCCTCTAAACATCCCCTCGCAAAGATTTGTTGTCAGTGGCTCCTTCTAACAATTTCATGGTCAGAAATTGTCATCTGGTTATAATCAGGAGTTGAGAAGTTGAGGTATGTAAATGGATGCAAACAAAAATTAAGCCAAGCATGGTGGCACATACTTTTAGTTCCAATGGGAGGGAGCAGAGACGGGTGAGTCTCTCTGAGTTCCAGGCCAGCCTGTTCTACACAGAACATTCTGAGACAGCCAGGGATACATAGTGAGAGCCTGTCTCTAAAACAAAGAAACAAAACAAAAGACATATGGAAAACAAGCCCCCCCCTTCCAAAATTTCTACTAGAAAAGGACCAGTGGTGGAAAGGAGCAAGGAGGATCTTAAAAGAGAGCAGAACACAGGTGATGTGGAGGGACAAGCAATTAATGAGGAGAGAAGCTCAGGTGTGGAGAGGGATGAGAAGGTAGAGCAGAGGAGGGAGTGGGCGGAGAAAAAAAAACAACGCTTAGGACATCTGAAAAAGCTACATTTAAACCTACTATTCTATAATCTGCCTATATGTTTTTTTTCCTTTAAATTACTTTAATGGAAGTTGCTCTTCCTAGAAGTCATAGGTTGCCAAATGAAAGGCACAGTGCCATCAGATCTTGTTCAGAGGTTCCAGCGGGTGAGCACACCAACCCATGTACACTTGACTGCAGAGAGGATTCAACAGATATACTCGGTCATCCATTTTCATTGATGTTCTATGTATAGCAGCCAAAAGTTGGAAACAGCATAGACATCCATTAACTTATGAATGAATAATGAAAATGTGATACACTTTACAGACTGGAATGATATTTGGCTGTGAAAAAACAAAACTGTGATATCTGCAGGTAAAATGATGGAGCTAGAGAATACCATCTGGAAGGAGATAACCCAGACACCAAAAGAAGAATACTCTGTTTCCTCTTGTATGTGGACATTAGATTTAAGCCTTCGATATCTATGCTACAATCCATGTAAACAGAGTTTAGCTATTAAATGGGAATGATGGGGGCCTTAGTTTGGGTTTCATTGCTGTGAAGAGACACCATGACCATGGCAACTCTTGCAAAGAAACCATTGAATTGGGGTGGCTGGCTTGCTTACAGTTTCAGAGGTTCAGTCCATTATTATTATGGTGGGGAGCATGGCAGCATGCAGGCAGACATGGTACTGGCTACATCTTGACTAGAAAGCAGCAGGAAGGTGGACTGACAAATTAGGTGGTATCCTTAGCATAGGAATCCTCAAAGCCCACCCCCATAGTCATACACTTCCTCCAACAAGACCATACCCACTCAAACAAAGTCACACCTCCTAATAGTGCAACCCCAATGAGATTATGGAGGCCAATTACATTCAAACTACCACAACGGGGTAGAGGAGAATGTCCCCAAGAAAAGGAAAATAGAATATATAGTACTGAGACACAAGGAAGAGATTGGAGTGGGTAGAATTAATTGTGGAAGGGGTTGAAGGAGAAAGGTAAGAGATAGAATATGGGGAAGGACTGCTAACATTAAGGGCTTTTTGAGGTGCCATGTAAAAAGCTACTGCTCTAGAAGCTTCCAACGATATATGAATACATGAAATAAATCTAAATGGAGTACCAAATAACAGGGGAGACAATGCCAGAACTAGACATTTTTGTCACCAAGCAAAACTTCCTGTGCCAGGAATGGTTTACATTTATTAGCCATTGGCCAAAGGGGCCTCATAGAAACTCACAAATATCTTAGGCTTTTGCTTAGTGTGCTGGTCACTCTCCACAAAATGATGGTAAGATGTTATTGCTGAAGACAACACTTATAAACCTCACTGAACACAGAGAAGTTGAACTGGTGAGTAAGCATTACCTGTCATGACTAGTCAAGGTCCCGGAAGATACTTTACATGTCGCCAGAAGAGAAAGATAGCCATCACCGTAGCTGTAAGCCCTACAATCTACAACAGTGACCTGCCTCCACGATGTGGTGTTGCAATCGTGGTACAAACAATAGGGAGTAAGCAACCGTTACCACTTGGATTTAAGGCCCACTCCATGGGATGGAAATGCCTTCTCAGGTGGTCAAGAAACTGAGACTGGCTAGGCCACGGACCTGGGGGAAAACAAAATACTATTGTTCTGCTGAAGGAATGCAACAGCAAAGCGACTCCCAGTGCCATCGTGCTACACCCATGTATCTGTGTTTCACTCAGCTATTGTCAGGGAAGCTTCCTCTTTCAGCACACAGAGACCACAACTGGACAGTGCTGTGGGACAGTGAACCTGGTCTACAGAGTCAACTCCAGGACAGCCAAAGATACACAGAGAAGCCCTATCTCAAAAAGCCAAAAATTAAAATTAAAAATTAAAAAAAATAGAGGTCAAAATAAAGCCATGTAAAGATAAAAAATACACAAAAAGTCTCAAAACTGTATGTTGTCATGTTGTTGTTAAGCTGTTTATGACTGAGAAAGGAGCAAAAACTGCTAAAAGACATTTCATTATAAATACTACTGGATTAATCATATATATATATATATAATGCTTTGACTTTAAAATTTAAGTCAAAAGATACTTTACTTTGGAGAAGAGGTTTTTCTTTTGTTTCCACAGGAAATGAGGGACTATGGATTTATTCTGCATTAAGAAAACTCAGGTTTGGCCAATAAATATGCCCTGAAAAATCTCCAATAGGACAAATGGTCCCGATATCCATGTTCTCCATCCAGAACAGTTCAAAGACTGCTGCCTGAGATGATCAAGTCTCACAGGATACTCCAGTCACGACTTGATCATAATTCTGAATTTTCTTCAGGTCCCCATTATCAACGCCCCCAATCAGCAGTAAGTAGCCTGAAAAACTACGTCCACATTCCCAAAAAATGGACTATGTATATTTTTCTTTGTTTAAAATGTTGGTTACAAGTTCTTATGGATAATGGTCAGGAGAAAAGCTAAACAAAGGATATTAGATTCAGAGTTCTTGTTTCAAAAAGGGGGGGGGGTGCTATGGGACAATGGTCTTTTATCCTGTCACTTGTATTATTTTTAATAAAATGCTGATTGGTCATTATCCAGGCAGGAAGTACAGGCAGGGCAAAGGCGACCAGGCAGGAAGTAGAGGTGTGGCAATGAGAATTCTGGGAAGAGGGAAGTTTCAGCCTGCAGTCGTCACCCAGACAGAGAGGAAGCCAGACACAGAGCAAGCAAGATGTGACTGCCTCGATGAAAAAGGTACCAAGACATGTGGCTAACACAGACAAGAATAATGTGTTAATGTAAGATGTAAGAAAGAATTAATAAGAACCCCGAGCTACTAGCCCAACCAGTTTATGATCAGGACTGGGCGGAACAGAAACCTCAGTCAACAGGACAGTGTCCAGGGAGTGACTGACTGCAATACTCAGTTCCAAAAGGGACTCTTCCTCAGACCCCTCCTCTCAGGACTCTGGGAGCTAGGCAGAAGAAAAAACCAAAATATTCTCAGAGCCGAATGGGATGGTTAACTCAAAGGAAACAGTATCTTCCAGACATAACAGGACTGATGTACATGTGAGCTCAAAGAGGTTGTGTCAGCATACAGGACCTGCAAAAGTCAAAGCTAGACGGGGCTCAAGAGTCCCCATGCCTAACCAAGAAGCTATCTGCAACTGACATCCACTTGCAAGGGAAAATCAGTTTTCTCCAATGCAGTTTTATTCGGTATAATAACCACCCTGAAGAATAAGCCCACGTCCAGTAGTAGATGGCCCACACAATAGGAACTCAATGGTATTTTTGTAGATTTTTTTTGCCTCATATTGCTTTGTTTGAGCACTTTTTTGTCTTACTGGTGTTTTGCTTATATATTATGGTTCTGATTTAAATGGGCTTTTTACTTTTATTCTTATTTGGCTTGTCTTTTTTTGTTTGCTGTTTGGCTGTTTATTGGATTTTTAAAGAACGAGAGAAAGCACTGGGTGGGTGAGGAGGTGGGGAAGACTGGGAGAATTTGGGAGATGGGAAAACGGTGGAGGCTAAAGACTGCAGGTCCATTTCCACCTTGTCTGTTGGTCAGAGAGCTTGGAGATGGACAGCGGACAGGTGTAATTGCACCTCCAACTCAGGAGGTGGTTGCCTGTATCCTTTGAAATTAAGATAGTTCAATGCCATCCTGACAGGTAGTCAGGATATGCAAATGTACTTCTGCTCCTCCCTCTTAACTATGAGGTCACCCAGGGAAGGGCGGTCTTCAGCATAAGAGACCTAGAGCTGTGACCCAGAGCATGTTTACTACCTAGACAACAGAATGCTAATGATTTGATGTCTCAGAGTTGACTGTGTGAGCTAACCTTTGTATCATGTTAATAAAGTCTTTAGTTACCTTCTCCCCCATTTATGTTACGTATAAAAGCTGTGGAAAAATAAACGCGATTTCAGCTATTCCTGGAATACCCTCCTGATACTGTCTTATGGCTTCTGTCTTGTGATTTTTGCACTTTCCTACCCTTTACTTGCCCCCCTACCCTCGTAAGAAGTATTTTTGTCAAGGCCAGTCCTCGACAGAAAACATGATTAGAACATATTTTACAAAATATTTCTTAAAAAAAAAAGTGCAGTGCCAAGTGTGTGCTACTGCCCCTTGCACTTGTTAGTCGGGCTTTTCTGAAGACCATCCAAACAAAACAGGTGATCGTTAATGCACTGTTTGCCACCAGAATTCAATGGTAAGACCCTACTGGGAGAGATAACATACACTTTTTGGTTACAAGATATGAAAAAATCAAGTTGGCATTGCTCAAAAACCTTTCTCCCTGGTGGCTAGTGTTCATAGTACTGGTTGGTGGTACACAAGTTACAGAAGGGAAAACTCATTAACAACCTCATCCAGCATGAGTGCAGTGGACTGCAGGAATGATCAGAGTGCGGCAGGATAGGCTATGCTGCAGGAATGGGTGACTGTTAGGAGGCTACACAACTTCTTCCTCATTGGATTTAAGGCCTACTCCACAGCAGATAATACATGCCTAGTACTGCAAATCTGGCTGAGAACACATGACTGGCAGCTCATAAGCCACTGAGGTGAAGTCTGCTATCTCTTTGCTAAATGGACATACTATGACAAACTACTCTCTAAATTTGCATCTCTGTTGTCATAGGTTAGGGCAATGCTCGGTCCTCATCAGAGATGTTTATTTGTATAGTTAAAGACTTATAATCAATCAAACATGTACAGAATACAGGTCAGTGGAGGGCTCAGCCATAAATGGGGGGGTCTATATCACACCTCTTTCCAAGGTTAAGAGACCAAGGGGGAAGAGGAGTCAGAAATATTTTAACAGGCAGAGGTCAGGAAGGACCACAGCGAAAATGTTTTCTTAATGAAAAAAGACAAACAACGGAACTAGAATTGTGGTTGTTGCACAAGATCTGCATAAGATCAAGCACAGGTGTTTTCTTTATGAGAAAGGACAAACAACTGAACAAGTATTAAGGTGGTTGGAGGACCCCATATCTATACCCCTAATTGAGGAACTGCCAACAGTTAGTTAATGGTTTATGGAGTAGAGTCTATTTCCTCTAACGATGTGATGCCTAGTAGGTTGACCATCCCTTCAGATGGCTCCATATACATGTGTAACTGGGCAACACAAACTGGACTCAGCGGGTTATTTAAGGGGGTGGTTCTTTCAGCATTGGGAGAGGTGAAGATGTAGGGTAGATCTGAGAGGAACTGGGGGAGAAGGGGTTGAGGGTGGATATGATCAAAATACACTGAATGCGATTCTCATCAAAGAAGTCATAAATGTGTGTGTGTGTTTAAAAGAAGGTGGGTAAGAATGTTCTAGAAAAAGTCTCTGATAAAGGCAAAGAGGAGCTAAGAGGTTGGACATAAGTGGAGTTAGTAGGATAACAGGGTAACTTTGGAACTCAGAAGAAAAGTCGTGACTTTCCAAAAATCCAGAAGGAATGTGGGAGTGCCAGGTTAGCTGTGAGCCAGTTGTGTCAGTGTTCAGTGTCACTTACAGGGAGACCACACCCATCCCTCTTGACTTCTCTCTGTACAAGAAGAGATCAGCGCACAGAGGAGCCAATGTTTTAGATGCTGTCAAGCAAAAGACCCAACTCCTTCTTGTCCATTTGAAAAATCTTTATTTTCCCATCCACCACTTTGCCCACCAGTGATTCCTTTGGATAAGCTCACGCAAAGAAGGGTGTTACCTAAGGGTCAAGTATGTGCATGTCGGGGAAAGTGGGGAAGTTATCATGATGCTGAAGATGCTAAGGAAAGGAGGCTGTGCAACCTGTTAGGTTTGGCCCAAGAGCCCATCTCAATAATAAAATCAATAAAAGTGTTTTGTGAAAAGCTACAGAAGAAGGAGAGAGAAGGATTTCCTCTTGGACAAGGTATTTAATCTGAGAGTAAGCCTGTGAAGAGGCAGGGGAAAGAGCACGGGATCTTGTTCATGGGTATCAGCTCTTTAGCTCGGCTGGGCAGTCCTACAGCACACGCTTTTTCTACAAACACAGAGGCCCTCCACCACAGACAATGCCGTAATTCTAATTTCACCAAAGAGAAGACTTCTGTGAGACAACAGATCTCTCCTCGGTCCAGTATAGCTTTGGGACCCTGGAATATTAACCATATAATTTTTGGAAAGAGCACAAAATGCACGCACCCCACTTAGTTCTTAAGTGATTAAGAACAGTCTGGCAGCTGTGAATTTTTTAAAATTCAAAGATCTGCCTCTTCTTTGTAGTTCTAGAAAAATATGTTAAGTGTTTTCTAAAATAAAATTTAGAAAAGTAACCAAGCATGAATGGTTAAGTAATAATGGGAAAGAAACAAATAAATCATTAATATAAAAAGAAAACATTAAATAATAGTGCCCTCATCAACAGGGAGTGAGGGAAGCTTCTTAATTTTAAAGTTGAGAAGTTAACCATTTCAATAATTATAAAATGTTTTGAAGAAAAACATGGCCAAGTCAGTGAAAATGTCTGAAAGCTACTTAAGAAGCTCCGGGCTGTAAAATCCCTTGGCAAACTCATTCATAATTCTAATGCAAATGAAGGTAGAAGGCCTTGGAAAGTGTGAAGGCTAGTGCTGACTTTCAAGCTGACAGAACCTAGAATCAGCTGGGTGATGGGCCTGTGAGGGGTTATCTTGGTTGGTTAGGTACAGCCAGTCTTACCTGTAGGCAGCTTCCTAGACGGGAGACCCAGATGAAGGACGCGAGCTAAGCTCCAGCATACTTTTTCTACTTAGCTTCTTGACCGTGCATGCAACAACATGCTAGCTTGTCCAAGCTCCTTACCCCCGTTCCCTGACCTCATAGGAGGTCAGGGCTCTAGAGCTGGGCACTGAAACAAGTCCTTTCTCTATTTATTAAATTATTTTCTGCAGGTTATTTTACTGCCTGGTGATAGAGGAAAGGGAGCCACAGTGGAAAGCCGTCTTTGAAATCCCACAGTGGCTGTTGAAGACTGTCAAGTTTCCTTTCTTAGAGACTGCCTTGCTGTCAGGTAGCCACATGGTTTTCCCACACACAACTCACCTCTTCTTGTATATTGACAGAACTGCTGTGAATCCTAAGGATTTATTTGATAGAGATTCAATACTACCCTGCTGGGAAATCAGTGCTAATGACGTAGCCCAAATTCTTTTTTCAAAACAATATAGGTACCTATAAAGATTTCCTTCATGTGCATAGTCTGCACATAGATGCACACACAGAAGAACACATATGTATTTTGACAGTTGCCCCATAAATATTTTGCACATTAAAACTGTTACATGACACAGAAGAAAAAAGAATGTCACTTTGTTCCAAGAAGGGCTTTAAAGTACTGTCTGTTCCTGTATCTCCAGCCACTGAAGGCTTAACTGCAGCAGAAGGTGACAGCTTAAAACACATCACCACACACTTCGAAAGTCACATTCATAAAAGAGCTTTGGTTTAGGAAGGAGACGCTCAAGGGGGTGGAGAGGCGGCTCAGAGAACAAGGGAAATTCACCAGCTCTACATCTGACAAAGTCTTGATGTCTAGAATTTATGAAGAACAAGACTCAAGCAAGCAAACTAACAATCAGTGAGAAAAGCAGGCTACGGGGGCCGGCGAGATGGCTTGGTGGGTAAATGTTCCTGCTGCCAAGCCTGGCAACGTGCGTTTGATCTCTGAGATCCACATGATGGAAGGAAAGCACCAACTCCCTCAAGTCATCCTCCGTCCTCCATACATATGCACTGTGCATGGATGTGCCCATGAACATATACATATGTGTAACTGTGCGCGCACACACACACACAACTTGGACACATATGCACAATGAATAAATCAATGTAATCAAACGCACCGATAAGTACAGGAGACCCTTGTTCTCTGTTGGTGAGGGTGTAAGTTGGTGAGGCCACTGTGGAAATTGGGGTGAAGGTTTAACCCAAAGGCAGCATTATCTCTTGGTCTATACCCAAAGGACTCTACATCCGACAGCTGAGATAACTGTCCATCCATATCCATCACTGCTCTGCTCACAATGGCCAGGAAATGAAATCAGCTTAGATGTTCACCAGCTGACAAGTAGACAATGAAAGTATTGTTCGGATATGCATAGGAATTTTATTGAGCTGTAAAAATGAATTATGAAATCAGCAGGAAACAGATGGAATTGGAAAATACTTTTTTTGAGTGAGGTAACTGAGACCCTGAAAGACAAATACCACATATTCTCTCCTATCTGGATCCTTCCTTTGAGTTTTTAGACTTTTATCCAGAGCATAGGGAAATGAAGATGAAATTGAACTGAAATCTTTCTCCCAGCTGGCCAGTGTTCATAGCTTCATGCAGGTTGCTGCAGGGGAAAAAAAAATAACCAATGGACCTATCTGCTATAGACCCTGCACAGAAGAAGCAGAATGTGTGCACCCGTGTGATAAACAATTTGGGGGTAAACAATTATTTTCAAATTTGGATTTAAGACCTTTTCTATGAGAGGGAATACATGCCAAGCACCATCAAACCTAGTCAAGAGCCCAAGTGTAGGCAGTCGCAGATGCCAGGGTAGAACATACTAGTCATGTTTTGCTTTGCTAAATGAACATTTACTCAATCATAGTCAATCAAGCAGCCTTTTGTTGCTATTGTTGTTGGTTTGGTTTTGTTTTGTTGAGACAGGGTTTCTCTGTGTCACAGCCCTGGCTGTCTTGGAATTGGCTCTATAGACCAGGCTGCCCTCGAACTCACAGAGATCTACCTCTGCCTCCCAAGTTCTGGAACTAAAGGTGTGTGCCATCATGCCTGGCTCAAACTGCCTTCTTAATTCTCATTTTTAGACCCACAGACAAGTGCTGCTCTCAGCCTTGGTCAGAAAAGCTCCTGTTAGCAGTGGACAGTGGCTATGGGGCGGGCTCTCAACTGGTCCAAGTGATAAGCCCAAGCAAGTGCTCGGCACTGAGAAGACATTTACGTCGCCTTGTGTGGGAAAGAGTGTGGAAAGATCATTCCAGCCTGGAGAATAGTGAAGAGTTCTACAAGATGTTTTCTGTCGGGTTAATCATGTCATGAGAATCATGAGCACTCAGTTGCTGAGTGGATACACACAAAAATTAAGATACAGAGGTAAGAGGGGAACTGGCGGGGATAACTGAGAGGAGTTAGGAGGACCAGGAAGGAAATAGCATAATAGTGAGTGACAATGATCTCAGAGCATTCTATACGCAGGGGAAATTCTCAGGGAGAATGGTCTAACCCTGGAAACAGGCTGGGAATACTCTGAATAAAGCTGGGAACTGTGAAGAGGCGAACTACATGCTACGCTGGTCAAGGGGGTTCTGTTTTTTTAAATTCTGTATTAAAAATGAGATACTATGTAAGGCCTTGCCTTCCAGAAAATGTTATCCCTATAAAGATCAATCCGGGCCTTCCCTTCAGTGGTTTTGACTTCTACTCACATATAATAGAGATACGGTCATTTTGATCTATACTGAAAAATGATATTGATTATAAAGACTGTCATGGTTTCCATATATTTTGTCCCCAAAGATTTATGCATGGAAGGTTGGTCTTCAAACCAGTGATGTTAAGAGGTGTCTGGACTTTGAGAAGGTAGAGCCCAGAGGGAGGGAAGAAGCAGTCCTGATGGACTGATGCTCATTCCCAGACAGAGGTATATTATAAAAGGTCAATGGTTGGGTGTAGGGGTAGTGCTTGTGAGCACAGAGGATGCCTAGACAGAAAGAGTACGAGTTTGACGTAAGCCTGGGCTACCCAGCAAGGTCCAGACAAGCCTTGGCTCCGTAGCTAACCCTGTTGAGAGAGAGAAAGAGAGAGAGAGAGAGACAGAGAAAGAGAGAGAAGAGAGGGGAGGAGGAGAAGGAGGGAGGGAGGGAAGGGGAAGGGAGAGATGGGGTGGATTGATGAGGTAAGAGAGACAGAGACAGATATAACAAAACAGCTGACTGGCTCCTAACTCATTTTCTGACCTCCTGTCCAGCCAGGCGACAGTCCTCTTGGAGGTATTCCCAATACTGTCATGCCACCCTCCCAGAGCATTAGTGTTGAGCAGGAGTTATTGCTACACCCGTGAGCTTCTCAAGCAGGAGCTAAACAAGACTATTTGCCTTTAGAAAATAACCAGCCTTGAGTATTTCACTAGAATAGCAAAATAAAACCAATATACAGACAGTAAAATTTCAGAAAAAGATGCCCCGTTGATGTTGAGGTGAGGATTAAGTGTGATCCTGCAAACTCTAGGTGCAAACACATGA
This sequence comes from Dicrostonyx torquatus, assembly GCA_028555095.1. Lineage (NCBI taxonomy): Eukaryota > Metazoa > Chordata > Mammalia > Rodentia > Cricetidae > Dicrostonyx > Dicrostonyx torquatus. Next base: position 927,747 of record JAQHUG010000279.1, on the reverse strand, counting down.
AAATGAAGAAACATTGCAATATTCCCATCAGCTACTTGTCATTCACTGCCAGCTGAGGTTTTCAAAGAATCCAGGAAGGAGCGAGAGAAAACATAGCTACGCAGAGGCAGAAACAAATGTCAAAGGACGGCAACCGGAAAACAGCTTGACATTGGCAGGGGAAGCTTATGGGCCATGAAAGAACAGATGAAGTATGTAAGAGAGCAGCCATGTGTGTGGGACAGAACCTGCTGGCGCTGAAGACTGCTTGGAGCCACTGGGCACAGCATATGAAAAAGCATGGAGAAACATAATGCATAATGAGTTATGAAACCACTGTAAATGCATAGATACCATGTTATGACTACAGGCCAGATTTTTGGTGATACATGAGAAAGCATGATAACCGAATCAAGAGTTTTGTCACTGTATCTTTGCCCCCACAGCCCCGTCAGCACATGGATACTCTGGGGAACACTTAGCTGCTCTTCCTTCCCATGAGCTGTGTGCTTCACTGGCAGGGCAGGCTCATTGGTCAGGGCTTCTTCTTAGCAACCGGGTCAAGCTGAGTTTTAATGCATACACAGTGAAAATATGCTTTCCAATGTGCAGTTCTATTGAGTTTGACAAACACAGTTTTGTGTCTACTGCCAGAATGATAATGCATGCCAAACTTGCCAGCTTCCTGTCTGCTCCCAATGCTGACTACCCAATCCCAGTCTGCTCTCGCTGCTTCCTCACGTAATTGTGACTTCTGCACGATCGTACAGATTTAGTCCTGCAAAAGATAACCTTTGGCTCTGACCTCTTTTACTGTAACGTTTGAGCGTTCTGGTGCACAAAACAGTAGTCTTCTGAGTAGTAGCTCATTACATGCTTAAATTACCTGTCCTATTGACGAACCAGCCTGACTCCATCTTTAGGAAGGAAGCCATTTTGTTATGAAGTCAGGATAAGTTCATTTCTGTCTGGTGCAAAATTCAAGCTTGACCATGCGTCCACCTGTTCCTGCCACGTGACATGTTCCTCGCTCTCTGCAGCTGGACTCAGATCTTGAATGGACCCTGATGAGATATCTGTCGATAATTTTGAAATGTTCAGGCCAGTTCTTAGACAACTAAAATTCCTCTGGAAACCCCTTAACCCTTGAAAATTCCATAGTCTTGCAGTTTGAGGGGCTATAGCAGCCCCACTTTTTCCTATGTTCAACGCTATGTTTTCCAGCCTCACTTTAGGGAGATAGCCCTGTCTGACAGAAAATAAAGCTTGCTTAATTTGATCACAGAATTTGGATAATGGTCTTTACTCTCAGTTAGTGGGATTAACAACACATTCATGACAACTGTGGGAGAAAGACTGACTCTGGGTCACAGTTGCCGAGAGTTCCGTGTGACATGGTCGGGAGAGCAAAGGACAACAGGTCTAAGCACACAGAGGAAGGCAGAGAAAACGGGGATGCCTTGGCTAGCTTCCTCCTCTTTTTTCTTTCATTAGATCTAGGCTCCCATGTCATAGGATGGAATAGCCCTGCTCAGGATGAGTCTTGTCCCCTCTGTGATCCTGTCTGAAAACATCCTCACGGACCCACTCACAATGGGACTTGCCATTTGTAAATAGGTCAGTCCCAACCCAGTCAGGATGACAGGGACAATCGCATGTCACATGTGAGTATATAGCAGTTTT
>JAQHUG010000279.1:904644-925875 GCA_028555095.1 Dicrostonyx torquatus | reverse complement strand
AGCTCTTGTAGAACAGGCTGGTCTCAAACTCACAGAGATCCACCTGCCTCTGCCTCCCGAGTGCTGGGATTAAAGGCAAGCGCCACCACTGCCCGGCCAGTTATGTGCTTTTATGTGAATGTGTTTTAATTCCCTGGCGGGATGAATTCTGGCGGTTGGGCTGGTGGCTGTCTTTCCTGGTGCGCACTGGCAAACGTGTGGGAAGCAGCTGCAGCATTTCCTTACCAGAGAAGAAGCACAAACCGTTCAAGACATGCCCTCCTGGCGCTTGCTGTGCTTCTTCTAAAGGGAATGTTAGTAAATATGTATTGGCTTCAATTCACAATTCTCTAATGAGCATGGTGAACGCACTGCCATTTGAATATTTGGCATCTTCTTTTCCAAAATCATATTATATATGGAAGTGTCTTTACCTTTTGAACTAAATTTTATCATTTTAGAAATATCTAAAAGCGGGGGCTGGAGAGATGGCTCAGAGGTTAAGAGGTCCTGAGTTCAATTTCCAGAGGTCCTGAGTTCAATTTCCAGCAACCACATGGTGGTTCACAACAATCTGTAGTGGGGTCTGGCGCCCTCTTCTGGCCTGCAGGCATATACACAGAGAGAATATTGTATACATAATAAATAAATAAATATTTTTAAAAAAGAAATATCTAAAAGCTTTCATCTTTTATCAAATGGAAGAAGACTAATAAAAGAGTAAAATAATGCACAAGCCCAATAGACATTTTTAGATTAAAAAGTTAACCCATGAATGATGACATACACAAAAAATGCCCAACAACAGATGAGAACTGTCCAGTCAATAGCAGGGTTGTTTAACAGGCCACTTAATCCTGACGAACCAAGGAAGAAAAGGAACATAAAGAAAACATACATCCTGTGGTGTCTGCCAACATGTGCACAAAGTTGTCCAGGGAAGAAGCAAAAAGAGAGGTGAAAGCCAGAGAATATCACACCCTCAGACACCTCTAAAATGACTGGAGAGGCCAATTAGCATGGCCAAGAAGCTGGGGTTCAGTATGGGAGCTCTGTCTATCAAATTCAGCTGAGACAGAGCAGAGACAAAGGGGACGATTCTTAAAGCAATGACAGGGAAAAGGCTCCTGACCCATGGTAGCAGGCAGAGAAAAACTGATTTAGCAACAAAGGAACTAGAAGACCTCGAGGTTATACAGGCCATGACTCCTCGGTAAGACTGAGAGAAAAAGAAACTGAACCTAACCTTCCCCACTCATTAAGTTTATTCCTTCAAAACTAAGGAGGATTTAAAATGTCTGAAGATTTAAAAAAAACAAAAAACAAAAAACGGGAAAGGTTTTCCCATCACATGCCTGGCCTGCTGGAAGTTCAGGATCTGTGCTGAAGCGATGGACAGACAATTCCTAGAAGCCACAGAGAGACCCCAAGAGTAGCCATGTGTGTAAATATTAAAGACCACAGGAACTTTCATAAAAGATTTTACTCCTGTAAACGTGAAAAGTAGAATGTTCAGCATAGATCTTGCTACAGTGCTAACACAAATGGAAAGAGTGATGATAAAGATATATACAGAAATCTCGCTTTAAAGATTAGAAATATTAAGATATTAAAGTCAGGACTGATATAAACTCTGCATGACCCACTAGCTCCTGTTGCTGTCATGCGCCTCCACCTTGGTGTACCTCTGCGAGTCACACCAACAGGGCTCCCAGGGACCTTCAGGCCACAACTGGACAGCACCGAGAGGGGCAATGATCCCTCAGCTCCCCTGAGAACATCACTGTGGTCAAACTACGTGGCCTGCAGGAACTACGGAGTCGCCAATACCAGGCACATCCATTATTTAGGTTATCCGAAGTCAAAATCTGTTCAATCAGAAGGAGCGTTGCATGGACTTGAACATTTGTCAGTAATATTTCACAAGGGAAGAGAAAGCCAGCAGAGTTTTGAGCATGGGGCTAGTTTATTTCAGAGCTTTCTTCACAGTGCTCCATATGGGTCACTGGAACCTACTCGGCAACATCAGGGGGCTTTGGAACAGCTGCATAGCCACACCACCATCACTTTGTTCAGATACGGAAGGAACATGTTGGTTTGAAGGCTGTGACTGATACACTCCTTGGCAATGGGAGTGAGGGAAACACCAGAGCAAGCCCTGCTTTAATCCTGACCCGTTACTAGCTGACCCTCTGCTGAGCGGTTACTGGGTCTGCAAAGGCTCTCGTATTCTCCCTCCTTGCAACCAAGGTGGTAGCTGGTATTATCCCAAGACTCTTCAACCAGATTCCCAGCTACTGAGGGAATTCCACTGCCTGAGAATATGTAATCATGAGTTAGGACTTATAGAAGACTGCCTTAAGATTTAGGGAGGTAGCTTTGGACCCACACAGCCACTGGGTGACACTCATTCTGGCTACAGTTTGACTGTACAGAGAACTCCATAAGCCTGTATAAGCAGGGTGTCCTTGGACAAATGGGTAGAAATGTCGGGTGGCAGTTTTACTTTATAATTAAAGCCTCCATCTTCTATTCCAACTTTGATGACCATCAATGGCAGCTAACTGTACAGCCCCTGCTAAAGAACTGTTGGAAATGGCGGAACACTGTAAAGAAACTCAGTGTCTGTAGACACACGACAGAACCAATGTTGAAATGAGATTGATTTGAGTAAGACTCTTTTCAGTAAGAACTGTAACTATAACCTCCACAGAGAACACTAAAACATACATTCTAAGTGAAGTGTAATACGGAACTTCTATGTGGTCCATTAAAACTCCACATCATCTCAGCAGAAGGAATTGGCCGAGGTGATGGCTAATGCCCTGAACTTGATAGGACCTAGGAACTTCCTTAGGAAACAAATCACAGGGTTTGTCTATAAGGGAGTTTCGAGACTGGGTTAACCAAGATGGGAGGCTCACTCTGTCTCTGGGCCATGCCACTCCATGACCTGGTGCCTCAGACTAAAGAACACAGAGAAGAAGACAAGGCGAGCTCAGCAGTCATCTCTTTCTGCTTCCCGTTGCCATACCCTCCCCACCACAGCTGATGCTCTCTAAGTCTGTAAGACAGAACAAACCCTTGCGTTTTTAAATTGCTCTCATTGTGCTCTTATTCCCAGAGCAATGGGAAAAGTGGCTGATTCAGCTAAGAAACACAAGAACATAACCGACATAAAAAATATAAAACAAATATGCCAATGCCAGTTTGAATCCTGCATTATAGTAATCACATTAACTAAGAGAAATAACAATACAACCGCAAGCATAACATAACAAAGTAGATTTTTATAAAACAAACATAATCGAACTTCTGCCTACAGATTGAAACAGAGAGATTGAAGGCATAACTAGACAACATAAATATATCATTCTACAGATTCCCGGGTCAGAACTTTGCTGTGGGTGTCTGCGGCATTGGCAAGGGTGGCTTCCCTCTTGTTCCTTCAGTGAGGCTGAAGATGCTGCTCCCTAAATGTGGCCAACAGACAAGCAGAAGTGCATATAGTAGCCAACATACAAGTCCCAAGAGAAATGCCAGCTTTACTGGTGATGCTATTCACTTGAAACAATCTAGACTCTGGTCTAGACTGCAACTTGGGTGCAGACCCCCGGTGTAAGTTCTCCTCTGCAATGAAACCCAGCAAATACACAGAAAAGATTGGTGCTGTGAGTTATCTACAGATGCCACGAGCAAGCAGGCTCCACCTGGCAGAGCTGTAGAAGTCGAGCCTTGCTCCAGGGGATCCTAAAGTGAGACCACAGATGCAGAGGACAGAGGGTGACACTAAAGAGGAGGACTCTCACATCTGTGGCTCTAATTGAATTTGCCTTGCTGTGTGTTGGACTTGCTTGGAAGCAGGTATTTGTTGCATGACGGGGAGTGGGCTGTGTCCCTGTTGAGGAGCAGGCCGTATTCCCAGCGCCCAGCTCCCGGTCGCAGGCCTGCTTTTGGTTCTGGCTAGCTTATACCCAGAATAACCATACGGAAGTTATATTAATTTAAATACTGCCTGGCCCATAAGCTCTAGCCTCTTCTTGGCTAATGCTCACATATTATTTTAACCCATATCTAGTAATCTGTGTATCACCACGGGGTGGTGGCTTACAGGGAAAGATCCTAACCTACGTCCATCTCAGGCCGGAGAAACATGGCATCTGCCACACTTCCCTTCTCTCCAGCCTTCCGTTCTGCCTACTCCTTCCTTATCAAAAGGTCAATTCAATCTCTTTATTCAGCCAATTAAAACAACAGAAATACAGAAGGACCCTCCTATGCCAGGTATTCATTTCTTTTTCTTTTTCTGAATATCTATCTTATGACCGTCCTACATTTGGGAACATGTAACTGATTTGGTTTCACAGATTGACTTCAAGAGAGGAATATGTCTCAGGAGAAAACAGATGTTGGCTAGCACTCATATTTGATTTGATGTGGGATTTCCCTCTGTATGCTGTGAATATCATTGGTTAATAAAGGAACTGCTTTGGGCCTATAGCAGAGCTATAGGGGAACAGAGCTAGGTGGGGAAAACTAAACTGAATGCTGGGAGAAAGGAGGTGGAGTCAGGGGAGAAGCCACAGCTGAAGACAGAGGTGCTGAAACTTTGCTGGTAGGCTACAACCTCATGGTGATGCACAGATTAATGGAGATTGGTCAAATTAAGATGTAAGAGTTAGCCAATAAGAAGCTACAGCTAATGGGCCAAACAGTGATTTAAATAACAGAGTTTCTGTGTGACTTCTTCGGGGCTAAGTGGCCTCCTTACTACACTGATTGGATGAGAGACAGATGAAAGTGTGATCTTTACACTTAAGAGTTTGCGCTGGGGGAAGGGGATACACATAGAGAGTGAAGCCCTTGTGAAGAGACCGGTGATCCCTTAAGAGGAAGCCTGACAAATGAGCTAGATCTCTACCAGGCAGTGCCTACTCAGCAGGTGCCTGGCAGAAACAAAGACCAGCTTAGTCACCTGGCAGAAACAGACCATCCAGTGTTCCTGGAAGAAGCAGAGCTCAGTCAAGCTGCCTGGAAAGAGGCTCAGATTCACTGCACCTCCTGGAAAGGACTACCTCAAGCCAGTTAAAACTGCCTATAGGTTGTGCATCGCATGCCAGGTTTTTATAGGGTGGGACATTTTGGTGATGCTGCCGTCTTTGAGTCATTTCCGCTCCGGTAAGTAACCCCATTAAAGGTACTAGTTCAGCAAACTGAACTTTGGCGGTACCCTTAGTTTGGTCTGTCCTGGGCTCCCTATTGGGGATGGCTAGATGTTCGATCACCCATGTTTGAGTCCCATAGCACACACTGCTTTGTAAAATGTTCCTTCTGCTTCTATGAAGCAGCTGACAGACTATCTAGACACCCAGCTGACATCAAGTTAAAGTTCTTTGTGCATTTCCTGATCAGGAAGAGGTGGGGTGCCCTGGAAGCACTGATCAAGGTCCTCAAAGACTGTGTGGGGGGGAAAAATGTCCGAGAAACTGTCCAAATAAGGAGATGGAAACACATCTTTCAGATTGCAGCTCCTGGTTGTGTCCTGAGATCACTAAAGATAACAAGGACCTCCAAAGAAGTGTACACAATGTAAACACAAGGTCATGTGATTTCCCCGGGGAATGACGGGGGGAACAGGTGCAGTTTATAAGCAAACAAGAAATTGAAGGAAGGAAGTTGAATTCAAGAGTTACACAAATCTTACAGGAACTCCATTCTGTGTTTAGCTTTTTTCAGATTTAACATAACTTGAAATACATTTTAATAAGATGAGAAGTGGGAAAACCTAAGTTCTTGCTATTTGATACACACACACACACACACACACACACACACACACAGAGAGACCTGTGACAGACAGATGGGTTAGCATGGAAAGTACTTGCTGCTAGACCTGATGCCCTGAGGTTTAACCCTGGAGCCCATGCCCATATGGTGGAAGGGGAGAATACAACCAGCAAGCTGCCCTCTGTCTCTGCTCGTGCCATAAATAGATGTAGAACTAAGTTCCAAATGTCCTTTAAAAAACACATTTCTGAAATCATAATTGCACACAGATTTTCCCAGTGAACACTGCCTCTATCACAACACGCGATTTTGGCATTCTTGAACTTCATATAATTGGACTTCTCGGGACGCAGTTTGTGTGTCTAGTTTTGTCATCCAGCATCTTCTGCGGCCTCACTGGTGTGCATTTCTCGACACTCTGTTCTTTGTTTGCCACAAGCGGTGTTTGACAGTCAGGAGCACTGCAGCGTGTTTGTCCACTATTCTGTTGGGGAACATCAGGAGCTTTTAAAGCCAAGATGCAGCAAATACTCTAGAGCATTCTTCATGGAAAGCTGCACTCATTTTCTTGAACTTACGTGTTCGAAACGGGATGGCTGAATCACAGGGTAGGAGATATTTACACGTAGGACACGCACATAGATCATGCATTGCCATTTATCCTGTGTTCCTATTCCAAGCAGGTTGTTGAGTTTACTGTAGATTCCTTCAGTAAGTGCTATTCCTGGGAGAGTGAGGATGGAATTCCTCCATGACAGAATGCCCCAGCTGCAGAAAACCACAAGTCCCACTGAGAATGTTTTGCTGTCACTGCTCCACCGCAGTCAGTCACACACATATCATCATACGAGACAGTCTGCTTTGCCTGAGCAAGCTGCTCCAAAGGGAACGGAAGACAAAGTTCTCAAGACTACTTTACATTGCACGGACCCTCCAAAGCTATACCAAGTTCCTTATACCGAGGCCCCTTCTCCACTCCTATGAGAGACCTGACCCACTCCCTCCCATTGGCACAACGTGTACCCCAAAGGAAAGTTGCTGCCTGTTGCTGCTGTGCTAGGAAACACAGGATCTCATGTGTTTCTTCTTGCCTTTTGTTCCTTCATCCTGAGCTCCTAAATCGACCAGTTCAGCATCCGTGTTAGAGGGAGAGAATAAATGGACAAATGAATGAAATAAGTAAATTAGTGATGTAATAGTCATCTGAGTTGGAAAGGTAGGTTTTCATTTGGGATATGAACAACAAACACCTATATCTCCAGGTTCAGGAACACAGCTCCTCTTTGGCTGCTGGTGGCCGTTCTGTGTTTGCTCAATCCTCAACTAATAATCAGGAGAAGACATAACAGTTCTTTTATTTTCTCTGAAGTTTTTCACTGCCTGGCTCCTTTAAAAATATCCACCATCTCTGTCAGTGAAAATGGGAGGCCTTCTCTGGGGTTTCTATGCTCCATAAATTAAGTACACCCAAGCAAATGAACTGAGTACAAATGCCAGTCCCTCTAGAACACATTGGACTCTTATAAGACACAGCCATAGAAGCTTTCAAGGAAAACTAACAAGTGCCAGGGAAAACAGAGGGAGAAGGCACCAATATCACTTCAGTTTTAAAGCTTTCTTTTGGTAAAATGGACTTTTATTTTCTCTCAGGTTTGCTTAATTAGATGTGAAATGTATCCCTAGAGAAATGACAATGACTAATTGGACAGGTGATATTAGGGTGCTCTTGGCTCTGTTATATACAAGGAGACATGGTGTTTACTTTTTTGGCAGTGAAGAGGATGTCTCGTCCTTTCTTCTGATCCCTGACAGAGATGCCTGTAGGCCAAGGGACCACAAATATATCCCTTGAATGTTATGCTGAGGCTGGGTTCTGTTTCCTCATTGCATCTAATAACTGCATGGGTTTTCACTGTGACCAGGTTTGACATGAGAGAATCTCTCTTACATCAATGTACAAAACTTCAATGCTGCCTCAGTATGCTGTTATACCTTACAATGCAGTACATTCTCTCTCATTATGACTTAAGCTACTCAGGGCCTTATGATATGTCAATCTCCTTCAATAAAATAAAGGAAATGTATAAAAACCAAGAGACGGATATTGGGGTTCAACTTGAAGATCAGAAAAGCAAAACAGCCAGCCACTAGCTCTTACCTCTAACACAGTCTGTCTTTTTTTTTTTCTTTTGGTTTTTTGAGACAGGGTTTCTCTGTAGCTTTGGAGCCTGTCCTGGAACTAGCTCTTGTAGACCAGGCTGGTCTCAAACTCACAAAGATCTGCCTGCCTCTGCTTCCTGAGTGCTGGGATTAAAGGTGTACGCTACCACCGCACGGCTCTAACACAGTCCTAAATGGTGAACCTGCCTCCAGGGATCCTCAGAATGAGACTGTGTCTGAGATCTGTCTTCTCCCATCTTACATTCCTCTCTAGTGCTGGGACTAAAGGTATGCACCACTACTGCCTGGTTTCTATGGCCAAAAAGTGTGACTACTGGGATTAAAGGTGTGTGTCACCACTGCCTGGTCTGTAAGGCTCACCAGGGTGGCTCTGATCTTCAGGCAAGCTTTATTTATTATAATACAAATGAAATATCACTATATTTCCCCATTTGTCTAAAATAAAAGGCTATAATTAATATAAAAAACTATATACAATAAGTACAATAACTATATACAATAGATACAAACAAAAATACATCAATGATGTCTAGTACATTTGTGTTTGACAAATTCAGAGAAAATGATCCATATCTACCCCATCTTGGTGAGTCCAAAGTCTTATACCTAATTTACTTTCTATCATAACTTGCTTTCTGTATCAGGTAAACAAGGAAAACTATAATTATCTAGTCTTCAACTCCCTCAGAGACCCAAGAAGGAAATAATATTAACTGAAAGAACAGGAAATGCAAGCAAGCAACTTCCAAAGAATGTGACAAATGACAATCAAAATTCCTCTGCAACACTGGGACATCCACCTTTAACTTGGAGGCCTAGCATATCCAACAGACTTTTCTGTGAAGCAGGATATTCTGAAGGACTGTCCCTCCCTGTCTTGACAATGTTTGGCAGTAATATTCTTTTGTGTCCTGTATGTCCAATTAGGACAGCATACTGGCAGAAGTAGAGACAAGGACATTTTCTTACCCAGTGACTTATTTTTGCCACAAAAGTAAACTTCATGTGGAGTTTCTTTGATGTCCATTATCTTCCCTAAAGTAGATTGGTGCTACCAGGAACAGACATGCCTCAATGCCATAAAAAGAAATCTATGTTATTATAACGCCTTAAATATCATATTCTGTAGCTCCCTGGAGTGTTTGAATATGACCTATTTATTTAAAATATATTTGTCTGACCTTAAAAACGTACCTAATGTTTCTACAAGTTTGATTATAATAAGTGACTAATTACTAACCTGTATTTTCTTATTATCCTAAACAGTTGGTAATAATAACTTTCAAGGATTTGAAATTTGCATTACATTGTTAAATAAGCTGTATAGATATAGATATAATACCTTGAACAAGATTAGAAATGTATATTTTAACAAAATTAATCTTAAATTTATATACAAAATTTATATATAATATACAAAAGTCCAATTCAATGAAAAACATTCAAAACTAGTAATTGCTTTTTAAAAGTAGATTCAATAATCTACCTTTTTATCTTATCATATCTATATCCTCCATTTCTTCTTTTCAGAGGAGATTCAATAATCTACCCTCTTATTCTATCAGAAATGCATCTAGTTATAACCCCAAATGTGTATAATAGGGGGGTTGCAGTTGTCACAGTTAATGAAAATACTTCAAGACATGCATTCTTTACAGCAGAGTCAATTTTCTTACCAAATAGGCATTGAATTGTCATAGGGAACCCCATAAAATTTGACAACTGAAATGGTTATTTAAAATAAAATATAAAAAACAACATTCCAATTAATATAAGGCATAATAGCCAAATGTTTTCTAATATATTCACAACACAGATTGTTATTTTCATTTTTTTCATTTACATGAAGCCCTCTTCACTCACTGTAACCATTTAAGTATTGAGGGTCATTTTATCAAGTGTATAGAACATGAAAGAAAGGACTCAGGAGCTTCATTTGACTGACTTGAAAGACAGCACATCATGCTACCCTCTTCTATCTCCATCTCCTCAGTGGAAAAGCTGTTAGCATTGTGGTAGCAAGATATGCCTCATGGTCATCATGATTCATTGCAGACGATAATTGCTTATCTAAGAGAGCAAGACTACAGTGTTCAGATTTGGGAATTATTTTGGTATATATTTTGAGATAGCTTAGAGATGAAATGCAAGTCTAAACACAATATTCACTTCGGCTTCGACCATCTTGAGTACACATCTGGATGATAATTTTACACAATGTGCTTACTGCAGTTGCATCCCAATTAAAATGTATCAGAGAAGGTCAAGTGTGGAGCTTTCCTCTTGGGACATCCTTTCAGGATTCAAAAAGCATTTGAAAGATTTTGAAGCATGTCAGATTTCTGACTTTGGAATTAAGAATGTCTCACCTGCAATCTGGAGACTCATATTGCATGACTCTACCTAGGCATGTTTGGTTTAAATGTAATGGCTCTGACTTTAATAAAATAACTGAATAAAAAGGTGCCCGGTTACTGCTAAATATGTGCATCTCTTCCAAACACCATTTCCTGCTTGAATCCCAGGATTTTAACATGATACACCTGAGGCTCTTCCTCATTTCACAGGGTCATGTTTTCACTTACAGCTCTTGCTTATGCAACCTCTTTATTAATGCAAATCATACAGCAGAGAAATGTGTGCCAGCCTCACTCTTTAGGTGTGGGTTAATGATGATCCCATTGTCCCATGCCTCACTCAACTATAGAGAGTTTCCCTAGCTAGCTTTTAATTGTCAAATTGATAAAACCTAGAGGCATCCAAGAGGAAAGCATCAATTGAGGAATTATCTAGGCATTTTGAGGGCCTTGTCTTGATTAATCATTGATACAAAAGGTTTGGTCCACTGTGGGCAGCAGCACCCCAGATAAGATGGTCTTTATTCTATAGGCAGAGGTTCTGGTTTGTGTAAGAAAGCTATCTAAGTGTGAGCCAAAGAGGAAAGCAGAAAGCAGTGTTTTCCAGTTTCTGCTTCTAGTGTCCTGCCTTGAGCCTCTGCCTTGACTTCCCTCAGTGATGAATTATGACCTGGAAGTGAAAGCCAAATAAAGTTCTTCTGCCCCAACTTGGTTTTGGTCATAATGTATCATCAAAACAAGAAAAAGTCAAACTATATCATGGCTATATGTATTATTCTGACTATTTGCCATCAGATCAAGAGTAAATGAAAGAAACAAAACAAATCCATTTCTTTCCCTCGAAGCACAATTTGAAAAGTCCACATGCCTATGGGATTCCCCTGGGAAGTATGCATAGATAAGCTTAAGGACAATAGGGACAGATAAGGATCCTGACTTTTATTCCCTTTGATAATATGTATTGTAATTATATGATTTTTTGATGGTTTCCCATATAGAGATTGAGGTATTTGTTTTATTTATTCTTCTCTCATATATTACATCCCAACAATGACAGTTCATCTTTCCTCCTCTGCTCTCAGTCTCCCCCCACCTCCCTTGACCCTCAGATCCACTCCATTTCTGTTTCCCTTCAGAAAAGAACAGGCCTTCCAGGAATATCAACCAGACAAGGCATAACAAGTTACAATAATACTAGGCACAAACCCTATCAAGGTTGGATGAGGTAACCAAGTAGGAGGAAAAGGGTCCCGAGAGCAGAAGAGTCAGAGACAGCACTCACTCTGGCTGTTAGAAGTCCCACAAGAACAGCCAAGGGGAAGAGTCCAGTTACCAGGAGCAGAAGCTTCTATAGACTTCAATGACAGGTAAATTCACCAAGGTGTTAAGGGCTGTTCATGGATTATAATAAGAACACCCAAGATTTACAAGTTCCTTCAGAAGGTGTAGCAGAAATGTGACTGGAATTCAGGGAAAAGTTTAACTTAGACATATCGAAATCAGAGAATATGGACTCATAAAAGTTGCTAAATTAAAAGTAAAAATGTTGGTAAATAGTAAGCATATGAGAAGCATCAACAAGTATTCTGGAGAAGACATATCTACAAAGACTAATGGACTGGCTAGAAACACAATGGTGCAGAAAGACTGGAATGCTTCTGGTCCAAAGGCTAAATACTTGTCTCAGGCTAGCTAGCATCGGTCCCCTGCACAGTCAGCCATTCCTTGACCACCTCTGTGTCAGAACTAGCATCCTGTTACTAAGTCATAAAAACCCCTTGGGATCTATTAACTCAGCAGACCCCAAGTTTCCACCAACCTAGAAACTAAGCATCTGAGGCCTACAGAAAAGCTTTTAGGTCCTACTGTAACCACCTCTCACATGTGCCTACGAATGTACTTTCAATTTCTTACCTTGGCTCTGTAAAACTAGACAACTTCATGAGGTTGCTTCCATGTTGGAACATGGAATTTAGAGTATCATAAGTCTGTGTTCTGGGGCCATGGTCACTCAAAATGGCTCCATAATAAGCTATCTCTTATTCTCTTAGGGTGAGAACTGTGTTTTGTTTTTGAATACACAGAAGAAAAAAAATTAAAAGCTAGGTGTGGGAGCAGCCTCCTGTAATCCCAGTCCTGGGGTGATAGACACAGGTGAATTCCCAAGGCTCACTACACAGACAAACCAAATCATCAAGAACCAAAAAGGTTCCGCGAGAGAGTTTGTCTTAAAAAATAATGTGAAGAATGAACAAGGTACCTCACATTGACTTCTGACTTCTGGGTTCTACATGTAGTTCTCTCTTTCTCTCTCTCTCTCTCTCTCTCTCTCTCTCTATATATATATATATATATATATATATATATATATATATATATATATATTTCTCTGTCTGTCTCTCTCTCATACACACACACACATACAATGTGCATGTGTGCACATAAACATATATGAACAGAGAGGAAGTGAGAGAGAGTGTGGATGTGGAAGAAGGAGAAGGGGAAAAGAAGAAAAAAGGAAGAGGAAGAAGAAAGAATAAGAGGAAAGCAGAAGGAGGAGGAGGAGGAAGAGGAGGAGGAAGAGGAGAAGAAGAAGAAATCCCGAATAAGATCTTGTCAACCATTTCAGAAAAGAAGAACAACTTTAAAATTTCAACTTTTGGTTTGCTCTTTCCTTCAAATTCTTAACATTCATTTTACAGATTACTAGATAGATGCTCAGTTTATACTATATTTTTGGTGATGCAAAATTTAAATTTTACAAACCAACTAATGTTGACAATGAAGAATAACAGCGTGTTTGACCAGTTACATGGTGTAATATGCGAAAAGGGCAAAGTCAAGGTGAGATGCTGTGACACTCCGTTCATTGAGGGATTTATTGTTCCGTGTTTTCCTGTCTGATTTTACCATGATGGCCTTGATATTTTTAAGTTCTAAAAAAGAGATAGCGAACACCCCACTTGGTGTATCCAGGGAAATTTACAGCATTAGCATTGACATTTATGTCTGCGAATATTATTTAATAGATTCCTGGCCCACAAAAACAGCATAAAAGGCTAGAAGGTCCTCCTTCTTCTGTGGTAATTGTTTGCCAATTTCCTTAACTTTCTGGCACTTTTTATGCCCTGGAGGCAGGTTTATGTTTCCATCTTTTGTACTGTCTTTAAATTCAATGCTAATGGAGGATATGCCACATTTTTCAATAATTTTTTTGATTTTATGTTTGTTAAAGTGAAAGATGGAATCAGCCCTCGGTCATTAAGCCATTTATGCCAAACTTGCTTTGATTTGTTTGTCTCCCTATGTGACTAGCTTGTCTGGGTACATTTGCTGAGTTATGACTCTAGATGCTGTTAGTGGTATGTATACTCATCAGCCAGCATTTCATTATGGGATGGGCCAAAGCAAGAGGGGGTTACTTTCAAAGGTTAGGTATCTGTTATGTGACGAACTGGAGACAGCAGAGACTGTTTCTGTGAGGAATATACACATAGTAATGACACACTGTTTATCAAAGTAACTTAGATAAACCCTGTGACACACGTACAAGCCTCCTCCATGTGGCCTCTGCTCCACAAGGACTGGGTGTCATTTGGGTGGCACTAGGGACATTTATGAAAAAGGAGCGAGACTGCTAGTTTAAATAACTAAATAAGTTTAAAAAAAACCGCACAAATCTCACATTTGACCAGGCAGTGGTGGTGCAGGACTTTAATCCCAGCACTCAGGATGCAGAGGCAGGTGGATTCTCTGTGAGTTCCAGGTTAGCGTGGTCTACAGAGTGGTTTCCAGGACAGCTAGTGCTCTTACCCAGAGAAATCCTGTCTCAAAAGAGAAAACAAACAAAAAGCCCATGTATTTGTTAAGATGTATCATTCTCCACACTAGTTCAGCCTGTGGGCTATGAAAACAGGAAAACATGGCCACCTCCTTGGGCTTCATCGCTGGTCTAGGATTGAGTGAGAATCTACCAAAGGCCAGCATGGTGGAGCTCATGGAGTGGCTCATGTGCTGTGACTGGTGGGTAGGTGGTAGAACCTGTAAGTGTGCACCTGGTAGAAAGGAGTTGTATCACTGGGGACACTCCCCGTGGGGATGCTGGATCTCCAGCCCGCCCATTTCTAGCTCCCCCTTTTGATTTCTAGTGACTGTGCTGTGATCCAGGCACTCCCTAGCACGGTGCCCTACCTCCCCATAGGTATAAATACAGCAAGACCAACTATGAGTCAGAACAAGTTTTATCTCTTGTAAAAACAGTTGCTCTCAGGTGTTTTTTCCTAGATTGAGCAAGTTGGCTACCCTATCTTTCGGCCCCCTTTCTGTTACACTGTCTTTTAATTCTCCCTTATGGGAGCCTTACATATTTCCTGAATTGTAGACTTTGGCTCATATGTGGAGAGAGGCTAAATTCTATCATGAGTCTCCCTCTTTCCTTAAAATATCAGCAAAGACTCCTCAGAAGAAAACTCCTTCTGGTGAAGAGAATGGATTGTGACTTGGGTGGAAATCTACTATTCCAGAGGGCCAGGTTCAATCACCTGGTCAAGGTAGCACTCCGAGGACAGCTACCTTTTCCTCGAGCCATGCAAAATGACAAGGAGGAATAATTACTCTTTTAATGAGACTCCGTCATTTTCCTTTCCTGAATCCCCACCCCCAGCACCATAGCACACAGTGTCACTGCTGCATAGATTTGCAAGTCTACCCACTTCTTTAAAACATTCAGAAAAGGATAGCACCCCCTTTCCCCTCTCTCTACTGACTAAGCATGCTTTCCACGCTAGTTTGGGCTTCAGTGATGTTTAGGGGGCGTCCTGACTCTTTCCTGAACGCTCCCCTCCTCCCTGCCACGTGGCTGCCTGCCTGCAATGTGTCTGACCTCCATGCCGGCATGAAAGGCATGGGTATTTTTCATTCTCTCCTCTGTTCTTAGCCATTGGGCAGCTGCTGAGGTTTACAGCTCAATTGTCTCAGGAGCTTTTCTTTTAAACTCTAATAATTTTGTCCTTGAGCGTCTTGTATGCGGATCCATTCCTTCAGCTCTTTTATTGATGAAGCTAACATCCCCACGAGAGGACCCTGCCTTCCCATGAAGTCTCCAGTCTCTCATAGTCCATTTTTATTTCCTACACTTAGCTCTCCTTCATGGCTTGCTTTTGCTTTCCTTTGCTGTGTCTGTACGAATTAACTGTCCCTGACCCACACCACAATGCTGCCTACTGGCTATTCTATACTCCTAATAAGTCTGAATTTCTGGAAGCTTAGAATTCGCAGGTTTAATTCACTAGACATCTGCTTCCTTCTTTTTATAGACCCTACTCCTTCCTCAGGATGAAAGAGTCTCTGGAGTCTTCCTGAGAGTTCGCTGTGAGACTGTCAGAAACTACAACCATGAAGTTTCCTCAAGATGACTGCCCAAATGTGAGGTGAACAAGGATGACACCAACAGGCATGCTGACGTGGATGAGGGAAAGACCATGCGACTTCAACCCTACACAAAGAACTGCAGGCAAATATGGAATCTTGAGCACTGGAGAAATAATCTTCTCCAGGGATGTGTGCAACAATTGCCTATTCAATACAGTAAAAAAAAATGTAGTAATAGCACTAAACATTCTGAGTATAGGTTGTTTTTATGTGTTTAGGAACATGTACGTATATACTTATATCTATGTAAAACAATGAAAAAAGAGGTCAGGAATTTCAGAAGGACTTACAGGTGAACAATACTCCATTGTGTATATACATGCCACAGCTGTTGATGAGCAGTTGGCTGAGTCTGTATCTTAGTTATTGGAAGTAATACCATAAGAAGCTTGGCTTGGCAGCTATGTCTCTGGTGTTAATTTCATTTCCTTTGGGTATTACCCGGAATGCACAGACACTTCATATGATAGTTTTATTCTTAGTGTTGAGGAATCTCATATTGTCCTCTATGGTGGATATTGTGCTTGTAATGGTGAATGAGAGCTCCTGATCACAGACTCAGAAAGATTGATTTTGGGAGCCCTGTGCTGTCTCTAGCATTAACAAACTAACCCTGGGAGGGAAGGTCCTTTAATGTCACCAAGATTTGAGGAATCAAACCATCAAAATGTAGGATACACTTAATGTATGCCTTGATCTCTTCTATTGCTGTGAAGAGACACCATGTCCATGGCTACTCTTAGAAAGCATTTAATTGGGGCTGGCTTACAGATTCTGACGTTTAGTCCATTGTCATCATGGCAGGGAACATGGAAGTACTGAGGCCAAGATGGTGATGGAGAGATAGCTGAGGGTTCTACATTCTGATCTGCAGATAGCAGGAACAGAAAGTCAGAGGGCCTGACCTGGGCTTTGAAAGCCCAAAGCCCATGCCAGTGACATACCTCCTCTAACAAGGCCACACCTGTTAGGATTCCTGTATTGTATTGTCCCCATCCTGCTCGGGCTCACAGAGGCGGTTGCATCATGCCTGTGCCATGATCCCATCCTGTCCCCTCCCCCGCCAGCCTGTGCAGCAGAACTGCAGCCTCTGCAGCAGCGTTCCAGTCACCTGTGCCCTCCCCTTGTTTCACCAGCGCTGCTTCATGCACTGTTGAGGATGTGCATTGGGCCACTGTGCACTCAGAGTCACTGGCATTTTCCAGCGGCCACTGGCAGCACAGCAGCAGCACAGGAATGGCACAGAGGACACACACCAGAGGCACAGCAAGATGGCCAGTGGCAGTGGAGGAGCGAGGTGGCTCCTCACAGCACAGCAGCGGGACTTCCCCCTTCTCCCTGCCCTTACCTAATAAACTCCTACGCAGATGTGTGGAGCTCTGTGGTTTACTTCTCATGACCACAGAGAAACAACAAGGCCACACTTCCCATTCCTCTAGTAGAGCAACTCGCAGAAGACTAAGCCTGCAAACACACAAGCTTGCAGGGGCCATGTGTATTTCCAACCATCAGAATGTATAACGGGGAGGATATCTGGGGGTGAATAGAAATATTCTGTATGTTTTGGAAGATGTAAGCAAACATAAGATGTTTACACAGATACAAGCAAATGTCAAATACATTGAACTGGATATATAAAATTTGGGATGTTTTTGATGGCTGTCCTTTATACTTCAGGAAAAATATTTAATATAGTCAAAAGAACAAATTGAGGAGAAGCACCTGAACATAGTGGTGTAATAAGGGAAACAGGCTCTGTGTCAGAGTTCTGAGGATGAGATGGCATGTGTAGTCAGCCTCAAATACAGCTTTATGCCATGCACTGAGGGCTTAACACATCAGAGCCATGACAACCACTTGCATCATGAACAATATTTCCCCACTTTTATGTATATTAACATTAATATGTAATTCAAATCTGTATTGAGGATCCATAGTGTAGAATACTATGGAATAATTCGACAGAGCCACACATTAGGACCTATTATGATGCTCTATCCTCACAACTGTAGGCACAATTCATCTAAAATATGAATTAAAATATTATATTCACTTAATTGATGGAGACCTATAACATACAAATTTATTTATTTATTAATAAAATCAACTTAGCTGCATTATGAGATTTCAGTAAATCATTGCGGGGCTACATGGTGTCTCTCTGACTCCATCTCTTTTCTCCCAGCATTCAGTATAGTTGTCCCTGCCTAGTTCTACTCAGTCCTATCAACAGGCCAAGGCAGTTTATTAACCAATGGTATTCACAGCATAAGAAGGAAATCCCACATCACCTCCCCTTTACTGTTTAAATAAAAGGGATGGTTTTAACTGTAAAATAGCAAGATTAGGTGCCAATTTGTCATAAGAGGATGCTTGTTCGTTTCCTGGCTGCCCAGACTCCCAAAATAACCACAAAGAAACTATATTATTTAAATAACTGCTTGGCCAATCACCTAAGTGTATTGCTAGTTATCTCTTACATCTTAATTTAACCCAATTCTATTATTTTGTATTTTACTGCAAGGTTTGTGGCCTACCAGCTAGATTCCAGCTGGCAGTTCACATCTTTCCCCTTTGGTGGCTCCATGGTGTCTCATGATTCCACCTTCTTTCTCCAAGTATTCAGTTTAGTTTTATCTGCCTACCTCTGTTCTGCCCTGCTACAGGTCCAAAGCAGTTTCTTTATTCACTAACGAATAAAAGAAACACATATACAGAAGGACCTCCCATACAATTTCCTTAGTGTTTTCTGCCCTGAGTTAGCTTTAACTGTTAACTTGACATTTCATGGGAGTCTCATTGGTGGATTGCCCAGATCACATTGGCTTGTGGGCATGTCTGTAGGTAACTGTCTAGATTGTTACTTGATGTAAGAGTGCCAAGCCCTCTGTGGGTGTCTGATACCTTGGTCAACCTGGGCTGTATAAGAAAGCTAGCTGGGACAAGCCAATGAGAGCTAAATAGCAAGCAGTCTTCCTCTTCCTCCTCCTCTCCCTCCTCTTTCTCCTTCTCCTCCCCCTTCTTCAAATTTCTGCTTGAGTTCCTGCCTGGACTCCTTTTAGGGACAGTCACCTGTAAGGTGATACAAACCTTTTCCTCCTCTAAGTTTCTTTGTGATAGAGTGTAATATTACAGACCCATAAAGGAAGCTGGAACCACTTCACATGTTACTACTAAAATGCCCTTGTTCATTTTTTCCTGAAAGTGAATAGGTTTTGTGAGAACAGACCATGAAGTATAGTTATACCATCTTCAATGCACTATTCCTAGGCTTCTGGGAGATTTCAATGTTCTTATGTGCTATTATCCATACTCCCTGCAGTGCATCTGTCCTGGTGATTCCTGTGTGGTTGGGAAATTTAGACTTTGGGTCTCAGACTTTATACATATTCTTTGAATGGCCCTTTTCTAAAATGCTTGGTAGTAGAAATATTTTGGATTTAGAACTTTTTCAAATCTAAAAATATTTTCATATGCAAAATGAGAAATCTTAGGGATGAGACCCAAGCCTAGACACTCACACTCATTCACATACACACACACACACATACACACACACACACACACACACACACACACACACACACCATGTTCTGTTATAATACACAGTATGAATAACTGTTTAAACTTTTAGAGAGTTAATCCACAGCCTTCATGGCAGAAAATAAAGATGCATAGTGCTGGAACAGGAGCTGAGAGATTTACATCCTGATCTACAGGCAACAGGCAGAGAGAGCAATAATGGGCCAGGTGCAAGCTTTTGAAACTTCAAATCCCACACACAGCGACATACCTCCTCCAATAAGACTCCAACAAAGCCACACCTCCTTACCCCTTCCTAACATTTCCACTAAGTGAAGACAAAACATTCAAATATGTGAGCCTATTGGCCATTTTCTGCTTCAGGAAATCCGTCAACCAATAGTTTTTAAGATACCAGTCCACTTGTGCATGGTCTCTTATATTATAAATGCCAACATAAAACTGGCGTACATGTCCTTTCTCTCTCTCTCTCTCTCTCTCTCTCTCTCTCTCTCTCTCTCTCTCTCTCTCTCTCCTCACTGCTGGAACCAGTTCCTGTTCCCTGTTTATGCAGAAGACTATGATCTGTGAGTCTTTCCCTTAATGAAGAACCCTTTATTATACTCAATTCTGAGTTAGTGTGGGACTACTCAATTGCAACCATCTACATCTGGCACCCCACATGGATCCTGACTCCATGTCATCCAGGACCAGCCCAAAAGGTCCATGGCCCAGAAGGTTCCTCACCACTGCCCACCTGGCTTGATTTCACCTATGAAGTGATTTTTTTTTTCAGAACTCCACTGCAATGTAACTCCCCCTTTGGTGGGTGGACCTGCTATGTGGTGACGTGGCAATTTCCCATGCTCATGCATGCTCTGCGCCTCCCCCTCAGCCATTTTCCCTGTAGTTCCGTGACTTGTAGAACTTCTTGTTTGTGTTTCTGGTGTAGATGTGACTATTATTACTTCAGAATATTGGCATCCAAATTGGCCTCTTCAAGAGGCAGATGTTCAATTTCTAGAAATTGGAACCCTATCTCAAGTTAAAAAAAAATCATGAGATTGTTTGAATGCACAGGGCCAGAAGAACAGAGAGGAAGGCTGAGGCCATAGGTGACTAATACTGCAGTTAAATTATGGGGCCTGCTATAGCAATGAAATACCCAGATTAACATTCCTGCAGTCCCAGAAACTCATGTTTCTTGGAAGAATATTATAAAGTATTATATTAAAAAAAAGGGTCACCAGCCATTCAGGCTGTACATGAACACAAAACAACTAGCAAACCTTCAAAGGTACCAATGGCCCTACCTTTAAAATGGTTAACTGATGAACTAATATGGGTTTAAAAATGGTCTTTAATAGAAGAGAAACTGCAGGATTTAGAAGACTTGTACAGGAATAAGTAGATGCTCAGCATATTGAGGACTCAACCAGTCCTTGAAATTCTCCTGTATTTGTTGTTAAAAAGAAATCTAAAAAATGAGACTGGTGACAGATATAAGAGTTGTCAATAAGGTAATTTGACCTGTGTGCCCTCTACAATCTGGAATTCCTTTGCCTTTCCTATTACCTAAAGGATGTCCTCTTATTGACTTAAAAGATTGTTTCTTCATTGTACCCTTACAAGAAAATGACAGAGAAAAATTTGCCTTTACAGTGTCTACTTATAATAATCCTCAGCCTACTAGGATATATCAATGAACTATCCTCCTACAAGAAATGCTCAACAGCCCACCCTGTGCCAATATATTGTAAGCCAGCCATTGGAAATGATGTGTAAATAATTTCCTAGATAAATCCATAATGTACTATTACATGGATGACATTTTGCTATTTGATTCAAATGCAGATACCTATATTCAGAGTTTCTTTAAAATCCTTTCATACTATGAGAATAGCATATAATTTTGCATTTTTGACAAAATTATATGGGCTTTGTTCCACCTTACTTAAATCTTCTAATTTTTTTT
>JAQHUG010000279.1:849120-883292 GCA_028555095.1 Dicrostonyx torquatus | reverse complement strand
GATTGTACTCTTAAACGACAGAAAAGCAAGACCTATGGCATCCATCTGAATGTCTCCAATCCCCAGTGGGAGAGACACTGGTTTCTAGCTGTGTCTGTCACTGGCTTGACTAGGTTGTAGGAGACTGCTGCCACCAAGAGAGACCTGGAGTTGGTCTCAGAAGAGCCTCAACTCTGGGCTCTTCTGAAGAGATGCTGTAGTTCCCACCATTGAAGGAGGACTAGTCCATTTCCCCTCTGCCTTGCTTTCCTGCTTTCCTAAAGATAAGCCTAAAGCACAACCCCCAGCAGACTTCTCCCTGAGACTCTAACCCAGGGGATTTTTATACAACACAGTCCCGGCGGAGGGATATCTGCCTGTGAACTGTGCTTCTTGCTTTTATTTTTGAGTCTGATAATGTATCCTTTTTTGCTATATACGCTAGATTTTTTAAGTGTGTGCGCATGTGCACATGCATGCATGTGAGCACACACCTGTGCATACGCACACTGTGTGTGTGTGTGCACACATGCATAGAGGAGGTAGGATCCCTTGGAGCAGGAATTGCAGCTGTGAGCTGCATTACATGGGTGCTAGGACCTGACCCCAGTGCTGTGCAAGAGCATCAGCTGCCCGTAACTGCCGAGCCACTGCGCCAGGCCCCCACACTGCAGTTTTTAAGTGCTATTGACTTCCTGTGCCCAGTGGCTCTGGAATAACATCAGACAGGACTTCCCAAAAATGGGCAACAGCCTCCCTCCACAATTTTCACTTTCTCATACATATAGATCTTCTCTAGGTTTTTTTTTTTCATAAGACATTCAGGGTATTCTGGATAGTTTCATTTTATGAGACGGAGCTCGGGGCACTCAGCACTGGACGGTGATGAGTTCTGACAAAACGTGGAAGGAAATTCGGAAATGTGGAAGTTTGCCATGGATAGAAAAGCCCTTGGAAGCTGCTGGAAGGATCACAGAAAACCCAGCAGGACACAGGCTATTAGTGAATTATGAATGAGTTCATAAGCCCTTAAAACTGAGGTTATTGCAAATGCTCCTGGAATTTATAGGATGGCATGGACGTGAGTTCATATTTCTCCCCACCACTGCTTTACTCGCATCTAGTGCCCACACCCTGGGAACTAAAAGGAGCAGAGTTTACCTCTGACACAGCTTCATGAGGCATTGTGGAGATGCTCTTGTGAAACACCAGAATCAGGGTGGAAAGGGGAGCCATACCTGCAGAGGGTGCTGGCATTCAGTACCTGCAGAGGGTGCTGGTGTTAAGTACTTTCATGAGGCTGGAATTAAGTACCTGTAGAGGAGGCTGGCATTAAGTAACAGGTGCTGAACAGAGAGCATTCAGCAGAGCAAGGAGCTCTGGAGACAGTTCAACTTCCTATTCCATGATAACACTCCAAAAAGGAAAATCCAATTGAACCTATTTTTAAACACAGGTTATAAAGTCGGTATCATTAGGTTCTGAATGTACAGAAGTCTATGAAGAACCTATCACGACCTGAGGCATTCATTTTTTTTTTCTTAGCCCAAAATTAGCATCTCAAGAGTTTCCTCTGTCGGCTTTGCAAGGTCACATGGTTTTGCCATCTTCCTAGCCTGGTTGAACGGCAACCCCATCTTTAATTTTATGACTGAGCCTCACAGAAGGAACCAGCCGGGGCACCCGCCCAGGTGAAGCTTGTCTTGAAGCTGCCGTCCAGCTTCAGCATGGCAGCCCCATTCAGTTATTACAATAACTTGAGTTTCCAGTCATTGCAATGCAGAGCAAGACGGAATGACAGCAGTGGAAGTTGTCGCTCGCCCTTTGTTTCCTTGTTTCTGGTACTGTTTGTATACAGGTCGGCTGAGCAGAGCTGAGCAGAAAGACCCTCCACCACTTGAAGGTCATCCAATCTAGCCCCAAACTCACGCGAGCAAATAACGGATGAAAAGTGTGGATGGCCATCGTCATTAAAAACAGCACGAGTAAAACCAAGAAAATGATGTGTAAAATATACATACGTGTATTCATTTAAAGTTAGTCTTGTCTCCGAAGGGAATACAAAGAACAGTCAGATTATTCTCAAAGGGGGCCATGAAGACACATCAGTTAAATAAGCCAGGGAAATAAGGACAAGGAATTATAATCATTTCAGAAATGTTCCTGTGATAAGACTGAATGGATGGAAAATGTTGCAAAGAGGCTTAATTCACACATCAGCCTCTGTTAGCATGACTTCAGCTGACGGCTGAACCCAGGAACAGAACAGAAAGCAAGTGATGTCTCTATAAAAGCAGATTAGCCTAAAAGTGCCGCATGACTTCCATGCACACCACTGACCATTGTCCTCATTAAAGGACCACCTGCGTATGCCCAGGGACACTTCATCCTTGCAGACGGACAGGAAAGTGTGCTGATTTCCGCTGCAGGGGCCATTATGAGGGTGACAGGTACAAGCATCTCATTTGTCTGTCAGTTGCTAAACTGAATTTGGGGGAGGTTTACATCGGCAAGTCCCGCGATTCTGGTTCAGTTTCTGTAGCACTGTAGTGATAAAGCAACCTGGCCAGGCAGTCGGTGCAGGAAGTGAAGGGTTTGTTTGAGCTTACAGCTCATAATCCAGGACTGAGAGAAATCAAGGCAGAAATTCAAGAATGGACCCTGAAGGCAGACCTGCTGGCTATTTCACAGAGTACCCTCTCTTCCCAAAGAACTTGCTTGTACAGACAGATTAGTACAGCTGGAATCTTGATGGATGCTGCTGCTTTGTTGGTTCCTGCAGACCTAGGTTCAGCTGGCTTCCTCACGCAGTCAAGGGCCATCTTCTCAGGGAACGGTATTGCCCGGTTAATTAACAGTCAGAACAGTCCCCTATAGAAATGCTCATAGGTCAATCTGAGCTAGGTGATGCTTCAGTTGAGGCTGTCTTCTCAAATGATGGTAGGCTGTGTGAAGTCAATAGTTTAAGCGAACCAAGACAAGTTCTTCCAGCCATTTGCCCCACAACAGAGTGGCATTGGGAGAAAATGTTGATCCAGCCCCAAACTTCTAGTATTGGCATCACCTGGAAAGAAATTAAGTCACTGTCTCAAGAACCTGCTTTGGCCTTCCTCTACTCAGGTACTATAGTGGCCCACTTTCCGTTGCTGTTCAAAGATCAACATGGCAAGACAGGAGGCCAGACAGATTCAGGAACTAGGTTTAGGTTTTCTGTTCCTTTTTCTTTTGTTTTTTCCCCTACCTTCCTTTTTAAAGAACTGACTGATTCTATTGGGAAGTAACCAGAGCCTAGGAGAACTATACTAATGTCTCCCATGGGTGATGCTCCCATTGATTTAAATAATTCCCATCAGGCCTTACCTTTAAGGTCCCACATCACACATCACTACACCGAAAACCAAGCTAGCAGTGTGCAGGCTTTTGGGTTACACACCAAACCCACCCTTTCCAGAGCAGGCCCCGTGCTTACATAGGCAGGCATTAGACTCGAGAATGAGAAGCTGCAGTACTCGTGAAGGCCTCAAGTGACACACTGGGGTCCAGCATGGATCTGGGAGTTACTGCTCCTGATAGCTAAGAACAGCACCCAGATGCTCTCTGCAAACCTCTGGAGCCCCGCACCATGGAGAAAGGATTCGCTTGCATGCGCGCCAGCCCAGTGAGAAGGCACAGTCACACCCTCACCACAGGCACAGGGAGATGTCTACAGTCACTAGGACTTCCTGGAATGGTAAAGCATCCCAAGAAGTACCAACACACTCACAAGATGTAGACAAGTATCGGTGATGAAGAGGCTGTACCCTGGAGTGCACCAACTAGAAAGCTTCCTTCAGGCAATTACCAAATTAAAATTTATCTGATCTCTTCATTTGTGGACTGGAACCTACCAAGTTTTGTGTTTTTATTTTAAATCCTGCTGGTTTGGTCAATGTTTATCCCATGTAGAAGTTTTCTGGTAGGGTCTTTATGTATAGAATCCTATCTGAAAATAGGGACGGACACACTGTCTCCTTCCTTTCTTGTTTATATTCCCTTCATCTCCACTGGTATTGCCATAGCTACAACTTTCAGTACTATATTGACTAGAAGGGGAAAAACAGATATTCCTGTCTTGTTCCTGATTTCAGTGGAAATATTTTGAGTTTTCTCCATCTAGCAATATGTTGGCTTGCTATATACTGCCTTAATTGTGTTGAGATCTGTTATCTATATTTCTAGATTCTCTGGTGGTTTTTTTTAATCATGAAAGTATGTTAGAGATTGCCAAAGACTGTTGGGCATCTGATGAAACCATGGTGTGGTTTCTGTCTTTTAATACATTTATGTAGTGGGTTATATTTACTGATTTATGTATGTTGAATTATTCCAGCATCTCTGGGATGAACTCGACTCAGGATGGATAATGTTTTGATATGTTCTTGAATTCTGCTTTCAGCCATTTTATTGGTAATTTTTGAAGCCAAGTTCATCAGACATATTGGCAAATAATTTTCTTTTGTTGTTTTTGTTGGGTATTTATCTGGTTGTGGTTATCAGAGTAAAACTGGATTACGGAAAAGTATTTCAACATGCTCCCCCATTGTTTATTTTGTGGAGTAGTCGGAGGAGTATTGCTGGTAGTTCTTCTTTGATTCTGTGCTGAGTGAATTTTTCCCCATGCACTTAGGTGCCATAGGATAACAAAAACCCCAGTGCTGTGGGGATGTGAAGTCCCATATCCTCTCAAACATTGCAGGCTACTGACAATGGCTTGGCTTCCTCTCCAGAGCTGATAGGAAGACTCTACTACTAATGCTACCCCGTACTTGAGTTAGGGGCCATGGTGAAATCAAGCTGGAACTCTCCCGGAAGCTTCATCCCTACTATCTCGCTTCCACAGTGCTGGAAAGTGCTGTGCACACGACCAGAGAATACAGGGAATCACCCATCTCCCTGAGTTGTGAGCCTGAGAGTTACACCAATGATTGGCCTGGCGAGACACAGCCACTAAAGCAATGGTGAGATGAATGTCATGAGAGCAGCTAACCGCTTTATGACTGGATTTAAGGCCCCTCTCCACAAGCTGATCCCCACTTGAAACTGTCCCTAAGGCCAAGAATGTGTGGGTAGCCAGGCCATAGGCCCTAGAGAAGTCACTACTATAGCTCTGCTACCTGGATATGGTATTAAATGGAGTCCTAAGGACTTACCATCCTACCCACAGATTAGTGCGCCTCTCAGGTCTCATCAGACAAGCTTCTTGTAGTTGGTGACACTTATAAGACAGAGACCTAAAACTGACCAAGTTCATAGGATAAGAGATTGTAGAATACCCAGTCCAAATAGGACATCCACATCATACCTTCCTCCTTCCAAGCTCAGAGATCATTGCAGAAGAGTAGTCAGAAGAATTGTAGGATGTCAGATGATTTCAAGGAAATAACATTTCTGGATAGAGCAAAGTTGTATGCACAAGACCTCCTCAGACCCAGGCCAGAAAGAATCCTAGCATGGGGAAGGGAGGGAGGCATGAAGTCCGTGCCTAGTTAAACAGCCACTGGCATCTGATAGCTACAGAGAGAAAAACAGCTTTCCTAAGGGAGGGAGTGCTGATGGGTTGACCACCCTCCACTGAAGACCAGACATCTAATACATGGGTAGCACAAACTGTACTTGATAGGTTTGGATAGAAGAAGGACACAATGATGGGTGTGTAAGTGTATTGATTATTATTCTATTGCTGTGTTAAAATGCCATGAGCAAGGCAACTTATAAAAGTAAGCATTGAGTTGGTCTTACAGTTTCAGGAGGTTAAGAGTCCATTATGGGTCTTTCACTTGCTTGATTAGAGTTACCCCAAGGTATTTTATATTATTTGTGGCTATTGCGAAGGGTCTTGCTACCCTGACTTCTTTCTCAGCCCTTTAATCATTTGTACATAAGAGGGATACTGATTTTTTTTTTGAGTTAATGTTGTATCCAGCTACTTTGTTAAAGATGTTTATCAGTTGTAGGAGTTCCTTGGTAGAATTTTTGGGGTCACTTACATATCATGTGATCTGTAAATAGTGATACTCTGGTACTTTGACCTCTTTTTCAATTTGAATCTTGTTGATCTCCTTTTGTTGTCTTATTGCTCTAGCTAGAATTCCAAGTACTATACTGAACAGGTATGGAGAGAGTGGACAGCCTTGTCTTGCTCCAGATTTTAGTGGAATCACTTTGAGTTTCTCCCCATTTAATTTGATGGTGACTGTCGGCTTACTGTAAATTGCTTTTATTGTGTTTAGGTATGTTCCTTGTATCCCTGATCTCTCAAAGACTTTTATCTCGAAGGGATGCTAGACTTTGTTTAAAGCTTCCTCAGTATCTAATGAGATGATAATGTGGTTTTTACTTTTCAGTTTGTTTATATGGTGGAGTACATTGATAGATTACCATATGTTAAATCATCCCTGCATCTCTGGAATGAAGCTGACTTGATCATGGTGGATTATTCTTTTGATGAGTCCATGGATTAAGTTTGCCAGTATTTTATCAAGTATTTTTTTGCATCTATGTTCATGAGAGAAACTGGTCTGTAATTCTCTTTCTTTGTTAGGTCTTTGTGCATTTTGGGTATTGGGAAAACTATGACCTCATAAAAAGAATTTGCCAATGTTCCTTATGTTTCTACTTTGTGGAATAATTTGGGGAGTACTGGTATGAGTTCTTCTTTGGAATAATTTGGGGAGTACTGGTATGAGTTCTGGTAGAATTCTGTACTGAAATTCACATAGCTATGGACACTTGATTTTTTGACAAAGAAGCCAAATATTACACAATGGAGAAAATAAAGCATCTTCAACAAATGGCACTGGCATAACTGTATGTAGAAGAATGGAAATAGATCTGTAACACACGTCTCTCTGTGGGACTCTTGGCAATGGGAGCAGGGGCTGCTCCGGGTGCTTTGATTGGCTCTTGGGAACCTATTCCTTCTGCTGGAAGGCCATGACTTGCACAGCTAGAATATGGAGGGCGGTGCTTGACCTTATGGCAGCTTGATGTGCCCTGCTTCCTTGAAGCGTATGGAAAGCCTGCCCCCTTCCTGAGTGGGCTGGGGAGAGCAAGGGGGAGAAAGTGGAAGGGAGGAGGAGGAGAGGAGAGAGGGGAGACTGTGGTTGAGGTGCAAAAATAAATAAAGTTAAAAAAAAAGAAAATGATACAGAAAAAGAGTTCATTACGGGAGGTCACCATGGGGGCAAGCAGTAGGCCTGCTGGCTGAAGCCGCAGATGCTAGCTCACACCTCAGAACAGCAGACAGGAAGCACAGAGAGGGCACTGAGGAGAGCTGGAGGCTTCTGAAACCTTGAGCCTACCCCCAGAGGCACACTTCCTTGAACAAGGCCATACCTCCTAATCCTCAGAGACTCACTAACCAGGGACAAAGTCCTTAGATGCCACAGACTTATGAGAGGCTCTGCTTCCAACCACCATATATACAATAGGGAACCAGGGAAGGAGCTAAGAAGAGAGTGAGGGGGGATGAATACAATGAAAAGATACCATAGACAATTCTTACAGAACTGATGAAATGGGGGGGGAACCATCTTGTAAGATGGAAGTTGAGACCATGATGTGTGCCAATGACATTGGCACCATGACTGCTCTAATTCTACATGTGTCATCTTGACTATGCCTCAGATCCTCCTCTGTGTACCCATGAAGTTCAAATCAGTACCTGAAAGATGGACTTGGGTTTACTAGTTCTTTTATCTTTTCATCTTCTTCATACATTAGTTACATGTCCTTCTGCTTTTCATCAGCACTGGTCTTCCAGTTAATGTCCTGGACAAGTGGGTGATCCTAACTTGCTGGGTCTGCCAAAGATAGACTCTCTGCCCTAAAATGCTGGCTACAGTGAAGCTGGGAATACAGGAGCGTGAGAGCTGGTATCATGGAAACACAAAAGATGCTCTCCCAAAGACAGCTCCTGAGAACATAGACAAGAGTAGGATATATGTTCAGAATCACCCTCCAACTGTCACTAGTGTTAGAACAAAAGTGCTTCTCATGCCTTCTTCTGGAAGCAAGTGTGAAGAATGGAAAATGCAGGCTCGGAAAAAGGAGTGGACATAAACCACTCTTTAGTAGAAGATCCCCCGAAGGGGAGTATTTAGGCCTAAAGAGAATCCTGAGAGAGGTGGCTGTCATAGAGCGATATGAAGGGAGCCTACCCAAAGAGCTTTCCCATCTCTGGAACAAAGGGGCCTTGGTCTCTTAAAGGCTTTCAGAAGCTGGAGTTCCGTAAACACACGCCTTAGCCCAGCCTCGCCTACGTGGCAAAGGACTGGGGCAGGCAGTAGGCTAGACAGGGCCATAAGCTAATCTTCCAGTTGCAAGGGAAAGAGACGGGCTTGATTTTGTCACCAGGTCTGAGAAATCACTGCAGCTGACACCTCTAGGTTCATTTTTCTTAAAAAAAAAAAAAACAGATGTTTGTTTATTTATTATTAATTTAAAATTTCTATTGCATTTTCCTGTGTATGGATGTTATGACTGCATGCAAATCTGTGTAGAATGTGCATGTCTGATACCTACAGAGGCCGTGAGAGATCCCTGTATCCCCCGATCAGTAGTTAGATGGTTGTAATTCCTCTTGCAGATGCTGGAAATTAACCCTGGGTCCTTTGGAAGAGTAGCCAGTATTCTTAACTGCTGAGGTATTTCTCAAGGCCCTTATTTTTAATTTTTAAAAATGTACTTAATATATAAGTACTGTGTATACTGTATGTACACCATCTTCCCCTCCCCCTCCTGCCCTCAATTCCTCCCACAACCTGATGAACTCACTTAGTGTTGCTCAGATGTGTTTAGAACTGACCTTTGGGATTGGCTAACCTACCAAGGGACTCTTCCCAGGGAAGGCTGATTCTCCTTCCCTTGGCAGCCACCAGCTTCCTGTAGCTCTTCAGCTAGGGATGAAGCCTTGGGAGAGCACCCCCATCTATGTTGGCATGTCGACTGATACAGTTTGTGTTTTATTTAGGCAACCATATTGTTAAGAGTTCCTGGGTCAGCTTCCTTGTTATGCACAGAAGATCACCGTATCTCACAGAGGACATTTAGTCCTGGTCCTCTGGCTCTTAGAATCTTTCCACTCCCTATTCTGTGACACTGCCTGAGGCTTAAGTGTGGGGTTGTAGAAGTATCCGCTGAGTACCCCATGATCATTCATTCTGTGCCTCTTTACCAGTTGTGGCTTCTGCAGGGGTCTCCCCCTGTCGCATGAAAGGAAGTGCAGGCAGGAACTGAGGCAGAGGCCAAGGAAGAATGGTGCTAATTATTCTGTTCCTTCTGGCTTTCTAGGCATGCCTTTTTATGCACCTCCCAACCAACTGCCAATGGTGCCACCACCCACAGTGGGCTGGGCCATCCCACATCAATCATTAATTAAGAAACGCCCCCACAGGCCTACTTACAGGCTAATCTCCTGGAGGCAATTCCTCAAGGGAGGCTCCCTCTTCCCTACCGGTGTCACATTCACAGAGAACTAATCAGCATATGGTCCACATTTCATTAGTTTCTGGATGCCCAGCACAGCAATGCTCTAGGGAAGGATGCCGAGGGAAACTCAACAGCACGCTGGGTAAGTTTGTTTCCACAGGCATCCTCAACCACATCTCTGAATGCAGCTTGCCTTTCCTGGCCAAGGTTGCCGCAGTTGCGACCACAGACCCAGCCTTTTGACCTGGAAATGCCCCAGGCTTCCGTTCCTGAGGCATGGCTGCAGGTGGGTTCACCTTGCAAGGGCGAGTTCTTAGCACTGAAGAAACACGGGGTACGTAGGGTGGAGAACAAGGTAGATAAGTGATGAAAAAGAAACAGAAAGAAGAGGAACAAGAAAAAGAAGGAAAAGGAAGAGGAGGAAGCAGAGAAGGAGGAGGAGCATATCTGAAATAAGCGTGTGCGAGCAAGGAGAAACTTTATGGTTTAAAAAAAGATGTTCATATAATCTTGGCATGACTCCTCTGGCTTACATAACCTTCTGCTTTGAATCTATCTTACAGAAAATGCCTGTCTGAATGTAGCTCTGATAAAGGAATGCAGAAATAGAGGCTACCTATTCAACATTCCCCAAGCTATACACTCCTTCTTATTCATGCCCACAGAAAAGCTCAGAAGGGCCGTCAGAAGGCAAGGCATACCCTTAATTCGTTGAAACATATATAGCCCCCCCTTTTTTCGTATTATTGCATTTTTAACCACGGGGGCGGATTGCAAACGCTTCTTTCCCCAGATCTGAAGAAGAATTTGGAAGGCCCTGACTAATGAGTAATAAGACTGTTTATCCTACCATTTATATGCTTAATTTCATGGCTTGCAAAAATGAAGAACTAATCAATCTACCTCCTCTAATTAAACAAAGCTATTGGTCTTTGTAAGAAACATTCACATCCGACTAAGATGGAACCAACTGTCTGAAGAAGCCTGATAGGGAGGAATAAGAACAAACAGGAAAAATGACACATTAAAAACATAGGTTATCCCGCCAAGCAAGCCTAAGGAGCAGAACACAGGATGGGGCTCCTCAGCACAGAAGCAGCTACTCAAAGGCACCCAAACTTCTAGTTTTGACTGGTTTGGATCACCTGGGTCTGACACCTTCCTGGTGTGACACCTTTGCAAAGGTGGGTGTGTCTCTGGCCCGAAGGCTTCTGGACAGTTGAAGGAAGGAAAGAAACAAGAGAAACCACGATTTCTTCCTGCTGTGTGTACTACCTCTTTCTGTTCTGTGATAATAATATACATTTTAGTTAACAGAACACAACATTTGGCCAAAGAAAAATGTAATTTCTGAAGGTTCTTTTCTTATTCTAGTATTTTTTGTTTTACTGGTTTTCTGTCTATTTTTATGTGTTTCAATTATTTATATTTTTTGAGATTATAGTATAGCCATGTCATTTCGCCCTTCCCTTTTCTCCCTCCAAACCTTCCCATATACCCACCCCTTCTTGGTCTCTTTCAAATCCATGCCTTCTTGGTTGTTAATTATTGTTTTGTACATAAGTGCATATGCACAAAACTGCATATGCATTCCTCAGTAAATATACCCTTCTCAGTGTGTTAGCTAGGAAGCGTGCTTGCAGGGCTGGCCATCTGCTATTGGAAAACTGACTGCCGTGTTCTTCCCTGGAGACGATGGTTTCTCCCAGGGCACAGCTTTCCTTACGCTCCTGTAGTTCTTTGTGTAGGACTGAGGATTCCTGAGGCTGCCCCATCCATGGAAGGCTGTCAATTGCTGTGCTTGTCCAGCTCATGCTTAGACAGCTATGTTGGTGAGACTGGCTCGGTGTGGCTTCTGATATTCCTAGGAAACACAGTCCCACAGCAGAGTCCCCATGTTTCAGCCTCCTCCTCCATAAGGTTTCCTCAGCCTTCATTATAAGGGTTGTTTATAGATGTATCCACTAGGAACGGGCTCCATATTCTGCATTTTGATTGCAATATATATATATATATATGCATTATATATAGATGTATCCACTAGGAACGGGCTCCATATTCTGCGTTTGATTGCTATATATATATATATATATACAATATATATATGCAATATATATATATATGCAATATATATATGTGTGTCTCCATCTGTTGCAAAGAGAAATTTACTTGATGACAGGTGGGAACTACACTTTTACATTCATCTGTATAGGTAAGTACAAACATTGAACATATATTTAAGAATTGTGCTAGTTTAATAAAGTGGCAAATATAGGTCCTCCTCCATGATCTAGGTCTTTATTAGCCCTGGGTAGATGGATAGGTTTTCAGTACCAGCCATGATTTCCTTCTTGTTGAGTCCAATTCGAGAGTTCAGTTGGTCACCTGACCAACTCCCAAGGTATGCATGCCACCACTGCCCCTCTCGGGCTATTGAGCCATGCTGGTCACTGATGTGTTTCACATCTTCACAACTAGGTATGAATGCTGGCTGCTGCCCTCCTTTGAAAAGGCACCATTAATCTAGTCCTCAGGGAAGAGGCATCCAGGTCAAATCCAGTTCTGGATTTCTGGGGCCTCTAGACCCTGTGTCCAAAGTGCATGGTGTCTTCAGAAATAGGGGTTTACCTTCCAGCTCTGGGGCCAGGGGTAATAGCCAGGGGCAATGGCAATAGCCTTCAGTGGTTTGGGACTCTCTTAGCCAACCCTGACCAACAACTCAAAAGAGGATTTCATGCCTGCATTGGATTTCTGTTAGATAGTCTACGGCTCATAGATGAAACATTGGTAACTCAGATGTGAACATTTCCTTTGAATTATACATATATATTCATACATTAACATGTGTATTATAGGTATTTTAGGCAGAGTTGATTGTTTCCTTAAGATTTTTATTGGACGTTTCTATTGTTGTTTTTCTTTCCTCCCTCCTTCTTCTGTATTTATCATCCTGACTATCTTAGTTACTTTTATACTGCCACAACAAAACATCAAGACCAAGGGGGGTGGAAGGTCCTTCTGTCTATGTGTTGCTTTTATTGGTTAATGAATAAAGAAACTGCTTTGGCCCTATAACAGGGCAGAGTGGAGCTAGGCAGGGAAAACTAAACTGAATGTTGGGAGAAAGAAGGTGGAGTTGAGAGAAGCCATGTAGCCCTGCGGGAGACAGAAGCCATACAGAACTTTACCTGGTAAACCACAGCCTTGTGGAGATTAATGGATTAATCTCCAGATTAATGGAGATGGGTTAGTTTAAGATATAAAAGTTAGCCAGAAATACAATTAAGCTATTGGTCAAACCGTACTACAAATAATATAGTTTCTGTGTGATTATTTTGGGAATCTGGGCAACCAGGAAATGAACAAGCAGCCTCCTCCAATACCAAGGCAACTTATAGAAGAAAACATTCAATGAGACAGGGGAGGGGGAGCGCTAACTAGGAATGAATGACATGAGCTTTTGAAATCCCAAAGCCCACACATAATGTCACACCCCCTCCCAAGTCCACACCAAACAGTTCCTTAACTGTGAACCAAATATTTAAATATATGAACCTACAGGGGCCATTATCATTCAACTCTGACCCTCCCACCCCCAGTTAAAGCCCCACATTTCCCCCGTTATCCCCTTGAGGATGCATATAACCTACCTTTCTCCTCAGCTGCTCTCTCACCCTCTCGGCCTGACAAGGGCGCCTTTTGCCTCCCTGGTCTCTACGGTTACTCCAGTATATTTCCTCACAGCTGAAGATTTGGAACTAGGAGCCTCAGATGAGAGAGACTACATGATGCTGTCTTTCTGGGTCAGTAATACCTCGCTAAATAGGATCTCTATTAGCTACCTTCATTAGATGCAAATTTTATGACTTAGTTTTTCTTCCTACTGTAGTGTTTTACAGTGTATATGTACCACATTTTCGTTATCCACTTGCCACTTGTCGGACATTTCAGTTGTTTCCATCCTAGCTGTTGTGACTAGAACAGCGTGAATGTGACTGAGCAGCATCTGCAGACCAGGAAGTTGAGTCCTGTAGACTTGTGTCAAGGAGTGGCACAGCTGGATATAAAAGAGCTTTGTTTCTGCTTTTCGAGAACTCTTCATACTGATTTCCATAAAGGCTGTACAGTTTGCCATTCCACCCACAGTGAATGAGGGTTTCCTGTTCCCAACATCCCCTCTGGTGTTTGTTTTTGGTTGTTCCATTGATCTTTGCCATTCTGACCATGCTCAAGGTTGTTTTGATTCACATTCCCCTAATGACTAGGGGACTACCCCTCAGGCAATGGGCAGAGCTGGCTCTTCTATGCTCCTGTCCTTTGGAGTCAGCTCTTCCTTGAGGGACAGGGCCAGCTCTGCTGTTGTAGTGACCAGTGAGGGGCAGGACCAGCTATCCCAGAGCCAGTGAAGGGCAGGACCTACTCAGCAGAGTCCTGGGATTTCAATGGCCCCTGGTGGTAATAAGGACCATGGACATTTGGGAGGCTTTTTATTACTATGTCAATCTCCTTGTTTATTACGAGTCTGTTTAGGTTATTGACTTCTTAGTTAGTTTGATGGTTTGGCTGAATCTAGAAATTGAACCATTTCATTTAGTTTTCTAGTAGTTTAGTAGAATACAAGTTTTAAAAATAGTCTCTTAAAATATTATGATTTTTTTTTGGTTTCTGTTGTAATGTTTTCTAGTGTATTTCTGATTCTGTTAATTTGGGTCTTCTCTTTCTTTATTTTGGTTAGTAGGCCAAGGGCTTATTAATCTTGTTCATTTTCTCAAAAGAAAGTAAACAAGGAAGGAATGAAGAAAGGAAGAAAGGAAGGAAGGAAGAGAACAGTTCTTAGATTCACTGATTCTTTGTATTGTTTTCTTTATTTCTATTTCATAATTTCTGCTCTGATTTTTGTTATTTCTTCCCATTAATTGCTTTGAATTTGGCTTTTTCTTGTTTTTCTAAGTTTTCGAGTTACAATGTTGTCATTTATGTGTGGTCATTCTTATTTTTTAATGTAGGGACACAGGGCTACAAATTTTCCTCATAGAACGGCTTTAAGGGGTTCCCTTTTGTTTTGTTTTGTTGTGTTTTTGTTTTCATTTAATTCCAGGACATTTTTATTTCTTTATTGATTTTTTTCTTTGATATATTTATCATTCAGTAATGAATTGTTTAATATTCATAAATTGGTATATTTACTAGAGATTTATTTGTTGTCTTTTTTGGGTTTTACTGGATTTCAGTCAGACAGAACACAAAATCTCAATCTTCTTGGATGTGTAAAGACTTGTTTTGTACCCCAGGATGTGGTCTCCTTCAGAGAAGCTTCTGTGTGCTGCTGGGTAGAATGTATAGTTTTGATTGAAATATTCTGCAGTTATCTCGGCAAATTCATTTGATATATGATGTCATTTAATTCTTACATTTCTCTGTTATTTTTTTGTTGAGATGGCATGTCTATTGGAGAAAGTGGGGTAGTGGGGTACTGAAATCAACTAACAATAATGGGTTGATGTTAATTTGTGTCTTTCAGTCCAGTAATATTTTTATGAAATTGGGTGCATATACCTACACACACACACACACACACACACACACACACAATGTTTATTTAGCAATGTATTTATTATTGGAAAATGCTCTGGTACACTGTAAAGATTTGTCACTCATATTAGTTTAATAAAACGTTGATTGGCCAGTAGCCAGACTGGAAGGATAGGCAGGGTGACCAGACTAAGAGAATTCTGGGAAGAGGAAGACAGAGATATAATCATCAACCAGATGCAGAGGAAGCAAGATGAGAATGCTGCACTGAGAAAAAGTACTGAGCCACATAGCTAAACATAGATAAGAATTATGGGTTAATTTAGGTTGTAAGAGCTAGCTAATAATAAGCCTGAGCTAATAGGACAAACAGTTTATAATTAATATAAGCCTCTGTGTGTTTCTTTGTGACTGTGGGACATAAACTTCCGTCATCAGTAATGTCTTCTTGGTTAACTGGTCCTTGAGTAGAATGAAGTGTCTATCCTTATCCCTTCTGCTTAGTTTCAGTTTGAAGCCTGTTTTGTCAGGTATTAGGGCAGCGATGCCTGCTTGCTTCCTGCTGACATCTGATTTGAGTACTTTTGTCCATTGTTTAAGGTTGGACCATTTGTGGCTTTGCTTTCCCAATAGTATTCCTAAGTGGGGACTGCACATAAGCAAACCACCAGAAGGTGTCACTGTAACTCCTGTCAGGAGTATTTTTCCCTTTAAGGGCCTAACCTTTCCTTTCCTGCCCAGGTCCTCACTCTGCAATAAAGCTCAACACAATATAGCAATGTCTGGCCAGACTCCCAAGGGGAGTTGTGTGCCTACAACTGGAGTAGAGAGCGAGAATTCACCCACTAGACTACCAGGACATGCAGCAACCAGCCTGTCTACGCTATTGTACATCAAGAGTAAAATGTAAACATAAAACCCTTTTCTGTTTGGTCATCCAAAACTCCCTTCCTAGTACTAATATG
Organism: Dicrostonyx torquatus; assembly: GCA_028555095.1. NCBI lineage: Eukaryota > Metazoa > Chordata > Mammalia > Rodentia > Cricetidae > Dicrostonyx > Dicrostonyx torquatus. The sequence continues at coordinate 867,348 of JAQHUG010000279.1, read as the reverse complement.
TGGAAAGATGCTTAAAAGAAATCCCACACTAGCTCAGAATTGAGAAACAGACATTATTTAGGGGTAGACTCACAAATCAGAATACTCCGCTGCAGCGGAGATCAGAAACTGAATCCTGCAGCCGGAAAAGAGGCCTGATGCATGGTCTACATAGGCATAAATAGCATAAGAGGCCACGCCCCAGTGGGCGGGTAACCACCCACTGGCTGTAAGACTTCCTACAACACTTATATATTCCAGATGTACGTTGGTTTGGGTTTGCTTGTTTCCTGTTCTTCTATTTGAAACAGGGTGTTACTATATAGCTCAGGTTTGCCTCAGACTCACAGTTCTTTTCCCTTAGATTTTCATGCTGGGATTACAAGCATGGGTAACCTAAACAGTATTTGTTTATCAAATGTCTTTTAAGATGGGTGTCTCCAACCACATGGCAAGAAAAAAGAAAGGCATGATGAGTTTCCCATTCCCATCATATTTTAGAGACGATCAACTCCTGACCAGCTTTGTTTCATTGGTTTCTCAACCCAGCTGGACCACATTGAAGTTAAGCCCAAATATCATATCAACTCATTTGTTCCTCAGTGTACATCTTCCTGTTGGGACTTGTTAAACACAGGTGAATACCTAAAATAGCAATGGCCCCTTGTTTTCATGAAAGGTACCAAATCCACTTTAATTTCCCCCATTCATCAATTAAGTTTTGCAGGGTAGTAGGACGCCAGTGACATGAAAGGAAAGGGTTGTATTTCTTAGGTTACAGCTTCAAGCGGGATAGGGGTCTGAGAAGGTGCAGATGGGAGAAGATCTATTTTACAAGGGAGTTTGACCAGGTGTGTCTGGTTATGCAATGCGCTCCCCTAGGGTATGGGATGTTAAATGAATCTCTCAGTGCGAGGCCTGGGATCTCCCCCTACAAGTAGTTCACCTGGGAGAGTCTAGACATAGACAAAACAACACAGGCTGCTGTCATTCTTCTTGGTTACCCACCATAATAAGATGGTAAGACAATATGGCTTATCTGGGTGTGGTGGAGTATGGCTCTAATCCCAGCACCTGAAAGGCAGCGGCAGTTGATATCTTTGAGTGTGAGGTCAGCCTGGTCTACACAGTCAGAACTGGGACAGTCGGGACTACATGGAGTATTTAAAAAAAAAAAAAGAGTACACTATTGCTGAATACATCATTCACTCTGGATGTGGAACAGAGAGAAATCCACCGGTGAGGACCAGATCTCACCCTCATGGATAACTTACATACTGCCAGAAGGTGACACTGCTGATGGAGGAGAAATATCCAGGGCTGGATCCCACATAGTAAAATAGATGCCTAGAAGATATTCCCACAGCTGCAATCCTGGCATGGTGGTTACAGGGGTGACCAACCACTTTCTGATTGGTTAAAAGCCTGCTTCACAGAAGATATTCTGGTTTTGGTATTATAAACATGGTCAAAAACTTAAGACATGGGAGAGCATCTGTCCTAGCAGGTCACCTAGTGCTTTTTGCTAAGTGACCATGTAGTCAAACTGCATCCTAAACAATTATTTTTTGTCACATAAATTTCTGCTGCTCACAAATTTGACCAGAGAAGCTAAATTTTGTAATGGGTAGTGGTTAATGTAGAGACTCATAACTGGCCAGCCAGTTAATAGTATAAATAGTCTTAGTGCTCAGCTGTGGATGGGTTGTCTACCAACCTCCTTCATACAAAGTTTGGATACTTTTCAGAAGAGAAAATAGAGAGAGTGTGAGAGCCTGTGGATGGGCAGAAGAGCTATAGAATACTGACATCTGGACATAGTGTGGTTGTTTTATGCATCAATTTACAGCATCCACAGATACCCGCATCAGATCAAGACAAAAATTTCAGCATGAATGGTAAAGAGGGCTCCAAAGTTACACTGATGGCTCCTAAGTGAGGAAGAGTTACTCCCGTTTGCAATGTGGCTACTGGTAGGTTTCCCATGCCCAAGTAGATGACCCCCCCATCCATGTGTACATGGGCAGCACTCATTGGACTCACAGGATTATTAATAATAAAAACTAAAAGAAAAAGAGAACATGAAATTGGGATTGAGATGGGATGGGGCACCAGAAGGAGCTAGCTGGAGGGAGGTAGCGATGGGTGCACTTGGTGAATGTACAATGCCTGAAAGTTTCAAAGACTAAAATGTTAGTTTTAAAAGCAAGAGAGACGTATTTAACCAGGAGGCTAATCCTTTCTTTTGCAGCCTTTTCATTTTGCGGTCTTTATGTTTCCCCACGTGTTTGTATCACACATCCCTTCTCCTATACTGTTTCTTTTTGGGGGGGGTTCTCAGGGAAGTGATGCAGGAACAGAGGTGAAGAGGCACAGCTCCCAGGGGGGACACATAAGAGGGTATTTGACTTCCAGGTTGTTCAGAAGCCAACTGTAGCTCTTCACTGTAGACTTCCTTCATCATCTTGACTCTGCGGGCTTTCTACCAGATAATATTGCCAAGATCTTGGAAGAAGACACCACTTTAGCACAGCTGCTCTCTGAAGAGCCTCGTCGAAGGATCTGAGGAAATGAGCAATGTTTGCTTTGGCTTAAGTGCTTCCCTTACAGCACACTTTTCCGCCGGTGAGGCTTGGTGAGAGGGGCCGAGACTCTGCAAGCTCCGAACTCTGGAAGAGGGCTTGAGGAAACAAGCTTAGTTCCTTGCTATTTTGCCTTCTGCCTTCTTTTCTCACACAGTACCAAACGTCCTCAGCATCCGGAATAATTATGATCCTTAGGTATTGTTCAGTCTCAAGTGTCTGTTACAACAGCACAGTCCCTGAGATGACATTCCTGGGCAGTTGACCTGAAATCCAAAGAGCTGATAAAAAATGCTTTGCCAATGAAGCAGCACGTGTATTTGTAAGAGCGACACATGAAGATTATCTCTAGATATGGGCAGCCAATTTGATTGACACAAATGGAATACGACAATATATGAAGACTATCATTTTGGCCAATATAAAAATTAGAGATTGCAAATAGAAACTGGAAGTTCAGAAAACACATCTACTAGATAGGCTTCTGCTTCCCAGCTCTTAAATTTCTTAGCAAAATCAATAGAGATTATTAACAAATGGAGCCTTATGGCAGTGCTAACTTTTACAGAGCTGTATGAACGCTATGAGCTGGTATTTTTCCAGAGGACAGATGGATGATAAGAAATCATGCCTGTATAAAAGCTATACTCCAAGGATGAAATTGACTTGTAGATGGTAAGGAAATAGTGTATGAACTGTTTCATGATCAGCTTCAATTTTAATATAGTAATTGACTTCTAATGTGCTATTATTAGTCATGGTTGACATGATATCAAGAACCACTAACCACAATAATTTGAAATGTCTCATTTCAGGCCTGTTTTAGTTCAACCAAATTTTCTTATCACAACAGAATGAATGTAGACATTGATATGAAGTTAATTTATTAAGCCAACATTTAAAGGCATCTTCAAAAATGTAAATCAATGTCATTGTGCTAACAAGTTTTAATAATTTCTTATTTTCATTGAGATATTATTTAGGTAGCCTTTTGTCATTTTTAAATGAATTAATAAATTCATGAATCAGAATGTCTCATTTTAATTGGTAATACAGTAAATAAGATAACAAGAAGGGATGAAGGTAGGTGAAATAGAAGGAAGGTTAACCAAAACAATCACTTTATGTGTGTGTGCATGTGCGCGCGTGTGTGTGTTTGTGTGTAAAATGTGGAAATGTACTATCTTTCAGGCATATTGTAAATACATGTAAAATGTGTCTGTGTGTATCTGTGTTATAATATTCAGAAAGGGGACCACGAGAAGCTAATGATAAGAACTGATAAAGCATGAAATGAGGCCAGAGGACACAACCATAAAAGAGGATATGAAGTTCATTTTTCCAGCCTGAACTCCATCATGTTATTTTTCCTTTTGTGGTGGATAAGTGTATAAAAATGTAACTGATGGTGAAGCTGTAAAACCCTACCCTAAGAAGGACACACATGGATGGCCCCAGGAAGGAAAACAGTTAAGATCTCCTGGGTAAACTGGGAAGGGGGCAGTGGTGAAGGGAGGGGATGGGGGATGGGAACAGGAGGGATCAAGAAGACAGAGTTGGGGGATGGTCAAAGGGGAAGAGCAGTGAAAGATCCCGATAGAGTCATTATGGGGTTAGGTAAGAACCTGGGGTTATAGAAATTCTCAGGAACCCATAAGGATGACCCCCTTAGTCAGATTGGTGACTACCCTAACTGTCATCATAGAATCTACATCCAATAACTGATAGAAGCAGATGCAGTGACCCACAGACAAACTTTCGGCTGAACTCCTGGAGTTCAGTTGAAGAGAGGGAGGAGGGATCAAGGTCATGATGGGGAAAGCCACAGAGACAGCTGACCTGAGCTAGTGGGGAGCTCATGAACTATGGACTGACAGCTGGGGAACCTGCATGGGACCAAACTAGACCCTATGAATGTGGGAGACAGTTATGTGGTTTGATCTGTTATGGGGGCCCTAGCAGTGGTGCCAGGACCTATCCTAGGTACATAAACTGGCTTTTTGGAGCCCATTCCCTATGATGGGATACCTTGCTCAGCCTCAATATGGTGGGGAGAGGCTTGATTCTGCCTCAAGTTTGTATGCCAGACCTTATTGACTCCCAAAGGAAGGCCTTACCCTTCTGAGGAGTAGATAGAGGATGGGAAGTGGGGAGGAGGAGGGTGAGAGAAGGAGAGGGAAGAGGAACTGGGGTTGGTATGTGATATGGGATTCCCCTCTGTATGCTGTGAATGTGTTTTATTACCATTAGTTAATGAATAAAGCTATTTGGCCAGTGGCTTAGCAGCGTAAAGCCAGGTGGGAAATCTGAACAGAGATATGGAAGGAGAGTAGGGGGAGTCAAGGAGATGTCATGTAGCTGCTAAAGAAGACAGATGCTGGACGGAAACTTACCTGTACGCTACAGCCATGTGGCGATACATAGATTAATAGAAATGGGTTAATTTAAGATGTAAGAGCTATTCAGCAAGAAGCCTAAGCTATTGGCCAAGCAGTGTAGTAATTAATATAGTTTATGTGTGATTATTTTGGGTCTGGGTGGTGGGGAACAAGCAAGCAGCCTCCATCTCCAGGTATGTAAAATAAAAAAGTAAAATTTTTAAATAAAAAATATGAAAAAAAGAAAAATGTAAAACCCTAAGCAAAGTTCCATTGCTTCCTTTTAACTGCCCACCAGAACTAATCGATCAGACGCTATTGCTGAAGATGCCATGGTGGCCAGACACTGAGAAGGCAGCCAGAAATAAGTTGAAAGCTTCTTTCTACGAGCCAGCTTTTATAACAGCAGAAAGCATTACCTCGACTTCTAGAAAAGAAGAAGCATGAGTACTTTACCCAACCAGGAACCCTAAGAACTACAATACCAAGTTATCAGGCAAGGTTGTTAGAGAGGCCACCAACTGCTCTCGGACTGGATTTGAGTTCCATACTGCAGGAAGGACATCATGCCTGGTACCGTATACCTGGTCAGAAAGAATGGAAGAACTACAAAAGATGGGCAAGGGCAGTCATTGCAATCACGAATGCACAGCAACTGTGGTTCTCTGCACTAGGCAGGCACAAGACTATAGACATGCCAACAGTCAGTAGTAGGTGGCAGATGGCAGGAATACCCATGGGCTCCTACCCATCCTTGCTGAAGTGTTGGCTCCTGAAAGATTCTAGGGGAAGGAGAATTAGCATTTTCAGATGTGTACTGACTGGCGAATTCACTAGGCTCCCTTGGATAATTTCATATCTGTGTTCACACAGATGACCCTGGTTTACAAAGTAAAATATAAATACATAGATGTGGGAAAGGGACCCGTCTGGAGGAGGGGAGTTAACAGAGTTGGGAGGGAGCTGAGAGAAGGTGAATGAATGAAAAATGATTATAATATATTACAGACATGTCTAAAGTTATCAAAAAAATCTTTAGTTAACAAAGAACAATTAAATTTTTAAATTAAAATTATATATCATTACAAAGGTGTACAGAATTAATATATCCAAACAGAGAATTTCTCAGATACTAATTTCTGTCTAATGCTAACTTTTCACTACAGCGACCCCCCCCCACTTTCTTGCCCTGTCCCTCCCTTAAGTGACAGATTCATTTGATGACAGTAAGGCAACTCTATAATGAACTTTCTTTAGAAAGAGCAAATGACAGAATGCACTCCATTAGATGCATGCTAAATAGCACAATTTTCTTTGGCCCCCACAGTCTACACAGGAGCTATAAGAATGAGAACATTTCATCCATTCGCCTTGTTACACGTTAAGATTTTTAGAGACATTTTTCATCTAAATGAGGCCCTAAGGTCTCCTTACCCCACATGGGCTCACACAAGAACGAGTAGCTCTAATAATTTGAGAAAACCCACGCTGCTCCTCATTGTTGCAGAACAGATCGGCATTACCCATAAGATGATGATCTAGGACTTCAGCGCTCATTAGTGACTCTAGAAATACTCCACTCTACACGCTTGTGAAGCCCTAAGAAAAGGCGGTCCTGCTCCAAGCCTGAGCGCCGCTCACGAAGCATTGGATTGGCCGGCATGGCGCCATGAAAAGGGATCAGAATGATTAGAGTCATTTGTCTTTTTCCAGACCTCAATCACTGAAATAAAAGGTGTCTAAAATTAGGGGCTGGGTATACCAGGCACTTTTCTATTTCCCCACTCGGACCCTGCACACACATTAGCAGAACGCCATACCTACATTAATTACTGAGGCTCTCTTAGCTCATAGTGACAGCCAATAATAAAAAACAATAAGACAATTAAGCTGCATCTTTCTTATTCCCCTGCCTTCTTCACCTGTGGATGTACGACGGTTGCACAGATAATGAACTGCGCTCTTTTAGGAAGCTAAGTGCTTAGTTGATTGTCATTCGCCAAAGTGAGACACTGCTTGAGTGTCTCTTCACGGGTGCTGTGTCTCGGGCGGCTACCTGCACACAATGAGCAGCTATGAAGCTCCTACTGTGACTGTCTTTAGGAACCCAGCGCACACTTCCTGATCTCTGCAAAGCAGCACAGAAAAAAAATCCTTGAAAATATTGACTAAAAGTGCAAATATATACATGTATTATAAATGTACTGACAGGCATTATTCCCCGTCTAGATTAGGATTCAACAACAGGCAGCAGGAGACATGGTTTGGTTTACAGATTTCTCATCTACATCATCTCATGCTGTGACATTGACAGCAAATCACCTGTCCATCCAAGGTGCTCATGGCTCATCACAGAGTCAAGCACGGCAGGGAAGGGAGCAGAGTCTTCTGCTCTCTGCAGCCTCTGCACGCTGCTCTGGCAGTGTGTCAGCTCAGGAGTGGCCAACACTAGGCCAGCACTAGAACAGCTCTAGGGCAGCCTCTCCTCAAGCATGGACAACAAAGGTCTTGGTAAAGTCTCCTTCTTTCTTCTTCACATCTAACTATGAACCTATGAACTGTCAGATGAGCTAATGGCACTCAACAATTAGGCCTTTGAGAAAGGAGAGAGATGAGAGGAGAACATGATGCTTCCTAGTTTGCTTTTCCAAGGTGACCTTAGCTTGTGTCAAGTCAATACAACTGTGACCCCCTGTCATCTTGGCACAGAAGCATCACCACTAAGCCAATAACCCTTCCTTTCTGAGTTATCCCCAAGGTCTCATGTTAAAAATCAGTATTCCAACATGAAACAAATCATAACTTTTAGAAGACCTAGAATCTTAGAAATCAATCCAAACAGTTTAAAAGTTCAGTCTCTTTAAAATATTCAATATCTCTTTAAAAGTTAAAGTGTCCCAACTGTAGACTCCTGTAAAATCAAAAATTATTTACAATTTCTTATTCGAAGAGGGAAGACACAGGGTACAGTCACAATCCAAGAAATCCAAAACCAGAGCCGGGGCAGGCCACAGAAATCGGCGAGAATGGACTCAGAACCGGCTCTGAATTTCAGAAAGTTCCAAACACAACGAAGAAACGCAAGAAATGTGGAACGGGGCAGGCGGAGGGAATCCGGCCACTCAGGTTGGCCCGAGATCACGTGTGCATGCGCCGGAGTGGCTCCTATCCGGAGCACAGGCGGGGAAGCCTCCAGCCGGCTGCGGGAGCGAACAGGGGCAGTGACCTAAAACACTGGGAAAAGGCAGGGCAAGAAACAGAGACATACCCTAGGAAGAAATACAGCCCCACCTGAAGTGGGGGTGGTCTTAAAATGCCCCACGTTGGGCGCCAAGTGTGATCATTTATTTGGGACACACAGTTTAATAAGAACAGAATACACACAGGTTTACAGAATACAGTACCAGACAGTGCTCCTCCAAAGATGCAGGCAGACCGGCGATCTGCAGAGAGAGAGTGCTTCCCACGTGGGTCTATCTTTTTATACCTCTTGGGACCTGGTGGTCCAGCCCCGTTAATTAATTAACAGCTAATTGGGGGCGGAATAATTAACTAATGGCGGGGTGTGGCTATAAGCCGAATAGGCCAAGACCATTCCCCTTCAAAAGCCTAATAACATAGAAAGCTCAATGCCTGGCTCCCAAAGAGTGAGCAATTCCACTGGTCAAGATTTGAAACCTGCAACACACAGAGACTGGCTTACACCATGCCACACCTGCCAGTTTCCTTGGTGGTTGTCCCAGGGCATTAGCATCTTTAATATTTTGGGGTCTCAATAGGCTGCAACTCCACTAATAACCTCCTGGCCTCACTTCCAGAATTCAATCTTGTCACATGGCACCAAATCTTAGCTTCTCTCCAAGACCTCTTCAACCTTGCATTTCTCCTGGTGCAGCCACTATAGCAATCAGCATGGAGAATTATCAAAAAGCTAAAAATGTATCTACCACATGTTCCACCCATTCTATTCCTCAGATGGTACCCAAAGGCCCTGACTTCTACGTCACAAATACTTGCTTAGTCATGTCTATTGCTGTTCTACTCACAATAGCTAGAAAGTGGAAATAACCTAAATGTCCTACAACAGATTCACGGATAATGAAAATGTGGTGCATAAATGCTGCGGAATACTATTCAGCTGTAAAGAAAGTGAACGTATGAAATTTGCAGCTACATGGACGGCAGTAGAATAGACCCTACGGTACGAGGTATCCAGACAAGCAAAGAGAAATGCACATGGCTTCCTTGTACATTATCTCTTATTGGAGGCTCCTAGCCCCAACTCTTCAGATGTGAGCATACCGCCAGTCAGAGAACAGGGAAATAAAACTGGACTGGTGTTGGGATGGCGGGGTGGTGCTGAGGAGAGATAGAGAGGGAATATCAGGAAACATATAATCTGAAAAGAGGAACAGAAAGGTGGGGCTCCTTGAAGGAAAGGGAGCAAATACAGAAGGAAGCAGAGGAATGTGGAGGGGACAAGAATGATACTGAAAAGCTGACAGTGGAAGTAAGAAAGGGGAGCTCCTTAAGGGAGAGGAAGGGAGGTGCTAGCAGGAGGACGGAGGAGGGTAAAGCAGCAATGTGGATGTGTGAAAAAGGCTCAGGGAATCATCCTATCAACTACACAAAGCAAACAACAAAAGACCAGAACAACAACAACCTATAAGGCACACAGTTTGCTGTATCAACACACATATACAGTTTCAGTAAACTTTCCTCATCTTGACAGATGGCTCTGCCTCCAAGAGCCAAAGGCCACCCACACAAGATATGAGAAACCCTCTTTTATGTTGCTGGCCACTGCTCTTGATGAAACTCCAGAAACATACAGCCTATTGCTGTTGCCCTTGGTTACCCTCATCCACAGATGGAAGGAGAGCATCGCCGAAGACATCATGCTCTACAGAAACAGAGCCCAGAGATCTCTGAGCTGAGACTTACCTGGACGCCCCTCCCTGGGGACTTCCTTCTATGGTACCAGATGGCCTCAAGCATGCTTCCAAAGGAACGAGGCGACGACAGTCCTCCCCAATTTGAACACCTGTGAATGACATCAACAGCCAGCAGGACACAGTATTCCCTACAGGTGCAATAGTGGCAGACATACCTCGGCAGTGATCAACATCTCTCTAATTGGACCTACAACCTACCCAACAATAAGTACTATGCCTAGTACTGGAAACCCAGCAAACTGTTCGCTGTTAGTGAAGTCATGGTTATTGAAGGAGAATCTGAAACCACTAATTTACCAAGCCAGCATAATCCCTAACAATAATTCATAAAAATTTGTCCTTACACATTGGTAAGTGGAATGTCCACCCCCTCATCAAGAGAACTTTTCTTTGCCACATATGGAGATCATTATATAAAACCACAACCAATCAAAATGCAGAATTGTGGAGTTCACTCCCAGTGGATGCATCTATAAAACAGTCCTACAACCAAGGCCAAGGCGAAGGGAACATTGTGGAAAAGGGGGCAGAAAGGATCTAAGAGCCAAGGGAGCTGTTGTGGGATTGTGTCTCCTGGTAGCATCAGACTCTGTATTCGCGAATTATCCGCAATGAGTGCTCAAACACTGGCTGGACACACATGACGACAAAGAACATGGCATATGCGGTGGAGAAAAGCCCACGAGGCCTCAGTACTACATGAAGAACCACAGGCAACCGAGTAAAGCTGCAAACGGAAGAGGAGGTTTTCTCCGGGTCAGTGCACACATCAGTATGCTGTCCTATTGGATTTAGCCCCCAGCGCCATCCAAAGGGAATATACCCAGGTGGGCTCACTTCTCCAGGAAGGAAAGTTAGGCCACCAAGGTAATGCGTAAGGAAATGACTGATGATTATGAGATTGGGTGGGACAAGTCATTTCTGGAATATTCTAGAACCACTTGGTTACAGCTGGTTGGAAAGTGAGGGCTTTGTTTGTAGCACTCATTTCTTTATTAAGTATGGGGTGTGGTGAGGGCTGACCCAGATCCCTTGGCACTTTACTGGGTTCCGCCTTTATTTTAAAGGTGCTTACATCTTATTTGAAAAAGTACACACGCCATAAGCAGAAAAACCAGAGGCGAGAAGCGGTGTAGCTGGAGGCCATCCATTTTAATTTCACACACACACACACACACACACACACACACACACACACACACACCACACGCACATGCAAAAACAAACAAAAATATTTCCTGTTAAGACTTTGGATAAAGTAGAAAGAGAACAAGTATGGAATAAAGGACAAAAACCTACAAAGAATTAGAAAGACAAACCCATCTTTCCCCTCCGTAATCTAAGCTGGGATTCAGCTTCTCTCATCCTTTCCTATCACACTAATTAAATTCTTTCTGGAAAAGCACCCATACAAACAGTACCAGGGCACAGACAGGCAGTGCTCAGTGGGGGTGCTGGCCAGGTTCCTATCACTGGCTGAAGAGTCCTCGAGGCACACAGACTCTGTCTGTCAACACTGCACCCACTCTCTCCAAGCTTCTCCAAGAACAGGAAGTCTTGCTCATCCGAGTCTGTTTTCAAAGTTTTCCAAAGGTGAATGTTGTGTAAAAACGACCGCTAGGGTTCTGAAAACTATAAGATCGGCAAGCAGCCTTTTTTGCCTGGTTTCTTTCCTGTATGCTCCAGGGTTTCTTGGCATTGCTTGGATTTGGTTGCATGAAAAGCAGACAGTGTCTAAGTACCGTCACTCAGGAGACTTGAGGTGAGCATTGTGGCTGCTGTTGTCTACTGAAGGTCTGGTGACTTTTTAAATAAACTGTCGTCTTTGCTCTAGGGAATATAAGAAATACGACTTTGTTTTCTGACTTGGTTCATTCTGCAAAATTTGACATTGATGGGTCAAGTATCTTAGTAATGCCACGACCCAGAGTTTCCTTCTGGTCATCAGTTCTATGGAGAGCCCAAAGTCAACAACAGTCCTGTATCCATAGTTGATATCACAGGCACCACTCTCTTCCTTAATCATACTCCATGAGAGGGGGCAACACTGACTAAGAGGAAGGAGTGCAGTATTAGCATCCCTAATTTGAGCACACAACTTTTGTCACCTGTCAAAACCCCTTTAAGGTCCGCCCCCAGTGGCAGAAGATAGCAAGTTACATCCTGATGGAATATCACACTTAAGTGATAGATACTCCTTACAGGTTTCTACATCAGACAACAATGTAGCCACCAGTGTCACACACAAGAGTGAGTGTGGCTGACACTGGCGGTTTCTATACTGCGGTAGGAGTCCCCCAAGGGACTTCCCAGCTGTGGCAGACAACACAGGAATATTGTGTAGGGTAGAGAAAGCAATGAACTTTCACTAAGTCCTTCATGATGACCGGAGTTGCCATTTTACCTGACAAGGCTCAAGTGCCTGGCTCAGGGCAATGGCAGTCACCGGGCTTCCTCTCAGTTATGACATAATGATTTGTGCATGTTTGCCCACTGAAGCTGGAATAAAATATCAGACAGGCATGCACATCTTCAAGGATGGCATGTCAGGGGCAGAAAGAGGCCAGGAATGGCCAGATGATCAGTTCTGTGTGTGGTAGACAAACAGAGATGATTGCTGAGACTACATCTCCCACAACTCATGATGGGCAAATGTGGCTCTTGACAGAAAACCCAGGTAGCATCTTGGTCTTCATACACAGGGCCAGGGGACTCTGCCACATCTCAGAAATGTGCTCGGATATTGCCCAGATGCCCAATTCAAGTGAACTCGATAATGTGGTTAGCTTCCCTGGTACTGGGAGTTCAGAGTCCACTTGTCTGGCTGGTTCTGATGCTGGTGAACACCCTGCTTCGAAGACTGTCTGCCTCGTGGAAGGAACATATGCCCTCCTTCGCACTTGAACATTTACTTCCCAGGACACAGGGTCTCTGCTGGCATGGGCTTGTAACAGGAAGAGCAGGCTGCTTGTCCTTTCTGGCCACCCAGCTAGCTTAACTCCCAAAATAATCACACAGAAACTGTATTCATTAAAACACTGCTTGGCCATTAGCTCTAGCCTTCTACTGACTAACTCTCACATCTTGATTCAACCCATTTCTAATAATCTGTATGTCACCATGAGGTCGTGGCTTGCAGGGATAGATTCAGCATGTCTGACCTGGCAGCTCCATGGCAGCTCTCTCTCTCTCTCTCTCTCTCTCTCTCTCTCTCTCTCTCTCTCTCTGCTTTCTTTCTCCCAGAATTCAGTTCTGTCTACTCCGCCTATCTAAGTGCTGCCCTATCAAATAATAAAGGCCAAGGCAGGTTCTTTATTCAACCAATAAAAGCAACACGTAGACAGAAGAACCTCCTACACCATGGGCTATCACAGGCTTGTTCTCTCTTTCCCAGGTCAGAAAGCGTGGGAGATGGAGGCCCCACATGCTGGGAAATACAGCCAGTTTGATGGCCCACCTTACTGGGTACTAAGCACTTAGTTTGGACCATAAACCCTTGAAGATGCCTTGAGAAGCATCCCCCAAGCCAACATCTCTCTCAGAGCCATGCAGAGATGTGAAGAGAGCAGCAGCATCCACACAGTAGCAGGTTCACAAGCAGGAATGATGGAAGAGTTGCAGGGCCATAGGAAGGCTTTCCCAAGCTCCTAGAAAACTTCTAAGGCCTGGTAACACATGGCACGATCTGATTCCCGTGAGGAGGTCCTGTGATGATATTGCATGAATCTATTAAGTTAAGAGGTTTACAAGTACTGTAAAAAAGGAAGGGTAGGATTACCCAAGCTTGTTGGCACCCCAAATGCCAGGCATGGAGCTGTAGGGTTTGGTGTTTTCTTTCCTCTTGTATTATAATCTTGCTTTTATCAGATCTTCCCTTACTATGTCCCATTTTTCCCACTGGGTATAGCAATGTTTACTCTGTGCCACTGTGTATTGGAAGTATGTGACTTTTTATTTTATCAGAGAGCATGGCTACATTCCTGTGAGTCTCAGAAGAGACTTTGGACTTTCAGACATTGCCAAAACTATTAAAGACTATGGAGTCTGAAATAGGATTGAATGCATTTTGCATTATAAGACTTCCATGAGCCTACAAGGATCAGAGGTGGAAGGTTGTGGTTTAAAAGTGATGTTTGCGTGTCAAACAGACAAAAGGTGGACTTGGGCTGGCTAACTCTGATGGTGAACTCCACAAAATTTAGAATCAGCAAAAAGATAAGCCTCTGGGTGTGGCTGTATTTTCAGAAAGTGCTAAATGAGGGAGGAAGACCCACACTAAATGTGCACAGCACCATTCACTAGGCTGTGTACTGAGTTGCAGAGACATATGGGCACCAGCACCCATCTCTCTGCACTGACTGTGTCTGCAGATGCAATGTGACCATGCCCATCATTAGGCTGGGTCTTCCATTGCAGAGATGCATGGGCACCAGCCCTCATCTCTCCACATTGTGTCTACAGATGCAATGTGACCATGCCCATCACTAGACTGGGTGCTGGGCTGCAGAGAAGCATGGGCACCAGCACCCATATCTCTGCACTGTGNCTAGACTGGGTGCTGGGCTGCAGAGAAGCATGGGCACCAGCACCCATATCTCTGCACTGTGTCTACAGATGCAATGTGACCATGCCCATCACTAGACTGGGTGCTGGGCTGCAGAGAAGCATGGGCACCAGCACCCATATCTCTGCACTGTGTCTACAGATGCAATGTGACCATGCCCATCACTAGGCTGGGTGCTGGGTTGCAGAGAAGTATGGGTACAAGCACTTATCTCTCTGCACTGTGTCCGCAGATGCAATGTGACCACATCTACCACTAGGCTGGGTGCTGGGTTGCAGAGAAGCATGGGTATCAACACTCATCTCTCTGCACTGTGTCTGCAGATGCAATGTGACCACTCCTCCTTTCATGCTCTGCTGCCATGACTTCCCTTCCATTATAGACAACATCCTCAAGCACAGCCAATATAAAGCTTGCCTTCTTTGGATTGCTTTTGTTCTCAGTCATTTTGTCACAGCACCAAGGCCTATAGTAAATGAAGATAATCTAGAGATGACTTCAAGAATGAGTCGTGATGAGCTCTGCTGATGTGCCCCTCTACATGGAAAGTTTGAGGGGCACAGTGTTTTACGTCCTGCGGAGAGGGAGTTCAAACAATTCTCTGTGGATAGGAAGGGGGCATCTTCATTGAGCGTCTATCACGATTAGTAAAATGTCTCAATTTCCATGACACAAGAGCACTGTAATGTAGTTCTGCCTGGAATATACTATCTTCACTCCATTAGCTTGCATCCAAGAGCGAAAGAGGATAGAGGGTTTAGCAAGCTAAACCACCAGGCTTCCTGCAGTTGTTTGAGGTTTCTATTAAACACACGCATGTTCACGCATGTGGGGTTATGAGCAATTAGTCAAGACCAATTTCATGAAAGGATCACAAGACTGAGGATGGCAAAAATCAGTGAGGAGTACGAGGAAGTTAAAACTAGGAACGGATATGAAAATAATCAGGTTTAGAACTGCATGGCTTGTTTGGTGATAGCTGCTTCAGTCTCAGCCAGGACACTCACCACACGGCAGCCTGAGCCAGGCATAGGCTACAGAGGAACTGAGATATTGCTAGTTGGTGTGGATAGATGCCAGCATTGTGTGGTGATGAGCTGGCTCACGCCCAGGCTGCTTGATTTAAGGGCAGTCTGTAGAGGTGACTCTCATCTCTGGACGACCCCTGCAGGGAGCAGGTGTGGGCCAGTGGCACAGCATCTGATTTCTGAGATTTCATAACAACATAGCTTGTTCTAGTATATGAAAACACACCAAGGTTTTCACTTTAATTCCATATCAAAATGACAATGTTTTAGGAAGATGGATTGAGTACAACGTAGTGTTAAAACTGATTCCACTTGTCTCTAACTTATGGCATTCAGGGTATCTTTAAAGGGTAGCACTGGCCGAGAGGCACTGTGAAAGAATAAGAAACATGAATCTGAGCATGACAAATTAGAAGTTAGGAGCCATGACACCTCTCCGTGAGTGAACAGAGAGCGCCTGGCCAGCAGAGCGTGCGGAGGAGGGAACCCAGTTCCCAAACTTGAAATGTTACAGTTATGCACTGAATATTCCTAAACGTACTGCCAGTTTATAAAAATAATGTACGCATTTCTAGAAAACCTCAGGATACTGTATTCTGTTAAAAATTAAATTAATCTAGCAAAATAGTTTTAATCTTAATTTTCATCAGTCTTTTTGAAATTACAATAAAACTACATCACTTCCCTGGTCCCTTTCCTCCATCCAAACCCTCCCTATATCAATCCTTGACCTCTTTCAAATTCCTGGCCCCTTTTGTGATTTAATTGTTATTAAGTACATATTTTGGAATATATGTGTATGTGTGTGTATAAACATTTACATGTATGTGTGTATGTGTATGTATATACATATATATAGATGGATATACTTTTCCCTATATGTAAATACCACCTGCTCAGTCTGTATAACACTACCTGTATGTTTCCAGGACTGAGCATTTGGTATTAGATAACCAGTTGGTGTGCTCTTCTCTGCAGTCGACTGTTTCTCCCACTCTCAGCATCCTTGGATGCCTGTAGCTCTTTGTGTAGGCTCCATACCCCTTGAGCTTTCCCCACGAATGTTAACATGTCTATTGCCCTCATCTCTGTTCAGCTCAGATTTAGGAAGCCGTGTTAGTGACTCTCTATGGGTATAGCACCTGATGTTCCTACGAGAAACAATCTCACAGCATCATACTGTTTTTATTGGAATTGACTAACACTGAAGAATAACCATCTCACACTTGTAATATGAAGCCGGGTAGGGTCCCCACTATTCCCTGATGTCTCCTGGAGGCTAACGTGGATTGCTGACTGACATTTGCTACTTTAGAGCATAGGTATCTCCTTCTTGAAGCATACTTAAGAGGAAAACAAAATACATATAACAAACAGACAATTTTGATAAATGTGAGATTAACTTTTATGTGGGGATTAATTCCTGGCCAACAACAGGTTAACTTATTTCCTTCCTTTAGAGAAATTTCTCATAACTGCACAGAGCAGTGCACCTGGGATGACAAACCAGATGCCATTTCTCCCAGCCATACAACTTCCCCATTGAATGAGATTTCAGATGTATGACATACAGCTATCTATTTTTTTTTTCTGGAGGCTGGCCTTTCACTATATTGATGGTGTCCTTGGAGGTGTGACAGTTTTCAATACAGTGGCATCTGCTTTGTCTATTTTTTCCTTTGTTGTTCATACTTCTGGCTCCAGAGCTGAGCCACCATTATCAAACCCACCATCACAAAGACCCATTCTTGCTATCCTCCAAAGGCTGCATGGCTTGACTTCGGATTACAGCTTCCTTCTTTGGAGATGCTGTACACACCCCAGCATCTCAGTGGCATCAGTGGAAGGGCCATCCTTCCGCACTGAATTATTGCGGTACCTGTATCCAACAGTATTAGTCAAAATGCACTTTCTAAATCTCAGGACTTCAGTTTCATTCCAAGATTATGTATGTGTATCTTTCTGTCTTGGTTATTGTAGCCAATTAGTAAGTTTGAAACCACATGCATAAGGCATATAATTTGTTCCTCAAAAAAGAATATTTGGGTCATTCTGGAGTTTTTGCAATTTTTTTTGAAGATTTTAGCACTAACTTTCAATCTTTGCAAAGCATTATTATCTTACTAAAATTAAAGATGTCTGTTCAATAACAGGATGGCTTCCTATTTATTTAGCCTGCGTTTTTTTTAGATTCCAACCAACTATTCTACCCTGGCTTATACTTCTCGGTGACTTCAAGAATACTAAAGATCACACGTGAGTGGCATTGGAGATTATTCTCATTTAACATAAATCCTGGGGTAGCCCAACCAACTTGTTGTACAAACCAGTAATTGGCTTATTTGGTTGCTGAGTTGTCCAGTGTAAGGATCTAAGATCAACTCTCCCAGCAGCCCATGCACCGACAGGCATGAAGATGTTTTCCATTAGGGGTTGGTATTACAGCTGGGAAAAATGAGATGGTATATGTCTGTAGCCCCAGGACTGAGAAACTGAGGAAGACTGGAGTTCAAGGAAGACTTGGCACACACAAAGAATCTGTCTCTAGGAAAGAAAAGCAATAATGTTCTGAATATCCATAGGTAGGTTTTTATGAATATCCATAGGTAGGTCTTCATGAATATCCATAGGTAGGTTTTTATCAATATCCATAGGTAGGTCTTCATGAATATCCATAGGTAAGTTTTTATGAATATCCATAGATAGGTCTTCATGAATCTCCATAGGTAGGTCTTCATGAAT